>CAJNDT010004112.1:0-370000 GCA_905221615.1 Symbiodinium sp. CCMP2592
CTGAGCTCCTTGGCCCCCATGTTGGCCAGAGATGGCTCGCAACCTTTCGCTCTTGATGGTAGACCGAATCTTGCGCCGCAGCTCCTGAAAAAGAAAGGGGCTGAAGTCAACGGGCCAGGGGTGGCCATCAATATGCCAGACTTCCGGGGACTGGACATGCCATCCCATGTCCCTGGCATACTGAATCATGGCCGAAATGGGTCCGGCAACGATTTTCCAAGGGTGAGGCGAAGCCTCCAACCTGGATTTGACCAAGGGCCAGGACCTTTGAACTTCCTCCCAGATGGAAGGAGAACGGCCAAGAATACGAAGAAAAACTTGCAAATGCTCACAAATGATCTGCTCTCGGGGATCCGGAAATCTGTGGGAGAACATCTCCAAGACGGTCAGGGTTCCTCCTAGATGTTGGCGTCCTAAGCTACCAGCCAGCACAGCGCGGTGCCATTTCAACCGTTTGGGACTAACACCCTGTGCCTGATGGCCATAGGTGGCACACGTCATGATGGATCCGCGCACAACCCTCGTGCGTGAACATTGCGAATCAACACCTAAAGCACGAAGGCGCTTGTGGCGGCCTTGCGCCTTCTTGTGCCTGACCAGAGAGGTGGCAAGCCTGCGGCGTCTGCCAGCATTGCTGTCAACCCCTAAGTCTTGGGCTAACAGAGTAATGCCAGGATCTTGGTCCGAACGCAGACGCGCAAGAACTTGAGAGGTGGCAGAGTCTGAGCAAAGAAACTTGGTTTTTTCCAAGGAAACCTGAAGATTTCGTTCCGCAAGAGAGTCTCGCAGTATACGAAATGTCTTAAGGGCTTTGTGAGCCGTGTTAGAAGCAGTGGACCCTACCACGTCAGCCGAAATGTCATCAAGCCACTGGTCGATGTTGTGAGTGAGGCCAGTAGCCTGAAGGTCCCTGATTGGGACAAACAAAGCCAGTTTCGAAACCACCGGCGCAACAGGGCAACCCTGAAGCAACCCAACTGTGGGAATGCTTCCCGGCGAAACCGAATTTTCGGCTGAGACAAATCGTGTCCCACCATAAATTTGAAGGGAAAGCTCCAAAAGCAAAGGTGGGAACTGCAACAGGAGTCCGGTGTCGACTACCGAGGCCCAAACTACACAATCATAGAAACCTTTGATATCAAGAAAGAGTCCTACAAAGTGTTTGGACTGAGTTCGGGAGGCTTCGGCCCACAGCAACCGGCGGATGCCGATGTCTAAAGATGTTCGACCTGGCACCGCGGCATCCCAAGGAGCCAGGGCCTGGTAGGAGACCGTCCACTCTTGGATCAGGGACCACCTGGCTCTGCAGTAGTCCCTCCACAAAACGTGAGTTAAAGAGATAGGTCTCTCAGCAGTAGCCGATTTGGGCAGCATACAAACTTGTGTCAGGAGAAACTGCTGCGGGACTCGGAGGCCTCTTTCGAGCTCCTGATAAAATTCAGCGATGTCCTGAAGCATTGGCCAAGTCAATTTCTTGAGAAGGGACTTGCTCCAGCCGTCCGGTCCTGGGGCAGTGACCCTGCCTTTGGAAAACCTTTGTTGCAGCTGTTCCGGGGAAATGGGGCTCAGGGTAGCGACCTGCTGAGCAGCAAGTTCCCGTAACTTTCCGCGAGCCTGTTGCTCTGCGTGTGGAAGAGGAGGAAGGTCCTCAACTCTAAGTACGCCTTTCCAAGTGCGGAGCCATAGTTTGGTTCTGGCCAGGGCGCGAACCTCTGCGGACAGATCCCGAAAGGGACGTGCAGTGGTGATTTCACCTTTTTTGATCGTCTTGAAAAGGGGGGCCATCCCTTTTTCTTGGGCTCCCTGCAACCACGACCTGTACGATTTGGTCTGGGCATCCTGGTGAACTTTAGAGGCCAGCAGAAATTGTTCCTGCAATGTTTGCTGGACGGGCTCGGGAACAGCAGCCTGCTCCGAGAGACAGGCCTGGAGCGTAGAAAGTAAAGAAACAGCTTCCTCCGAGTTGCCCTGCCAGTGGTCCAGGATCTGCGGCAAATACTCCTGGCATTGCTCTCGACGTTTGGGGTGGTCTCCCTGGCACAGAAATTGTACCCGGTGCCAAAAAGCC
This sequence comes from Symbiodinium sp. CCMP2592, assembly GCA_905221615.1. NCBI lineage: Eukaryota > Dinophyceae > Suessiales > Symbiodiniaceae > Symbiodinium > Symbiodinium sp. CCMP2592. The sequence goes on from CAJNDT010004112.1 coordinate 2,069, forward strand.
TGGCAAGAACCTTCCCATGCGAACTGGGACATGCGAGGAACAGCTGGGAGGAATGCAACTTGGAGTTGGCGACCAATACCCTGGGACGATTGCAAAAGACTGTGCTCAACCGAACTGGAAATGGAAGCCAGTCGATTGCTCAGAGGGTCAGCCGAAAAGGTGGTATCCGGCAAGGAGGCGAGGGTCTCCTCAACCTGTATGTAATCAAGCGGTTCTTCCCTGAAGGAAAGCACAAAGGAGGGAAGCTGTGGAGTAGTGAGCTGGAAAGCGCCCACATTGAGGGCAACTTGGATTGCTGCATGTGGCTTGAAAGGAACATCCCAGGAGGCATCAACCCGGAGCAAACCTTCCAGGCAGTGTGATACAGCCAGAAAATCAAGCTCATTGTCACCACAGGTGGCTTTGTTGGGCCCAATTGGTTCCAGGGACAAACTTTGAAAAATGGCAGTGTCCAACAAATCCTTCAGAGGCGAGTTCCAGTCTCCACCTATCAGGATTGGGCCCCTCACAGATTGACGAATTGCGCGCAGAGATGCAAGGATGTCAGAGTTGACCGGGGACCCGAAGCCGGAAGAAGACTGGAGGTACAGGCTAACTACTGTCAAGTCAGCCCCTTGTGCGCGTAGCGTCACCGCCACGTAACCGCAACCTTGGTTGGTATACTGGCCTCGCAAACGGGCTCCCAGGTGGGCTCTAACTAAAACCCCTACTCCGCCTCTAGAGCTATTCCGTCGGCCCTCCCCAGGGGCTGCGGGCACAAGGAAAGAGTCAAAGCCCATGGCAGCCATAGACGAAATTTCAGCAACAATTTGGGACTCCAAGAGGTGGTGCTCCTGAATCAAGATAACATCCCCCTGAGCTGAAAACCATTGCTTGACTTCTGGCCTCCAAGAAGTGATGTTGCAAGATGTGACTCGCATTTGCCTGTGCCCCTGTGGCTGCGATTTGCGCAAAACTTCAAAGCCCCGAGCAACAAGCAAGAGCAAAGCCAAATCAAAAGAACGTTGGAGGGCCAAGATCTCCTGGCACAGCCACCAACCTAAGCTGCCCTGCTCAACCTGATCAAGAAGGTGGCCAACCACCTCTGAAGTTGCTCCCAACAGATCTGGGTTCTGGACAGCCTCCCACACCTGGCCTTCGAGTGTGCGCCACTGGCTGTGTGGGCTTGCCAAAGGAGGCACCTCAGGTGGCATTTCACAAGGGGCAAGCTGAGAGAAGGGAACCCGAATGTGTTTGGGCTTTTTCGTTCTACGTCTGGTTTTATTACGTTTGCGGGCGACCCCTACCTCGGCATGGCTCCCCGACGCCTGTAAGCGAGGAAACTCCTCAACTTGAGATGCCGTTGCTGAGGTTGTGGCCACAAAAGCAGAGATTGGAGAAGCACCGGTCACAGGGACCTCATCAAACTCAGTTGTCGAGAAAGATGGGGGCCAGAACTGGGGCCCTGTGATGAGTTGGGTGTCCTGGGACTGCAACGGGGTGCTGTGGCGCAATCCTTTGGTAACAATCTGCCAGGCACTCAGATCCCCCCAAGAATCCCATTCTTCCTGACCAGAAAAACCTGGTAACCAAAACTGACCCCATACAAGGTCGTTGTTGCAAAATTGTGAGTAAGCCTCAACATACCCTGAAACCTTCTCTAAGGACTTGGGCTGCTGAGGTTGGCACTCCCCCAATGAAAACAAATCACTGTACAAAGATATGGGTCGCTTAACCGATTCGCCGGAAAACCCGCATGGCTGAGAGCTGGACGCAGGGGCACAGGAAACGTCTTGATCAAGCAGAAGGGCAGGCTGAAATGCACAAGCAGGTTGCCCACTCTCCCCACTTAAAGGACCTTCCTCGAAAACAGACCTAACCTGGACCCCCAGCCCCACTCCCTAACCTTGCTGCGTGCTACGGCCTCGGCTCCTGGACCTGGGCTTGGCTTGCTCATGCGGCTCAGTGCCCTTGTGTTCTGGCAGAGTTTGGCTCAGCGGGGCACGGGTCGGAGCCGTCAAACCAGGCTGGTTTGTGGCTTCAACTTCCATATTCTGCTGCCCATCATTATGCTTGCCGCGCTGGGCCTCCTCGTAAAGATCCTTCTGCTCCTGGGTCAGGACAATTCCAACTTTGGCAAGCGTATCCAGAAGCCCTTCCAAGGGATCATCCTTGCGCGCGGGGTCCTCCAGACCCGAAGCATCAGCACGGAGTGTGGCTTCCAACTCCGACTGCATAGCCGTGACTTCAGCTTGTTTGCTCTGCAATTCAGATTGGCAAACCTTCATCTTCTCAAGCAGCTCCTGGTAGGTTGCTTTGGCGCGGTCTATGCGAATCTGTAAGGCAGCAGTTTGCTGGATCATCAGTCGCAAGTCCGTAGTGCTCTGCTTAAAGCGACGAGTTGCAATCTCAATCTGCTGAGTCTGCGTGGGGGCCGGAGGATCCAGTGCTGCAAGGGCTTGCTGGATCGAAGGCGGCATTGACTCCAAGTGCTTCTTGCAAAGGGCCGCAAGGTCTGTTGGCTCCGACGCAACCGGCTCAGGGATGCCAGCTTGGCGCATCAGCTTCTTCTGATCATCAGACGCAGAGTCCCACAGGTTCTTAGAGGCTTCGGCCTGCTCGTCAAGCCCACCCTTTGCCCCGTTGCCTTTTCCAGACTGGAGGCCTGGAGGCGGACTCGGCTGCCGGCCTGCTTGGAAACCTGCCTCGCTCAGTTCCTTCTGGACCTCTGGGGGAAACTTCTGCCAAAGTGTCGTGACGGCTGATTCCTAGGCCGTTGGGGGCTTTGGGTGGCACTCTCAGTGGTTGCGCTTCTGTCCCTGTTCTTCTTGGGACCCCGCGGGCGCAGTCTTTGAGTGACCGGAGCACCCTTTGTCTTCCATGCGTTGCCACACAGGTTGCAAAAGGGGTGGTGCTGGACTCTGTCTACGAAAATCCAGCTCTGCTTACCCGCCCTAGAGCAGTGAGGACAGACGATGTAGGGCGTTGCTGCACCCTTGGCACCGTTTTTTCCCCAAGTCATGGCGAGCAAGCTCAACCTGTGACAACGGCTGAGCAAGTGTTCGGCTTGAAAGCACGTGCAGTATGGCGCTACCCCGCCCCAACCCTTGCTGGACAGCCAGCCTACGACCTTTAAGGTTGCGGTTTGGGTTCCAGTCAGGGCCTTTAGCAAAAGTAGGGACTCCAGGCTAAAAGGCCACGTCGGCACTGCAAAGTCTGAGCCGAAAACTTGAGCCAGGATTGAAAATCAACTCCCCCTCATGAACCTGTCGTCGAGAAAAGGTACCGGTCCAGTGGCTGCTGTTGCGTATTGGGCTCATCGATCTTCTCACGGTCCACGGTAGCTTTATGGCTCTTCCAAAAACGGCTGCGGCTGTACAAAGAGGCGTCAGCACCTACCAAGCACTCAAAGCCCTAAGAGCTGTGTGAGCAAAAGCTTCGGGGTAGTGCTGGGTGTTCTTCAGAACGAACATCTTACTATGCTCGTGGTTTCCAGGGCACTTTAATTTATCCATGCAGTGAATGAGAACATGACTGTTCGAGCACAACCTCCAAACCTTCTTCACTGGAAGTGCGTCCATTCCAACCATGCCGCAAGCACAACCATGCACAAGAGCGGTCTCATGCGGATTGATCTTAAGGAATGACTTCGTAGCGGACCATCCCCAGTAAGCACAACGTTGCGGCCATTCAATGACCCAAGTTGCCGAATCAGATGTGTTGACTAGCTTCAAGAAGCTCTTCCAGAGCTTTCTGTGGACTGTGAAGAGTCCCTTAATTCTATCATCATAGTGATCTGCAGATCGGGCTTGGTGATACCGCTGCCAAGGCGAACCACCGGTACAGGGCGTCGAAGCCCACACAACAACATGCATGTTCCGACGGTGCGCCGAACGAAGCGCATGCTCAATGAGCTCGATGGTCTCCGGAAGAGTCCCATCCGTTTCTTCCGTCACGGGAATAGCATGGATGCCATAGTGGCTAGCAAGCTTAGTCAACCAGGCTTCTCCAGAGGTGCAGAACTCGACCATCACAATGTAATGCGGTGTCTGCAACCGACAACGACCAACCAACACACTCCAAGGATCATCGACGCTTGCAGAAAACAGACCTTTGAACGCGGCAAACACAAGGCAACGGACCGGGGGCGCATCACCTCGAAGATAGTCACTACGGGTGAGACGTTCCTCAAGACACAACTGTCCTATATGATACCAAGTTTGCGCGACACTCAAGTTCTTTGTTTGCAAGTCGGCGACGTTATCCGTTCTTGGGACGTGTGTAACCAGGATCTCGCCGTTCTCAACCTTATCCTGCAAGTAGCAAAGACGAAGGTCCACATGACGCATCCTTCTCAGGAAGCCGGACATCATACTGACTTGGCGAGCGGAAGAGCTGTCCGTAGGCAGGTATAGGGGTTGCGCAACGCTTTCGAAAAGGTGGCCCAAAAGCTGCCCCAATCCTACAAGCTCGCGCGCCATCTCAACCATAGCGAAAAGCTCAGACTCCGCACTGGAGAGTGCTACGATAGGCTGGAGCCTCGAGTAAGTCTTGATACAATTCCCATTCAGGTAAATCACTCCTCCGCTGGTGCTCTTCCGTCCAGTAGAGCGCTCAGAGGCCCAATTAGCGTCGCTGAATCCAACGAGGGTTGCAGTCCCAGGTTGAGCTTTGGAGTCCTTCTGAAAGACCTGAACAAGATCGGGAACCTCCAAAAGCCAACGGAGCACTTTACGCATACAATCCTCATGCACAGCGCGCGGACAGGCTTGACCTCTAGACAGCATGGAGTGAAAATAACACAAATCCCCCCTGGTTTGCACAAGCCAGCCTAGTTTCCCTAGGGTGCTTCTAAAGCGGCTCGCGGCTTCAGGGGAGAGCTCTTCGGAGGGCTTCTCGGGGTCTTCCTTGTCAAGGATCGATCGGAGGTCTGGTGGTGCAGTGCAGGGCTTCATCTTCCTGCGGTTCTCCTGGCTCCACCCAAAAGCCTCGAAGATCGAATCGACGTATTCTTTCTTCACAGCCAACAAGATCTCATGGCCACGCTTGATTATCTCACGGCCTAGGAATCCGATCCTGCCGTCCTCATCCAAGCGTCCAGTCAACTTGACCTTAAGACGGCCCATGAGGAAGTCTAGAAGCTGTTGGTTTGCCTCTTTCGTTCTTGTGGCTAGCAAGATGTCGTCGACGTACACAAGACAAAGCACAAGGATGTCTCCCCAATACCCTTTGTACAACGTAGGTTCAATAAGAGAAGGAAACAATCCCAACTCAGCAAGAAGTCCAGCAAGATGCTTCTGCCACGAAAGGCCTGCCGATCTCAAGCCATATATGGCTTTCTCCAGGATGACGTAAACCTTAGAGCCATCAAGGTTCTGAAAGCATCCCGGCAACTCAAGCACGGTATCAAGAACCAACTTGGCATACAAGAAGGCAGTCGAAACGTCAAGTCCCCAAAGGACAAGCGTATCCTGGACAACACGACAGATGAAAGCCTTGAAGGCCTCCACAGAAGCAGTCTGGCTCGCAATGCCCAAGTCAAGCGCCGAAGGTTGATTGAAAGCAAAGTCTTTTGCAACAAGGCGCGCACGCACAATGTGCTGATCGTCAACATCAACCTTGTCAGTGAAGACAAAACGCGACTTAATGATCTTGGCACCTGTCTCCTGGCAGTGGGTCTTAATCTCATCATAGGTGCGGGCGTTGCCGACACCCAAGTTGTGCATAGCAGACACCTCTTTCTGCATGCCAACCCACGTTTTCTCAGGATCCAAAGGCAAGCCACTGACATCATCAACCACAGAAGTGGGCTTGATGACCCACACCTCCCGATCACCGAAAGGCATGGCTACCCCCTCATCGGGGTTACTGTGCTGAGCGGGTGCTTTTCTCTTAAGCTGAGCAGCAAACAAGCCGACCTCACCGTAATCAACAGGACTCAGGTGATGCTTCTGGTCCGGAATCACTGAGAACATGAACTGAGGCATGCTCGTACTGTCAAGGACATCCGGGACCTGAGCAACATCCATGGGCACAGTGTAGTCGTCCATATCAACCTGATCCATCTCAACGTCCCCACCAGGGAGATACTCCTGAGGGAGCTCAGAGTCTTGGGCTGCTTGTGAGGGTTCGGGCACCAGGTGCTGCAGATCCTCAGGAACAGGAGACCCAGGAAGACTGGGCTCGTAGTCCAAGCTCTCTTCTTCAAACTCCACAACTTCAGGGTTCGGGTTGATTTTTACTTGAGGCTTGTCAGGGGCTTGTTGCTGTTCAGGATTGTCAAGATCACCGAGCGTATCCCTGATGTAATCACGAAAGCGAACTTTGCAACGCCTAGAGTGGAAGCGCGATCTACCTAAGCATCCCGGACAACGTGCCGTTTTGTTGTTTTCAAGCCATTCAGGCGCCGGTTGCGGCAACGGGATTGCTTTCCTCGGTAGGGCCACCCCTGGTAGGCTTTCATAATCAGGCTCATCAGGATTAGCCTCGGCGATAGTGGGTAACAAGTTCGACGAGAACGTCACTGGGTAGGCCATCTTGAGAGCCCGGGCGACGCATCTTTTCATAGACCCATTTGAGAGTCTGATCATGCAGTGATGCCCTTGCCCACCAATCACGGGGCCGAGATAGGCACCAATGTCGTATCGACCATCAACTTGTGATGCAAGGTGTTCTGGGGGCTGAATGTACATGATGCAAGCGAAAGGAAACAACAAGTGAGGCGTGTGACTCTCACCCAAAGCTCGCTGCAAAGGACTCAACAGTTGACCTTGTGACGTTCCAAACCGGTTGTGTGAAGCAGCAGCATGGCTGTGAAGCAGTTCCATCGCTTCCTCATTAGCCAACAGTTTCAAACCACTCACACCCTTAGCATGAAGCTCGTTGGCCAAAGCTGTTTCTTTAAGCGTTCGGATCGCTCTCTCAGCTACCGGGGCGTGTCTGTTAGGCGAGGTTTCGTAGAAACTGAACTCCCACCTGTAATCTCAACGACCTCGGCTGCCATAGCTGCTAAAAGCGGTTCCCCGTCGTGTACAACATGAACCTCTTTAAGGCCGAATGATTTGAGGAATCTGACTAGCTTACCCACCGTGACCTTTCGGTTATCTCCCACACAAGTCGCAGCTGTCCCTATACAATATGTCGGCACGTGGACCACAGCGATCAATCGGATGCCTCGATACCAGTATTGATCCATCTGTACCTCAAGTGGGTCGACACTTTTGCGTGTTCGGGCGGGCGCTAGCCCTTTAGACCTTACACAGCTAGGACAGCCACCCCAGTAGGGGGTATGACCCTGACGTTGGTGGCGCAATCTAGCTTCGGCACCGATGTTTTCGGGGAGAGCTTCTTCAGGGTCTACCGGGGGTTTGGTGTTGTTCGGGGTGGTTCTCTCTAACCATTCACGGTCATCACCATCATCATCAAAAAGCTGCTCTAGCTCTTCAACACCAATGGCACCACCCACATCACCTGAATCAATCAATGGGCGACCGACCGACATGCACGCTGAACTACCTACTGGCACGCAGGCTGCACGACCTACCTGCAAGCAAGCTAGACTACCTACCGGAACACAAGCTGGGCAACCTACCTGCACGCAAGCTGGACTACCTAGCTGAACACACGCTGGGCAACCTACCGGCAGCACTTCTCTGACAGCGGCACTCTGCAAGAGAACTTCACGAGCTCTCTCTTTTGGCTGCTGCTCAAGGGCGGCTAAAGTTACAGGTCGCTGTCGCTGCTGATTGCCTCGACCTCTTCGAGGTCTACAAGCGGAGGAACCAAAGGTGCCGGTTTCGCTGCCGTTGCCAAACTGGTCGGCGGCGCCACACTCATCATCGCCGGGTCCGTGTAATCGATGTGGTAGTGTGTGTTCCGTGGCTTTGGCACATGCTTGGATGCCGGCATCAGCTTCTTTGTTGTAGGCCTTGGTGTGGCTGCCGGCGGCATGAACGACGGCCTTGATGTTGGAAATGGCGCCCGAGAGAAGGCGCTGCTGTGGGCGTTGGCATCGGCGCTGAACTCGGCGCCACTGGTACTGTACTCGGCCTCGGTGCTGTGGTCGGTCGGGCCGGATAGGGCGTGTAGCGGTAATCCATGGGGATCTGCGGGGGCACGTGCATCTGCATGGGCACCGGAATCTGCATAGGAACCTGCATCTGCATGGGAACCTGCATGTGCACGGGAAAATGTATGGGCACCTGCATCTGCATTGTTGCTGGCACCGACCTTTGAGCTGGAACTCGAGGAGGCTCCGGCGTATTCTCCACCAACGGTGGCGCCGGCGGTGGCGCCGGTGGTCTCGGGGCCTTGGACGCTCTGCGGGCGAAGGTCGCGGCATCCTCCGTGTCCATGAAGCCGAGGCGCACTCCTTCTATGGCCGAAAAAGGCATGTGGCGTAGCTGACTTGGCACCTCCGGAGGCACCGCTGTAGGTGTGGTCCCCACCGGCGTTGTAGATAGTGTCGTGGGAACCTCCGGTGGCTCTGTGCCCCCCCCTGGCGTTGAAGCTGGTGCCGTAGGGGCTTTCGGTGGCTCCTCCTGGAGCTTCGTAGTCTTTGGTGGCGTCCCCTTTGGCGCCTTTGGTGCGGAAGCCGTCCTCGCCTTGCCCTTTGCGACCAAATACCTGCAACCCCTCTTTGGCGGCGGCGGTGTCGCTGTCCAAATGTTCACTGCCCTTGCCGGCGGCTTCGGGGAAACCACAGGTGCCACTGGAGGCGTACTCGGCGTCTTCGGTGTTGCCACAGGCTCCTTCGGGGGCGTAATAGGCGACTTCGGCGGTGTAGTTGGCCCCTTTGGTGGTGTAATCGGAGACTTCGGTGGTGTGGCTGGCCCCTTTGGGGGCGTAATCGGAGACTTCGGTGGTGTGGCTGGCCCCTTTGGGGGCGTACTTGGCACCATAGCTGTTGAGCCTGGGGTCTTCGGTGGAGTCACAGGCTGCTGTGCCCCACGTATCGCGGACAACACCCCCTGCCTCCTTTCGCTGGCTCGCTGCCTGAACTGGGCTAGATCCGCAATTTTCTCCTGCATAACGGCGCCCTGGGAGCTGGCTGCGGGCGCACCCGAGCCAGGAGCAATGTTGGAGGCTGCGGTGCTCGACGTTGGTCTCCAGTTGCCCCAACACTCGTCCTCGTCCGTCTCCTCCTCCTGTGCTTCCACGCTCATAGGGACCGTGCTCGGCTCCGGCACGGGAGGCATAGGAGTTGTATCCGGCTCTGGCATGGGTGGCTTGAGAGGAGCCACCCTCCCATGCCATGCGTACACAGGAGTAGTCACGACCGGGCTGTCTGGAGAGTCTTGCCTGGCCAGTGCCTTGGCACCAGCCTTCGTAAGAGCGCCGCGGGGAGAAGTCTCCGATCCTGGCAGAGTCAACGGACTCGGCGGCTCCACCGGGCTGCTTTCGAAAAGGCTCGCAAAACTCATCGGCGGACTCTCTTCCACCTCTGCTGTCGGCAAGTCCGGCTCTGTGAGGTGAGGAGACAATTCCGGGGAAGAGACCGGAGTCGGCAGCGCCACGTCGTTGGAGAGCTCCGTCTGCTCCGCCGGCAACCTTTGAACCCGGAAGGTCGAGTTCTCCATGTCCTGGTCCTCCATCTCTTGGTCCGGATTCGAACCAGACATCACGCCTTACACACCCTATTTGGCCTTCCGAGCATGAGCGGCTTTGGGCTTCGGGGTATTCACTGCCGGGACCTAAAAGGTGAGAAGACGCAACCGACCGACCGACGCACAAGCTACCTACACTCCTAGATCCTACTTCTCCTAAGGGGTGAGACGAGGCAACCGACGAAACTGCACTGCCTACGCTTCCCTTCTCTTCACTTTGCAAAACAAGCATAGAAGGATCTGGCTCTACATAGGTGCAAGCTTTCAACCACGACGTGTTGGCGTACAATTCTGTCTCAAAGCGCAGACCACCCGGAGGATAGGCTACGTGTAACTGAGGATCATAGTCATAATGAAAGATCCTAAAGCCTAAGGACTGCAAGATGCCTGAGCTAAGGATGCTTATCGAATTGGGAGCAATATACGCTTCCAGCTGCACTCGAATCTCTCTGTAAGTTTGGGTTCCAGAGGGCCCCGCTTCGAAACAAGGGAACCAAAGCTCTAGCAACCCATACCTAGTTATCTCCATAGTCTGGTCGTTGGCGACACTTACAAAGAGAGGCTCAACCTCAAGCTCTCGGATCAGCTTCGCAGTCACTCCAAGCATGTCTTGCGAAACAAGGTGAACACTCCCACCGCTATCAATCAAGAGATACGAGGGGTCGTCCCTAGTGACTGCAGGAAGTGCCAAAGTTGGAAAAGCAAGGCACTCTGAAGACCGATCCCGAAGCTGAGGCTGCGGCGCGGAAGCAAGGCTCAAAGCAATCACTGCTACGGCTACGCAAGCATACGTGAAACATGACTGCCGTGGGCTACTCAAGCATGCAACCAACCGACAAATCAAGCATCCTACCATGCAAAACATGAAAAACGTGAAAATCAAGGCAGTCATGGTGAAAAACTGTCCCCTCTCAGGCATTGCTTCAGAAATCTGCCCTGCCGCGGGCAACAGTGACGACATAAGGAGGGCCGCTTTGCCAATCTTCCCGGCACCCTTTGGAGCAGTGGGAGCTGGCGCCGCAGTCGAGGAAGGTGCAGGAGGGGCCACCTTGGGAGCGGCACTCTCTGTTGCCGCCGCTGCGGTCGCAGCAGCCTTCTCATCGGCAATCCTCTTCCTGCACTCGTTGGCCCAATGGCCCGGCTTGTGGCAGTAATTGCAAGTGCCCGGCTTCTTCTTTCCAGGAGCCGGCGTTGCAGATCGTGGCCTTCCGCCCTTCTTGCCACCTTTGCCTTTGTCCTTTCCCTTTCCTCCTTTGTCTTTGCCTTTGCCTTTATCACCATGCTTGCCTTGGCCTTTTCCATGATCTTTTCCTTTGGGCTCGCCACCCTTGGGCTCACCCTTTTCAGAACGGTCACCACCAAAAGCTGCAAAGCCCTTGGCGTTCGAGGCTTCCTTGTGAAAGTTCAAAACACGAAGCTGCTCATCATAGAAAACCAAACCGCGCTCAAGCTGCTCCAAGGTTGTCAAAGACCCATGCAACAAAAGGTACTTCTTGCAATCATCATGAAGGTGCTTCAAGATGCAGCTGATAACATCAGCCTGCTGCAGTTCAAGGTCTGGGTACTTGTTGGCAACGAGCGTGCGGTAGCGAGCAAAATCAGAAATCATATGGCGAAAAATATCCAATGGCCGTCTCAAGTGCTTTGGTGGCGCGATCAAGAGAGCCTGCTCTCTGAGCGCCTGTCCCTCCACACGAGACCTAACAGACAGTTCTTTGTTCAACTCACGCCAGAGGTCGTACCCTGCAGCGGCACCGCCTTGACTCAACTCGACAAGCTTGGCTATGTCAACTCCTCGCTGAAAACCAGCGAGAGCCTGCTTCAAGAGGTACCACAGCTTAGTGGAACGAGCGGCCTTCCCCTTTGAGAGGCTGATCTGCTGAACCTGAACACCGCTCTCCACAGCCTCTTGCAGTTCCTCCGCGTAGCGGTCGTCTAAAAGACACAGCCAGGAGGTCAGTTCTTCGCGGTAAGCGGTCCACGTGGAGATTTCCTCATGGCGCGATCTCATCTTGTCTGCTGCCAAGTTTTCCGCCCTGTTGCTGCGCAAGCCTGTGTCCACATCCATCTTCACAACACCATCAGAGTCAACTCTGAAGGAGCCCAGAGCTGCAGCAGGCATCTCTTGGGACGAACTCGCAGCAACGGGTGCTGCACTTGCGGCCGAACTTGCAGCATTCGCACTCGCAACGGCGAGCGTCTTCACCATCTCGGTGAGCTGCGAAATCTGGCCCTGCTGAGCTCGGATCTGTTCATCCTGGGCTTGCAACATCTGCCTGAAAAGGTTGACAGTGTTGTCTTCTGGACTAGGCACAGTTACCTGCTGCGGAATCCCTCCTCCGTGAGGGAAAGCTGGTTGCGGTCCAAACTGAGGCTGTTGCTGCTGCTGAAAACCCTGCTGCAAAGGAACTTGCTGAGGCACCTGTGCAAAAGGCACCTGAGGCACTTGACCTGCACTCGCAAGAGGTCTGGGTCTACTCACAGGCCGGTGTGCTGTCGGACTGTTCCGAGCAGGGAGGGACCTTCCACGAGTCCGTGAGCCAGGTGCACTCAACTCTCGAGGGGTTGAGGGAAAGCCAGAAGAAACTCCACTGGCACGACTAGCACTTCGCCCTGAACTCCGTCCTCTTGGGGAACGGTCGCGGCTAGGCTCGGCTCGTGGGTCCATGGCTCTGAGGAGCAACCTTGAGCTCCGCTACCACGTTAAAACCCAAACGCGCCTTGAGGCACACTTCTAGGTTTAGTAAAAGGAGGTGCAAGCCGACTGACTCACTGACTACGTCACGCAAGGCTACAGCAGTGAAAGCTAACAGCACTTTTACACCTCTCGTCGCAACCAACTGTTCACCACGCGCTTGTCACGCAGTGCAAGTCTTGAGCCAAAGTGAAACGGGGCGCAGACAGAGACTTCAGCACACTCACTTCCGCGGTAAGTCCTAAGGACTCCTAACGGCTTCTCTGCACTGGTAACTCTGTTCTATGGCCCAGGTGCTTCCCGGACTTCGTCTAGAAGTCCGTTCTCACAGCAAACAAACTGAAAACACTCTGGTGTTCATCATGCTTCAGGGAAACACCGTTCTTCGTGAAAACTCGTGAGGAAAAATCCGGTTGGACACGCTTCTGGTAATGATCACTTTCACCGCAAGGTGAGAAGCGCAGCGACCGACAGACAAACAACTTTTCCCTACTCCTACCGTTCACAACTCACCTAAGCTTCTCTAAAACTCACAAAGGAGAAAACAGAAAGTTCTTGACCTTGGCGAGACACAGGGGCACCATTATAGGATTGAAAATCAACTCACCTTGTGCCTTTCTTGCAAGCCGTGGAGGCGGCCGCCCGCGCTTCCTCACTTTCCAGCTGCTCCAAACTTGACGCCGGCCAAGTTTGTTGCACTCAAGAAGTGCATCCTTTTCATCCAGTGGCTGAATGCTCCAATCTCGGAATTCCTTCAGCAAAAACTGGCATTGATCCCACCTGAGTTGCACACCTTAGCTGCTCTCATGGGACAGACCTTTTTGTCAACACATCGATAAGTTGCTCAACAGTCTGGATGGATTCCTGAGTGGACACATTCGGCCATCCTGGCCGTCCAAGCACAAACGCAGCTCGCTTAGCATTTTGGAGGCAGGCAATTCCAAAATCTTTTCTCTGTGGTGCGCTCTCGTCTGCATGGACGCTGTGTTGGAGCAAACTGTGTTTTGGACAGCTCACCAGCATGGCCGATGCTCCAGAATGGCTGCGTCCGCTCGTTGTTGTGCGGAGGGTCTCCAGTGATGCTGAAATAATAATCGACCAGTGCTTTGACCATCTGCCTTTCACCCGACAGCTGAGCACCAAGCGGCAGGGCTTGGAGACGTTGCTGCGGCACTCCTTCGGTCAGTAGCGCTCACATGCTGCTGCTCACACAGGGGTCGGCTGCGTTGCAACTGCGATATGCCTCCTACAGTGAGGTCCCTCCTCCAGGGCAGCAGCGAGGAGCAGGCCGCATCCTTTTCCTCCTTCTTTATGCCATCACAACGAACTGGGCACCTTCATTGACCTTTTTACACCACAGTGTGTGCTGGCACAACGGGGGCGGTTGACATTTGCCTTGTTGACAGGGCGGGGCGGTTACCATGTCGGGAGAAAACGCCCACGAACGGCTCACCAGGCCCATTGATCATCGCCTCTCCCTCCCATTGGTGGGGCATTGTCGCTGCATAAGAGCTCCATGCCACCCTCCATCACACCCACGTCCGATGGGAGGAACTCTACGAAACATACGGACTGCCAGGCTTGGACTTCAAAGCCCACAGCGCTCGGATAGGAAGACTGCCCAGGAATTCTATGAACGGTGGTCCGTGAACCGCGCTCTGCGATGCTACAGCCGTCGCTGCACACAATGGCATGGATGGTTACCCGGTCCACCTCCTCCTCCGGGGTGTGGATTTTGAGCACAGTGGACCTAGTGGCCAATCCATCACGGTACGTCCGTTCTATCCGGTGACTGACACCGATTGCCCAGTCTTCAGACTGCTAGAGTTTACTACACCGCTGCGGTTAAGTCTCCACTGTCTTCGAGAGCACAAGGGCGTGGGCGTACCTCCCCCCAAGAGGCTATACAGTGCGCTCCGTTCCACTCACCATAGGTCTCTCATCGGGCCGCACATGTCTTTCGACCCGCCAGCGACAGTGTGTCGGGGCCAAGCCAGACTCATCGGGGTCACTGGTCACCGCTGTACCGGGGGCATTACCTTTATGCCATTGCCTCGGATACGATCAACAAGACGTTGCTTGGGAGGTTGCAGCGTTTCGTGTCGTCACAGGAACGTCACTCTAGCCCCTGAAATGGTCATGTTGCCGCCGGTTGCTACTGCGGGCCTGCCACGCGCCCTCTTTGATCCGACGGCAAAGGTTCGCCCGGACCCGAACACAGTGCCTGCCAAAGAGGATCCTGCGCTGACCGCGGAGTTGCGCAGTCAAAGTTACGCTGCCTCCCTTCCCGCCGCACCAAGTGCTACGTGGAGCCAACGTGTGGCGGCCCTGTTGGACGCAGTGGAGACTCCGCCTTGCCGCCTTTTGCCGGGAGTTACATCCTGTGTCCTGGCAGAAGACGAGGACGAATTCGAAGAGCAGCATGATACCCTTCGGCGCTACCAAGCTCGGGGCCGGAACAGCGGCCTGTCGAAGGAATGGACTGTACGGGTGCACTGCAACAATTGTTGCCCAACCCCAACGATTGCCCTCAGAATTTTGGGGTGAAGGTGGTGGATTTCGCTGACCGGGCCCTCATGTTGCGGCGCTGCACTGATAGCGAAACCTTTCGCGTCTGTCTAACGCCCTTGCTGGCAGTGTCTGTCGCATTGGCTCAGTTTTGCGACCCAGTTCTGCGCTTGCCTGAACGACGAGTTTTTGACCTATCCTGGTATGAGCTTGCTCGACCCGAGATTTGGTGGTGGCTGCTTCTCGATGAGCTTGCAAGACTCAAGGGGTCGCTCCCCCGTGCCCTGGCAGGACGGAAGTCTCCAGTCCGGGACGGCAGCTTGGTGCAAATGTCCTTGGCTCTTAAGCGAGAACCTTTGCAGACAGGCAGCCGACGCGGCGTCGGTTCCAGCCAACGGCGCACTACTGGGGGAGGCGGCACGAGTGTTGATGCGACACAAGGGACCCGGACCCCACTGCTGCACTGTGGTGTGTTGCTGCCAGTACAGCTGCTGCTCTATCTCACACGGGCATTAGCTGACGACCCTACGGCCGCTCCACTAATTCTGCAGCTCACCAACGTTACTCCAACTCGTGACGGTCAGCACATTGAGGTGCGAGTCACATGCAAGGTTCCGGCTGCCCTGGTGGGCCTACCCCAGATTACCATTGCTGACCGACTGATGGCGGGCTTCGAGAGTGGAATCCTTCCGGCCAGACGCGGCGAGTTTGACCCGCGAATGTTCACGTATCCGGGCACATATAGGGGCACTTTTCGCCTGCTCTTCCCGCTTGCGGACATCTCACTGGGTTTGCAGGCACAGCCTTCTCTCTCGATTCAGGCCGCGGGCCTGCTGAATAGCGCCCTGTGGCGTCTTCGAGCTGCGGCCACCTCCGATGGCTGGGATCTCCGAGCGGTCGTGGCCTATTGGATACGCGGGCCGCAAAACAAGAAGTTTTACTTCCCCACCCACTTGTGGCGCTTTGCGCATTTCGACGTTGATGCAAAAGCGATGGTCCTCCTTCATCGGTTGGTCGCCCGAGAGGAGAACCAGGCGCAGGAGCTGCCGGGTGGTGAGCGCCCCTGGTTCAGGTTGGGGCATCCCTGGGCGCAGGAACGCTGGAAGGCTGCGGAGGAGGAGTTCCTCAGGGATGGGGGCCTCGGACCTGGCCTCCAATTTCCTTGTTTATCCACCGATTTAATGCCACATCTTCATGGCGACGACCATGACAATCATCAGTATACATATACAAGGGTGAAGGAAATCTACAATGAGAGAAACTACCAGATGCTCTATCTCTTAAAGGAGAGTCACTTTCCTTCGAGTGGTCGTGACATGCAACGCCTGCTCGACAGCTGGCCGCGCGGTGCGGCGGCTGGCTCCTCTAGGTGACCTCCACTTTCACTTGCCGAGCGTGGGACTGACGACATACGTCGTTGTGTCGATACTTCCCTTGAGCTTTCCGCACAGGCTACATGGCCTACGTCGAGGCCGGGCTCAACTGTGTGGGCGGGCGGGCCCTTGCCGCCATGCCGAATCGGACACCGATAGTGCAGGCTCGGTTGCCAGTGCACCTGGCAATTGGACTTGGGTGGCCAGGTTGTGACGGACCTCTTGAGGCAAGTCGCTTCTTCTCTGGCTGAGGTCGCTTTCCTCGTGGAAGCCTTGCAACCGACGACATACGTCGTTGAGGTTCTTTCCACCCGCCATGCCACCCCTGCTCTGACGCTATGCACCACCACTTGAGTCTAGTCTGGGTCTGGTGTGCACGCTCGAAATGGATGATCATGGTCACCGGTTTGCCTTCGTGGAGGGGCCCTGGCTTGCGCTGCTCTGAGGTTGCGACGCACCACAATTTGCTCCCTGGACACCGCAGGTTCGGGCTTGGTTGCCAGTGCACTTGGCAATTGGATTGGGTGGCCTGGTTGTGACGGACCTCTTGAGGCAAGTCGGGTCATATCTGGCTGAGGTCGCTTTTCCCCGTGGAAGCCGTTGCAACCGACGACATACGTCGTTTAGGTTCTCTTCACTCTCCATGCCACTCCTGCTCTGGGCGCTACGCACCACCACTTGAGTCTTTCCAGGTCCGGTGTGCACTCTCGAAAAGGGTGACCTTGGTCACTGTTTTGCCTTTGTGGCGGAGCCCTGGCTTGCGCTGCTCTGGGCTCTGGGTTCGACGCACAACAATTTGCTCCCCACGGTCTGCATCACTTGCCCGGCCACCTGCGTGCTGTGACGGGCGACTTGTTGTGGCTGGACGCCGGCGTCCGCGACGCCCTTGCGCTTAGCACGCCGAGGAACGATTGGTTTTGTCCTTGGGTGTGTGTATGCGTCGCCGGCAGGTTGTGAGTTGCTTTCCTGCGACTCTGGCCATCGCGCTCCTGTCTGGAAGCCGCTCACGCGTGCAGTGGGCTTTGGACTTTTGGATTTTGGTGTGCACGATCGCGACGGAACAAAACACAGGGGCTGTCCGTTGTCTGGCGAGACTAGAACGGCTGCCGGAGCCTGGTCTTGGCTCCACCTGTTGTTTTGGGCAGCTCAGAGCGACGGCTCTTTGTTGCTCCGGACCGGTCGCTGAGGCTCCGTAGTTTGTGCTGAACGGCCAACACCGGCAAAGCCTGTGCGCCGCAGCCCTTTGTAGAGCTTCGCTTTGCTGTTTCACCGCCTTGTTGTTTTTTTGCTTAGTTTGTTGTTTCGCTTGTTTGTAGGGACCGAGTGCTACAGCCGTAGTCGACGAGGCCCAGTCAAGCCAAAAAAATGCAACCCCAGAGACTCCAATGTTCCTTAATTAAGGAAATAGCCGTTAAATCCGAAGCGGCGCCATTAATTAAGGAGAATTATGCATTTATAAGTGAGTAATTTTGTATTTAATGCGTATTTCCACGAATTCTACCTTAAATAAGGATTAATTCTCCTTAATTAAGGAAAATATCCTGTAATTAGCATTTCGACGGCAAATTTAAAAAAGAATTTTAGGGTTTAACAAAAGCACCGAAAAGGATATTAAGGAATATTGTTTTAAGGTGTATTTCGTTGAAAACTTGTTAAAGTTTGCGTACGTTTTTATGTATGCAGTATATACATATATGTGTTTATGTGTGCATATATATACATAAAGATATGTATTTTTACATACGTACACACACACACATGTATACATATACACATGGACTTTCCCTATATATGTGCATGTACATGGTACTTATAAGGAAGTATATATAATATGTTTTTTGTAAGGATATAACATGCACATGTGTGCACACGCATGCATGCAGCATGTCCGAGATGTGCATGTTGATTTAATTCCACCTGCTCAGTTTGTTTCGCATGCAGTTTTCGCTGAAGAATGTCCGGGATGTGCATATTGATTCTGCACGTGCACAGAAGTTTTTTCGCATGCAGTTTTTTGCTGAAGGTTTTTCGTAGGGCCGTCCTAGGGCCATCTGCACGACAGATGGCATGCCGCCGGCCGTTTCGCCCCGGAGGGCGAATACGGCCAGTGTACAAGACATCATGCCGATTTTGAAAGCAAGCTTGCCCACCTCCTTGAATGCTGATTTCAAATATCCGCAGAAGACAGAAGATTTCATAGAAGATTTCGAAAGCTTGTTGCGGCAGCTGATTGCTGTGACTCCCAGGGTGACGCAGACCTTGGTTGAGCAGGGCCTGCTTAGCAGCTTCCAGGATCTGGACGGTGCAGCTGCAACAGCACTTGCAAAGCAGATCTCTGGATGTGCAGCCCACGTTTTCAACAAGCTGAAGCAGACCACCTCGGGAAAGAAACTGGCGGATCCATTGCAACGCCTCATCCAGATTGCGAGGAAGCACTTCAGCCGCGATGACTTGCGCTTTCGGAATGTGAAGATTCAGAAAAAGAATGGCTTCTTGGCAAGGGAAAAGAAAGTCCGAACGCTGAAGAAGAAGGAAAGTGATGCTACTGATGCTCGCCCCAAAATGATGCAGAAGGAAGCCGTCATTGCTGATGATCCTGTCGATGAGATCGCCAGGTTGAAAGCCTCGTACCAGCTGCCTGCCGGCAAGAGTTCTAGCAGCCTTGCCCTTGAGATTTCGGACGACGAGTCAGAGATCGAGATCACGCAGCCGGTAGTTTCCTCTGCTCCGTCTTCGACGCCGGTCAAAGCGATCGCGAATAAGCAGGGTCTGGCGAAGAGCCCGGCCCTGCAGAGATCGAGGCCCCTCCGGGCTTGCTCGAGTAGGTCGCTGCAAGGCCCAGATCATGCGACCTCAGGTCCGCCAGTGGCCAAAGCGGACCCGCCTCCGGTGAATTATGTGTTCATGAACTTTGAGTCCGGAAAGATCGTCCGAAACGTCTCCGGGGCGGAGCAGGTTGCTGATGAGGTAAAGTTTGGCAAGAAGGGCTTCCTGCAGGCGAGGTTTGGTTCGGAGTGGTTGGAGAGCACCGTCGCCAACATCACTTACAACATGCGGCAAAAGACCCTGAAGGCAGCTGCAGGTGCGGATCAGGTGGCAGCTCCTTTGCAAAGGGTTCGTGGAAAGAAAGCTGCTGAGAAAGCAGCTGCGGCTGCGAAGGGCAAAAGCAAAGCGAAGGCGAAAGCCAAGACAAAGGCAAAGGCGAAGGCGGAGGCTTCAGGCGCTTCCGCCGCCGGCAGCGAGCCGGCTGCAGATCCTGTGGGCGATTTGGGTATGGAAGCGGAGGAGGAAGTGCTCGACACGAGCACTCCGCCTTGCTACCGCTATATGAACTATGGCGGTGCACGTGGTATCGGCATCTTGAGGTTCGTGTTCATGATCGGTGCCGGCGGGAGGCGGCGGCGAGTCCGGACCCAGATAGCATCCTTCAGACCGCAGGGGCGGGCCAACAACGATCAGATGTGCGAGGCCGCTGACTTGACCTTGCATGCTTTGGACACCGGCATGATCACCGATAACAAAGCAGCAGTGGAAGATTACGCAAAGGCCGAGCTCGAGAAGATCTTGTCCCGACAGTGATTGTTCATGCAAGAAAGCCGATCTATAGAAGATCCCCTCGCGACAGTGATTGTTCATGCAAAGCCGATCTATATGTGAGATCCTTGTGCGACAGTGCCATGCGGAAGCCGCGATCTATAGAAGATCCTTGTGTTTGCGAGCCAGTGCAGAACTGAAAGCTTGACTTTGCATGCACATGTTTTTTGCCGCTTTAGGGGTTTGAACACTGCATGCATGCATGTTTTTGTGCCTTGCTTGATTGCAACCGCTTGTGCCATGAAACAAACAGCAGCATATCATGCATGCATGTGGGAGGGACGGCAAATTTTCCTTTGAGCTATGCTAGCTTATATATTCGCTAGGATTGTAGTGTAACCATTTTCTATTGCTTGCTTATACTGCTTATGTTTTCTTCTTATTCATATACTATTTATTTCAAGACCCCAAACTCTGAATTCGCAAGGGGTATCTTTCGGTAGCTCTAGACCTTGAACGGTGGAGTGAAAGCGTGCCCTAGTAGGGGGCTGCTTACTCCAACGTTGGAGTAGAAGCGTGCCCTAGTAGGGGGCTGCTTACTCCAACGTTGGAGTAGGAGCGTGCCCTAGTAGGGGGCTGCTTACTCCAACGTTGGAGTAGGAGCGTGCCCTAGCACAATGAGAAGGATACATGATGGTCACGAAGTATCCATCACCTTTGTCATCTTGCCAACGGCAGACTTCGGCACAAAAGTGCCAGAAGGCATTGGTAGCCTTCCTGGTCCAACCATCAGGGATGACAGGATGAATGAAAATGTGATTAGGCTCTGCCTTCAAGATCACTTGCCAAGCGGCCTCAATCGAAGATTGGATAGACTTGGCGTTCCATTCACCAAACAACACAGGTTCACTCGCATCAAGTCCAGAATGGACTGTGCACGCAGTAAGCCCGGTGAGGCGAGGTGTGATCTCAACGATATCGCTCTTGCCTGAAGTGAGAGTGTGGTAACAGATCTCATGCTCATAGCAGAACCCAGAACCGGCACGATCAAGAATATCGTCGCCGATGCGGTCGAGTGCCTCTTCCTGAGAAGAGCGTCTCGGGACCTCATCTTTCTTCAGAGGAATGGCCACATCATGCCACGGATCTCCATCACGCCTGACCTTCGACTGATTAACCCGAAGAACGGCACGATGAACTTCAACCAACACCATGGCACCTTCCTGTGACACAACTATGCCTCTGACCCAGGTTCCTTCAGACTTCTTCTTCGACTCATCCTTATGCCAAACAAACACGCGGTCACCCTTCGAGTAAGGACCATCAGACGGCATGACTCTCCGTGCAAGGTCCTTCCGAAGGTCAAGTGATTGTCTAGCCTCTTGATGAGCCCGCATGGCAATCCTCTGGAGTTCCAGAGTGGTTCGATCCTCCTCGGCAGGTTCAGCAGAGAGCTGTTCAGGAGAACTGTTCTCGACATCAAACAAGTCTGGTGGCCGTCTTCCTGTAGCTATCTCCAAAGGAGAATAGCCTGAGACGGTAAGCTGGCAATTTCTTGCCCAGGCCACCTTCTTGACTGCTTGACGAACAGTCACCTTCTCTGCATAACCCTCTGATTGCCCAGGTGCGCTTGAAAAGACGCACTGCGGTCTCAGCTCGATTAGGCCAAGGAGTCCGTGGTCCACATGGATACGGAGTAATGCCATGGAACACCCTAAATTAACCCCAAACCCCGAGTAGCACTCCGAAGCCGGCCGTCTCGATCACGATCGTTTGCAGAAGGTCCATGACTCAGCATATCAGCCCACACAGCGCCGAGATATCCCTCAATTTAGGCCTTGAATTATACCCTTCTTCCAGGTGCATGGGCTGCAGATGATCATCGATGGGTCGTTCGCTGCCCGATGCTCATTAATCACACGCACTGTCTACATATCTATAGATTTTGTTGCAATTATAAAGCCCTGCTTGCTCCCAGGTCTGAGTGGATGATCATCATGGTGGCGATCTTTCTCCGGTCGTCGCCCCTGCATGCTCAGGTTTTGCCGCGGTTTTGAGCCCAGGTCGTTCTTCAGGCTTTTTCGTCGCCCGGTTGCTGAGTTCGTATGCCCAAACACGCACCATAAGCCCCAAACTGCCCTTCTTTCCCAGGTCCTGTGTGCTGGATCGGATCTTCGCTGCAGCCCGGTGCTCAACGATGCCGCTTTTGAAGCTCGTAAGTCCTACACTCCCGATGCCAGGTTCATCTTCAGATTATTTCCTCGTGCCCGCCCGGTCCTTAAAGTCTGTATCGCATGCCCCCGAAGTAACCCTAAGCATGAAATCATCCGGCCAGGACGTCCCATGAATGCTTCCGCTCGACTTCGTGGCCGCCTGGTGCTCAATGATTAATAATCATCATGCTGCTCGCAGATTCCAGATCCTGATCGCGGCACAATCCCAGGCCTGATATTATGTCGTGGACGTCGTGG
This sequence comes from Symbiodinium sp. CCMP2592, assembly GCA_905221615.1. Classification (NCBI taxonomy): domain Eukaryota; class Dinophyceae; order Suessiales; family Symbiodiniaceae; genus Symbiodinium; species Symbiodinium sp. CCMP2592. The sequence continues at coordinate 24,234 of CAJNDT010004112.1, forward strand.
ACATTGCTGCATGCTCAACGGTCCGATTGCCTCCGTGCTTTGCTTCAGCATTTCCCAGCTTACGGGTTTGGCGGCAGGTGCAAAAATGAAGGCCATGTCGTTCCGCTTCAGGCAGGGTGCAATAAATCGCTGTCGTTGAACACGCATATATTGCAGTTTGCTAAAAGGCTCCGCCGGTGATCACATCAACTTCGAATGACGGTGCCGGGATCCCGGGTCGAGTGCCTTATATATGGATGCGATCTTAAGCTTACGATTCCAGGTGGACCGATGCTGGATGGACTTCGCTGCTTCAGCATTCGCTGGATCAGGCCTCCATGTTATCGTCAGAGATGTATGGGATTACCATTCGTGGCAGGTCCATTGGACACGCACATCGAGATCTCGACGAAGTGGATGCAGGCAGGATTTTTTACGCATGCACTCCTGGAGCCTTGACCTTAATTGTTACTTACTGCTTTTTCCCCTTGGCAGGCTGGACTATGCAGCCAGGATCCCGGTTTCAACGGCCGGTGCATGCATACGGGTCCGGGTCGATGATAATGATGATGATGATGGTGACGGTGATGAGCGATGTGGCGGTTGTGGTGATCGATGGTATCGGTGGTGCAATTAAGGCATGTTTCAGTAAGATACAGAAAAGTAAATAAGTATATGCAACAAATATATGTAAATGTTGGCAATATGTCATCTTCATTTTTGGGTTCTTATCTATACATAGTTTATGATCTAAATGAAATAACCCATATATTGTAATAGCTTTACATTCCCCGGTTTTCTCGACTCAAGGCTGGTTTAACCTCCACATGCACATCATGCCCCATGCTCTGTACATGCACTGGTGCTTATGGCTTATTGTAGACTTAGCATTTCAGGTTGACGAAAAATCTTTAACATGCAATAGAATCTCACACATGACACATCTCTGTGTGCCTATGTATCTCTGTATACAATATATACAAATGCTTGCATGTATATGTGCATGTGTGTGTGTGAGCTTCCGGGAACACTATGCTAGTATATATATGCACATATATACTAGCTCTCAAGTATATAAATTATATATATATAGATAGATCAATATGTATCACCTTCATGTGTACGTCCATGCATATTAGTTATTGTCGGGTTTCGTGATTTTGGCGCCCGGGATGAGGTTTTGTGGCATGGTAAACATATTAAATATACTTCATGTTGAACACTTGCCGGGCGATGCTGAGGTGGGCCGGCGATTGGATGTGCAAAGCCGGGCAGCCGGCTGATCGTGATTGGATGGGGGTGCTAGTTACAGGATAGGTTAGAAGCTGCCCCCACCCTGTAATAGTCACTATAAGGATTGTATTAGGGTCCTATATTATATGCCTATAATGCCACTATTACAGGGTGGGGGCAGCTTCTAAAGGATAGGCTGAAGAATTTCACTTAAGGAGATCCGGCCGCCGGTGGTACGTCCCGGGCCATAAAACATCCCTTTAAGGAGATCCCCGGCCGCCGGTGGTATGTCCCGGGCCATAATACATCCCTCCAGCCCTACAATAAATTGTATGCAGTTGCTACACATGTGAGCTTATTGAAGCCGAGGCTCGAGTGTTGAAACGAAAAGTGCATGCAGGGTTGCCGGGTTGAGATGTGCTTGCTGCATGCATGGCATTCATATATACATATGTGTTGGCTCGATGTACATTGCGATCTCGATCGCATGCATGCATGGTACCTCTGTGAAGGATTGGTGCCAGGCCATGTGCATGTTATGTGTTGGTCCAGTGTTCGGTCAAGTTTGTTTTCCAAGCCTCCACCTGTCCATCAGGGCATTAAGCTGCTACTTCTGGTGCTGGGCGGCTCCTTCATTGCTGCAGCCGGCCGGAGCCTAAGCCATTGGCTGGCAGCCATTACATATATGTATATATGTACATATAGATACGGTATGCTAAATCAATACGTATACTTACATGTATATATATATATATGTATATAGTAAATAATACACTAATATGTTACATTAGTAGTATATATACATATATATACGCTACCACTAAAGTAGCAAAAAAAAGCAAACTAGAATTTTACCACTAAGCAAGCAGCTTGACCGGCATAGGTCCGGACCAGCTTTGCATACCTCCTTAAAAGGCCCTTTGGGCCTACTGTAGACCCTCCCGAGCCTAAATTCATCGCCCTGTATGTGGCAGGGTCTACAGTCATGAAACACCTTTCAAGGGGCCCCAAATAGCAGCTTTGTTTGAGTTGCAGGTTGCTTACGCTCTTCGGTTTGTGGTGCCTTTTTGGGGTGGGGTGGTGTGGGGTGGGGGTGGGGTGGGGTGGTGGGGTTGCACTGCTGCTGCTGCTGCTTTTCTTCTTTTCTTTCTTCTACTTCAATTACTTTACTACTACTAATATTACTACTTATACTACTGCTACTACTACTACTACTACGACTACTATTAATACTACTGCTGCTACTGTTTCTACTACTACTACTACTACTACTATTAATACTACTACTGCTGCTATTGTTTCTATTACTACTACTACTATACCACTTCCCAGGCTGCTGATCTCCGCCGTCTGGATCCTGTGGCGGGCGATCTTCGAATCGAGGCTGTGCATTGCTTTGGGTCATGGCGGCTTACCTCCATTGTTTCTGGCTTGAATGCTTGACGGTTGGCCGGGTTTCTTCGCTTGCTGTGGTTCTGCTCCGTGCTGAGACACCAGACCTTAGCAAGCAATGGCCTGTTAAGACAGTGTTAAAATTTTTTTTAACACTTTTTTAACGCATCCTTGTCCATTAGAATAGCTTTTAAACCACTGTTAAAAAATGTTAAAAAAGTTAAAATTTTAACTTTTTTTAACGCCCCTGTGCAGGCCATGGGTGTGAAGAAAAAGCCGGTGCCGAAGAACACGGCGGTCAAGAGCAAGGCGAAGGCGAAGGCGAAGGCTGCAGATCCAGGGCAGCAGCCATCGCGAGGGACGACGTCGACTTTCTTGACTGGCCTGAAGTATAAGTCGCTGAACGGCAAGGGCAATGATAAGACGAACGCTCAGAAGCTGCTTGAGGCCGGCTGTGTTTGATTTGAAGGGGTTGGGTTTTTGAGTTGAGGGTAATGTTGTTGGTGGGCGGGGGGGTTAGGGTTCTGTGTGTGTGTGTGTCGGGTCTGGTGCTTGGTGATCTGGGGTTTGGTGCCCTTAAGGTAACGCAGGACCCAAGAATGCCTCAAAGCAAACCCCCTCTCCCGGGCCGGGAGAGGGGGTTTGCTTTTCGGGAGTCGAGCAGCCGTGGGCTTGGGGTTTGGGTGTTGGTGTGCATTACCAGCTCGGTTGTTCATATATATTATATTATGCTATGTTATGTTATATTATGTCATATTATATTATAAACACTATCTGTCCCTATCTATACTATGTGCCACGCTGGGGTGTTTTAGTGGTTCGGTACTTTCGGCTGGTTTTGGAAACAACCTTGCACCCACGCAGCCTCAAACCTTATCTAGGTCGTGTCTTTTGAATTTTCTGTCCCTGCCAGACCTATCACAATGCTGATTCCTCCGCCAAGCACGACCTCATCAAGACGTACCAGGAAAAGGGCGGGATCAAAAACCTGGCTTGGGTTCCCAGCTATACCGAGCAGGCCACTTCATCGAACAGTGATGCCCAGAAAGTGGAAAGAGGCTTCTTCGTGATGAGCAAGATTTTTGAGAGGGAGCTGGGATCGGGATCCGCTCCGGAGAAGAAGCGCCAGGACATTGTGCTCGAGGCCATGAGGATCCAGAACTACAAGGATTACGACGTGGACTACAAGGACCTTAAGGATCTCGTGAAGGAGGTCCCCGGATGCCCCGAGCTTACCAAGTACTTCTTTTGCTTCGGTAAAAGCAGCAGCACCTATGCAGAAACGAAGCAGACGAACATGGAGATCAGCACCAACCTCAAAACATCCGGCCTTGCTTTGGCTTTGGGCGATTCCAGCAGCTCCAGCTGCCAGGTGAAGATCGAGAACCCCGAGAAGGTGAAAGCCACGGAGAAGGTTGGTGTGTTGAAGAGCGGGAAAGCTTCTATTGAGAAGCTTATCAACCCGCTGGAGGATGGAATTTCGCAGCTGCAGTGCACGAAGAAGCCGGAGTACGCCGAGTTCATCAAGGAGGGCAACAACAATTTGAAAGAGGCCAAAAGCTTCGTGGAACGAGCCCGGGTCCAGATCAGCACGCACGCCGTTTTGCAATCCGATGAGAACACAACCAAAGAGGCCTGGGAGGAACTCAGTGGAAAGATGGAGGGCATGATCAATATCGCCACGGTGCACGTTGATGGATTGAAGCAGTTTAAACTTCGCTTGCAGGCTTTCATGTCGTAGCCGGTGGGTCGAGGATCCAAGACGTGTCGTGCACATGTGCAATGCGATGACGGCTCATGCATCCGAGGCGCCCAAAACTTATCGTGGTCTTTGCAACGGGTACCCCTATGGGTTTCTGAAGGGGCTATGGTTAGATAGTCATTTCGAAATAGTTACATAGGGGGTCTAGCTACAAATAAGGTTTGCATCGATGGATGGTGCACGTGTTTCGGGGCATCGTGCGATCAGCGAGGCCGGTTGCTGGGGCATGCATAAACCCGAAAACCTAAAACCTTAAAAACCCACAACACAAAACCCACTTTAACCCCAAGGCTTGAATAACGCATGCAATGATGTACATGTGCAGGTATGCCATTAATTGATCCCAGAAGGACGTTTGCCATACCATCATGCATTCGGTGGAATGGGACTCGAAACTTAACCGTAACATTCCAAATAATGATGGCCTGAATGCAACAGGTAGCTTAACGAAACTTTGCATCAATCCAGCCCCTCAAATAACCTCGGACCCTGAAGCCAAGCTTGCATGCAAGCTCGACGCCCTCAACATAGAGTTGAAAACCCGAATCAATAAGATGACGATGCTATGTATCCCGATGCTCTAACCGGTTATTGTATGCCCGAACTATAACCTAGCAGAGACTCCAAAACCACTCAAGTAAGGATTAAGTGTATGGTATATACTATTAGAGAAGCCTTATGTATTACATTTTGAATTCATTCCTGAATTGAGGGGTTTTGGAGTCTTCAATGCCCGAATAATTGCCCGAATAATTGCGCTTACTATATGTGGCTGAGCAGCTCGAGCTCCACGTGAAGCCATATGCACCCAGAACGGCCCAATTTAGACCGAACGCCCGAACCCGCATCGCGAACTATAGCAAATTAAGCTGTTATCGTAATGTCGTCGATCTATGGGCACCCAGCTTAACACCAAGCTTAACCCAGGATATATCGCCCGTAAACCATGCCCTCAACTTAATCTCGACCTGCCAAGGCCCATCAGCTGCAGGAGCATTGCAACCCGCAGCCCGTGGCATGGAGACTCCAAAACCCCTTGTATGCATGTGTATAAAGGTATACATTGCATATGCTTTTATACTTAATATATCGCTAGCCTGTGTACAAATTAAACATATACACATGTTTACTTGGGATTTTGGAGTCTCGATTACAACCCTACGTAGTTTCAAGTCCGATCGAATGCATGTGTAGCCCGTCCCCGAACTCCGTTGCCGAAAACGCTTGCCTAGGGTTGACTGTGCGACCATGCCTCTTGTGAATATGGCAGCATGGAGAATCGGAAAGAGTTTCTGGAAAGAAGAGAGCAGCTGCCTAAGGAGAGGCGGCTACGTGAGAACCTAGCTGATCTTTTCTTGAGTGGCGAGATCAGTGGGAAGCGAGCCCGTACCCTGTACCAGGATGCAGGGGACGCCAAAGCTGTGCATGTTTCCGATGTGGCTGGAGATACAGATCACAATGCACACCGCGACGTCTTGAGAAAGCTGCTGTCCAATTCTAGATGGCCCGACCTGTTCGAGTGTGATGTACCGGTATACGATACGAAAACAGACAAAGAATCTGTCGCGAAACTTTTCATGATGCTGCCACACGAGCTGGTGGACACGGTGATTCGCTGGAACAAGGACTCCATTGACAAGTTTGCATCGATGGAACACTTGAGGCCCGAGCTGGCAAAGAAGATGGAGGAAATCCGCTCTTTCTTCGAAGCCTCGTCCGCTTCGGGCTCAAGTACTGCACCGCTGATCAGCATTGCTTTGTGGGCAGATGGGGTCCCCATCAAGGGGGACCGAAGCGAATCGTTGGAAATGGTCACAATGTCATTCCCTGGACTTGGAGTCCGACAAGACATTCGGATTCCCTTGACGGTGATGAACAAGAAATTTTTTTTAAAGGGCGGGAAGACTTGGGACGCTGTGTTCAAGGTGTTATCTTGGTCTTGCCATTCCTTGCTGTCGGGCTTCTTTCCGTCGCACGAATCGAATGGCACCCTTTTGCAAGGCAAACGAGCGAAGCTGGCGGGCCGTCCCATGCATGCGCGAGGAGCGCTCGTAGAAATTCGTGGAGATTGGTCTATGCTGAAGGCATCCTTTAGGATGCCTGCCTGGAACGAGAAGAGGTGTTGTTGTTTTGTCTGCAAGGCGACGCCGGAAACTATGCGAGATTTGGGCCCCACTGCCCCATGGAGGACCCAGCTTTGGGAGACTTCCGACCTTTTGGTCCACATGCTCGACTTGCACAAGAACTGTTCGCCAATATTTGAAGCCCCGTTCGTCGACATTCGCACCTTTTGTATAGATTGGCTACACTGTTGCGATCTTGGAGTATGCCAAGATTATTTGGGCAACGCCATGTTTTTGATGAGTACGAAGATGCCCGCCGACAATCATGAGAAGAGAGTACAGTTGCTTTTTGATGACATTCGACAGTATTATGTTACCAATCGATGCGACAACCAGCTGGGTGCACTTACGCCACTGATGATTCGCAAGAAAGCATCCAAGTCGCCTAAATTGCGGTCCAAGGCTGGGGAAGCGAGATCCCTGGTGGATTGGGTGGTCATGGCTTGTGACAAGTACTTGCAAGGCTACGGACTGTCGTCCGAGGAGTCGACATGTCGTATGGCATCGAAGCATTTGCAAGCATGCTATCGGAATCTCTCCCGCGAAGCTTTCGATGCCGATGACCTCGCTTTCCATTGCAAGCAGTTTTTGCACTTGTACCTTGGCTGTTTTGTGCATGTCCCGATATCGATCCTTAATTGCATAAATTTGCCAAAGGTACATGGCTTTGGAAGAAGCTGTGCAGCCGGATGCCCGTTGGAGATACAAACCTAAAATGCATGTCTGGCTCCACGTGTGTGAGATGGCGAGAAGCTCACCCAGCATGTGGTGGACCTACAGGGACGAAAGCTTCGGTGGGTCGAGCCTTGAATTGAATAGCTTTTGTTAACAAGGCTATTAGCTATAGATTTCTTATCGTTTTGGCACATGTAAGGATCGCGGCGCAGAGCAGATCCAGGGGCGGGCATGAAGGGCCTTCTCCAATGGCCCGAAACTTGTTGAACAAGTTTCGGGCCCAACACAAAGTGCCTCAGGTGTAGTACGTGCAGCCGCTCTCATGCATGCGACGGATCGTGCGATATTGCATGTGCAAGGGCTTCGTTATATATATATATATATATCGAGACTAGATATAGCTTTTCCGCAGCTAGATCGATCCAATGCTTGTGTGTGGGCATATGCGCCCATGCTGCAAAGCTCTCACGGTCACACGCGATCGTGCAACAAACAGAGGGGTCTCAGCACATGGTGGAATATGGAGTCAATTTTGCAAATGCAATACAAGCATAGTATATACTTAAATATGTCGATTGGAGCGAGATTTTGCGATATAGGCTATATTTTTTTGGTACAGATATTTTGGCTTTGTTTACATACTCCGATTTACATATATTATTGCTATTCTACTGTCAGATACCTATACATCCATACTAATTTGCTATTTACATGCATGCATTCACGTTTCGGCATGACCGCGACCAAATGCTAGGCCGAGTAAATGCAGTCGAGGCTTGCGATATATCTTTGATCGGGCACATGCATCACATGCAAGTTATTTGACGTGGCCGATCCATATCCGAGCATGCAATGTTGTCCATTGCAACGAGTTCGATCTGTGCTGCATGCATGCATGCAATATGGATATGTTTTGTCATCGCAGGAAGCAGGACCGGCCCATGGGTGCATATCGAACTATAACTTAATTTTCTTTATAACATGTGCATGTGTTGTGTGTGTTGTGTTGTGTTGTGTTTTGTTGTGTTGTGTCGTGTCGTGTCGTGTCGTGTAGTGTGGTGTTGTGTCGTGTCGTGTCGTGTCGTGTCGTGTCCTGTTGTGTTGTGTTGTGTTGTGTTGTGTTGTGTTGTGTTGTGTGTGTTGTGTGTTGTGTGTTGTGTGTGTTGTGTGTTGTGTGTTGTGAGGTGTCGTGTGTTGTGTGTTGTGTGTTGTGAGGTGTTGTCTGTTGTGTGTTGTGTGTTGTGTTGTGTGTTGTGTGTTGTGTGTTGTGTGTGTTGTGTGTGTTGTGTGTGTTGTGTGTGTTGTGTGTGTTGTGTGTGTTGTGTGTGTGTGTGTTGTGTGTGTTGTGTGTTGCATGTGTGTGTTGTGAGGTGTTGTGTGTCGTGTGTTGTGGTGTGTTGTGTGTTGTGTGTTGTGGTGTGTTGTGTGTTGTGTGTTGTGTGTTGTGTGTTGTGTGTTGTGTGTTGTGTGTTGTGTGTTGTGTGTTGTGTGTTGTGTGTTGTGTGTTGTGTGTTGTGTGTTGTGGTGTGTTGTGTGTTGTGTTTGGTGTTGTGTTTCGTTTCAATGTGTGTTACATAACCATATGCCAATGAATTTTGCGTTGGTTCAATGCCGCCCAAAAATTCTTTGTTAATATCCACGACGCATAATTCTTTTTTAAAATTCTTTTTTAAAATTCTTTTCTCCTGAAGAGGTAATTCTCCTTAAAATTATGCCTTAACTTAATTAAGGAATATTGGAGTCTCTGGGACCTTTGATGGATGGGATCTCAGCGCGGTAGTGGCTTGGATACGTGGGCCACACAAAAGAAGGACTTCTACTTTCCAGTCCGCTTATGGCGCTTCGCGCATTTCGACGCGTTTGACTCGAAAGCGATGGTCCTCCTTCACCGGTTGGTCGCCCGGGAGGAGAATCAGGCGCAGGAGCTGCCGGGTGGCGAGCGTCCCTGGTCAGGTTGGGGCATCCCTGGGCGCAGGAAAGCTGGAGGGCAGCGGCAGATGAGTTCCGCAGGGAAGGGGGCTTGGACCTGGCCTCCAATTTCCATGTATATCCACCGATCTAATGCCACATCTGCATGCCCCCGACCCGGATACTCACCAATACTCATTCCGAAGGGTGACGGAAATCTATCGTGAGGGAATTACCAGCTGCTCTATCTCTTAAGGGAGAGTCATTTTCCTTCGAGCGGTCGTGACATGCAGCGCCTCCTCGACAGCTGGCCGCGCTCAGCGGCGGCTGGCTCTTCTAGTTGACAATCAGTCTCCATCAGCCGCTATTGTGACCGACGACATACGTCGTTGCGTCTGTTTCTCTCTCTGGAGCAAGCGGCAATTGGGTTGTACTCGGCTTCAGCGTCGCTTAGCCGAGGTCGGGCTCCAATGGCGTGGGCAGGCAGGCCCTCGCCACCATGTCGATGCACCCCCTGTTTGGAAGCCGGCCACGCTTGCCAGTGGGCTTTGGAATTTTGGATCTGGGTGCCACGGAACAAATGGGATTAGGCGGTTCATCTCTGTCTGTGATCGCTTTCCCCCTGTGGAAGCCGTTGCGACCGACGACATACGTCGTTGAGTCTATTTCACCCTCCATGTTACTCATGCCCTCGATACCAAGTTGATGCACCATCACCTTGAGCTCGGACCTGGGCTCTGGTGTGCACGTTCGAGACGGGACGATACATAGGGGCTGCTGAGGCTTCGTAGTTTGGGCCACGGCTTACGTGGTCCAGGCCGTTACCGTCGTTGTCACGTTCGCCTAGGTCCTGGCTGCACTACGTGGGGTCAACTGTGTCCTTCTTTGAGGGGCGGATCCGCTGGGCGTGGGTGCAGTTCTGTTCTGATGGTCCACGAGCGGAGAACGCCACCCCCTGCGCGACGCAGCCCGTGTGGGTCGCTACCAGGCCTTCATTTTTGAGGGAAAGGCACGGCTAGGCCGTGGGCTTGCCTGTGGTTGCTGGCGGGCTCGGTGGCCATGTCACTGGGGCTTGGATGACGCCCCGTTCCGTACTGCGGACAGTAACTCACCGCAACGTCCTGCTCCTGCCGGTTTGCACTCACGCGCCTTCAGCCACAAGCGTGGTGTGTGCTCCTAAGCTTCGCCGCCTGCCTGCGACATACGTCGCTCGCCCCTTCACCTGTCCATCGTGTTAGTTCCCACCTCCGAATGGTGTCTTCAATTGCTGCCATGGCCGCCACAACGGTTTGACGATGCTGTGGAAGCGTGTGACCTGCTTCTACACCAAAACGGTCCGGTAGTTTTCGGACCCCTGGAAGTGAGAAAGCACTGGCGTCGTGAACTAGCGCACTGTAGGTTGTTTGGCACCTCGGTCACTTATTTTGTGCACGCCCTTGTAAAACGAGGCAATTCCAGTACTGAAGTTGTACTACAAGAAAGCACAATTCAGCCAGAAGCCGAAAAGAGGCATTTCCAGTACTGAAGTTGTACCACAAGCAAGCACAATCCAGGCAAGAGCCGAAACGAGGCATTGCCAGTACTAAAGTTGTACTACAATTCAGCCAGGAGCCGAAACGAGGCATTTCCAGTGTACTACAAGCGAGCGCAATCCAGCCAGGAGCGAAACGAGGCATTTCCACTTGCAAAGCCCCTTTATCCTTCCTTGGCCTCTTTCAAGACCCTTAAGGTTCAGGGTTGCTCTGGTAGGTTTGGGACGCCTGGACAGTTTCTAGCGTGCTGCAGCAGGTTTGGGATCCCGGAAACTGAATTTACATCAAAGTCCCAAGCACAGGCGGTTGTGAACTGGCTTGCTCTGTTAGGTTTAGGACACCTGGAAGTGAGTTTTCGTCGCACGGCTCCAAACCCCCCATGCACTGGCGTGATTGTTAGCGCGATTGGGTAGCTTTCGGGCCCCTAGTTCACATGGAATGGGCTCTGGTGTGGTTCCCAACGTGCCCGGCTCCAAGAAAGCACTGGCGTGGTGAACTAGCGCACTGTAGGTTGTTTGGCACCTCGGTAAGTCATTTTGTGCACATCCAACACACGTCTAGCACCCGTGCCCACGACTTCGTCCCACTCAGCTCGATCGGTTTTCCCCAACTCAGGCCACCAGCACTAAGTTGTGCTACCAGCAAGCAGACAAGCCAGCCAGGAGCCGAAACGAGGCATTTCCAGTACTAAAGTTGTACTACGAACAAGCACGAGCACAATCCACGGGTTTAATGTGGATTTGCACGGATTTAACGCATATTTGTATGGATTCAATGTATAATTGCACGGATTTAGCGGGCGGTTTTCGGTCAGGAAAGGGCTCAAAGATCGAGCCCGCGACCCTGCCCAGTTTGGTTCACAAGGTGGCCGTCCCCCGCCCGGCTGCTGAGTTATACACAGCTCAGTGTGCAGACAAGCGGCTCTCGAGGCAAGTGGGGAAGCTGTGTGGGCTCAACTCCCGCTGGGGTTCTTTAGGTCCCTTGACCAACTGGAACCGAGATTTTGGATGACCAAAACCTTTCGAGAGGGCAGGTGCCCGCGCCGTCCATTCGGACGAAGCGGGAGCTTTGAAGCCAACTGATCCCCCACAGTTGCTAGCGTGCTGCAGCAGGTTTGGGATCCCGGGAACTGAATTTTTACATCTCACACGCAGAAAAGTCCCAAGCACAGGCGGTTGTGAACTGGCTTGTTTAGGACACCTGGAAGTGAGTTTTCGTCGCACGGCTCCAAACCCCCCATGCACTGGCGTGATTGTTAGCACGATTGGGTAGCTTTCGGGCCCCTAGTTCACATGGAATGGTACAGACCTTGTTTTGGTATCCCCAAACCTTCCCAGGGACTCCTAAAAACCCGTTGGCAGTCCCATAAACAGGGCCGTTCTTCGTGTGTGCCTGCTCCAAACCTCTGTTATTTGGAAAATTGGAAGGCCGGTGACAATCTCGGGGTCCCCGGCTTTCTTCTTTGTGCGTGCTACGGGTGCTTCTAAACCTTATTTTGGGCCCCCAAAACCTTACCAGGAACTCTTAAAGAACCGTTTGCAGTCACATAAACAGGGCCGCTCCTTGTGTGTGCCTAAACTCCAGGCCTTCGCCTTGCCCTCCTGTGATCTGGCAAGTTGGGGTTGGCTTTTGCTTATCAAGTTCTGCTCATAAAAGCGCATTTTTGGACTAGGCCGGGTGCCAATCTCGGGATCACCTCCTTTCATTGTGTGTGTGTGTGTGCCGTTTGCCTACAGTTCGCAGTTGTCGGACCTGGCTTTTTGAACAGGAGTGCCCTGAAACTTGCACAGGGGCCCGCCAAGACTAAGAATCTCGTTTGCAGACAGATCCGAGTTTGGACATGCTTGCTACTTGCAGTATGATACTTATGCCGCTGATGTTGCGTTTGATAAGAAAAACGATATGGTGAAGGTCCAAAAATGATAACATCAAAACAAAGACCGCTTCTGCGCACACGAATATTGCCCATCGCTCAGATGTGTTTCTGTGTGGTCTTCACCCAAGAAATAAGACCAAGGGACCTTTCTGGTGGGCTCCGAAGCTTACAAACCGCAAGTGAAATCATCAGACGTGCTGTTGTGTGGTCTTCACCCAGTAATCATACCAAGAGACTGTTTATGTGGGCTCCGAGGCTTATAGAAGCCGGAAGTGAGTGAATGTGCAAGTCAGGGAGTGCCACTAACTTTGCGATTGTTAACATATGGGAGATTTGAAGCAGTTCTCTGCAGACGCCCGCAGTGCAAACACAACGTGCACGCGGCCGTTCAATGTGTCGAATGTTACATAGAAGTTTCTTGGAGTCGGTCTTCTTGCTTTCGAGGGCCCTGACGGACGCACTTTCTTCTTGCGATTGTGAACATATGGGAGATTTGAAGCGGTTCTCTGCAGACGCCCGCAGTGCAAACATAACGTGCACGCGGCCGTTCAATGTGTCGAAGGTTATATAGAAGTTTCTTGGAGTCGGTCTTCTTGCTTTCGATGGCCCTGGCGGACGCACTTTCTTCTTTCCTTCCACATTGAGGGGCGTCTAGCACGTTACGATCTGCGCGTCTCAGTTTCCAGTTCAATTTTCGGAACCTCGGACAGCTGAGTGATTGAGTATAAGCGCGGCACGGTGTGTGAGTACGTGCAGGGGGAATGACTTTGGCAGCCACGCAGCTCCGCAGTTCCGCACAAAGCCCTGGAAGCACCTGTTTGCCATGAGTTGAATTGAGCTGGAATGTGTCCCCTGGTTTTGGGTCCGAAAAATGGGTATGGTTTGGGGTCCGCGGGGGGTGGCCTCCCCAGTACCAGTATTTGAACTCTGGGTTCGAACACCAGTGTTTGAACTGGAGGGTTTGAACACCAGTGTTTGAACTCGGGGTTCAAACACTGGTGAATGTTCCTTCTCTCTTTTTCTTTTCTTCGCAAAAAGCCCCCATAAAGCGATTTCGTGTGGCTTCTCTTCTTTTGTGTTCGTAAAAGCGTTTTATAGACCAGTACTCGAACCCGGAACGAACACCAGTGTTCGAAATCGAGGTTCGAACACTGGTGTTCGAATCTGGGTTTCAACACCAGTGTTCGAACTCGGAGTTTGAACACTGTGTTCGAACCCGGAGTTCAACTTCGGTTCCAGGTGTCGAACTTGGAGTTCAACCCTAAGTTCTAGTGTTTATGGTTTTTGCCCCTCCCCCGAGCCCTCCCAAGTGTTCGAACCAGAGTTCCGGAACACTGCAAAAACCTATGCTCGAGGCGCTCTGGCGGCTCGACTTCTTGTTGGCACTCTCGAAGCCTGTAGAGAGAGAGAGTACAATGCGTCCACATCCAGAGTGACCAGATAAGAGTCCTCGGAGTTGAAGAGGGAAGAGGACGGGACACGCGGAGTTCTCTGCGCCTTCCGCTTGATACCCTTCTTCTTGCAGTTTTTGAGTTGTTATTGCATTCTTACGCATCTTGTGGTTCTTACTGGGACCGAGTGCAGCACTGCCATTGGCCAAGAGGATCGTGGAGCATCCACTCTTGCAGGATTGGCGGCCACACGACCAATACTAGGCGTGTGGGCGCCGAGGGTGCCAACCGCCACGAGTAGAGGTAACCAAGAGGTTGACCTCGAAGCAAGTGTGCTGAACTAACAAGACCAAGATTAAACGCGACCCCATTGATGACCTCCAAGCCCTCCGCCTGGTAGATCGTTCTGGCGCTCTTAAGCCGCGCCCCGGCGGCAGCCAAATTAGACATGTAGCTGAGGACACCGCGTGGGCCGGTAGCTTCAACCGGAGCAGCAGCCACTGCAATGTCGGTCTTCTCAGTTCCGCTACAGCCAATGCACGGAAGGACCCCGACGGGTTGTTGCTGGCTCACATCCACGCTATCCTTGTGGCACGGGGCATCAACCGAAGCTCCTTCAACATCTTGGACTGTCCCGGAGCTTCCAAGACGTTCTCCCTCTTCCTCGCAGTGCTCTGCATCGATGCTGTACTGGACTTCGCGGTGGTGTGGACATCTCAGCAGCATGCGGCACTGTTGGCCGTCTTGATGATATCACACAATGTGTTGATAGACGCGCCCAAGTGGCTGCGTCGCCTTCTGCTTGTCCGACGGGTTTCCGGCAAACAGGAGTTGTTTTCGCCAGTGCATGATCATGTGCTCCTTACACACGGTGTTGGGCGGAAAGGCAAAGGCAAGGGCAAGGGGTCGTCTGCGGACGAGGACCCACCTGAGGACCTGCTGCAACAGGAGGAGCTACTGCCTGGCTTGGGGATGACGACACCCTGCCGCCCTCCGTGGAGGAGGCACGCGTACTATTGGTCACGCAGGGCTCTGGGGCACAACAGTTGAATCGCCGATGGTCTGAGGTCCTGGAGGCGCTAACAAACTGCCGCACTCTTGTCATAGTTGAGAGACAGCAAGAGGGACACTCCAAAGCTGTTATAATGTCACCGAGGCGGCGGAGGATGTCTTGCTCATCCGCACAGGTGATCCAAAACAGCCCACTGGTGGAGGTGGCAACGAGACGCAGTTTGTTACGATTGATCGACTCTTGCGGAAGAACGTGAGCGTAAGAGGCGTGGCGCACTCTGGATTGCCATCGGTGCAGCCGCTCCAAATAGGGCCGGCAACGGGGCGCCTGGTGGAAACCACTAGACAGGGGCCCGTGCGTATAGGGGTATACCGCTCTTTGGCTGATTCTGTTCAGGGAGACGTTAAGGGGGGACGGAGGTGTGCCAACCAGTATTGAGTTGCGAGCGGAGTGGGCACGACGGCTATTTCTATCTTCCACGTCTCCAACTCAGGGCTCCTTGGTCAGAAATGCCCCAGAAGAAGGCTTTTGTGATGTGCTGTTGGACGGCGTGACTCAACGCGTCCTATACGCGGCCTTGCAACGTGGGCGGATCGCAGCGGGCCTTGCGACGGTGAAGGAAGACCTCGCTCGCGGCGCCCGCCAGACGCTGCCCGCAATAGGGGAGCCCCAGCCGCCCCATCCAGGCCTGCAGCACGTCCAGGTCTTCGTGGAAGGCGGAGGTGACGCAGTCCTCGCCGCCCCGCACTCTTAGTCGGAGGCACCACCGCTCGCTCATGCTTCGCGTGCCTTTGGGGCAGTGCCCCGCGGCCAGGAGCTCCCTCCGGGCTCCAGGTCTTCGGTGTAGAAATGGTCGCTGGCGACCTCGCCCTCCCACTCCGCCGTCCTCGGGCGTTTCGCTTGGCTTGCTCTCGCCCCCGGTATCTGGCCCGCTCCCCGATCGGCTCGCACTTCGCGACGGTGCGGGTGCATTTGTAGAAGAAGGCGTGGCCGTTCCAGCTCGTGAAGGCCACGGCCCGCTGCTCCTTGACGGAAGGCTCGTACTTGTCCAGCAGGCGGCCCTGGCAGTCCACGTAGAACATCGAGGCTTGGCGCCAGAGGCAGAAATCCCGGATCTTTTCGGGGGTGATGCCTTGCTCCCGCCACGTTTTTTGGGTGCAGATTGCGTCGAAGTTTGAAAGCACCTCCTGCAGCGGCAGCCGCATCAGCTCCGCGAGCTGCCGCGGGACGCAGAGCTTGTCCGGCCGTTGTTCGAAGGCGGACTCCAGGAGAGCCCCCAGAGCAGAGGCTGATCCAGGACGGTGTCCAGCACCACCTGGTCGTCCACGACCTGCATGGCCTGCTGGCTGAAGGTCCACTCCCTCGTCGCGTCCAGGTAGTAGGTCTCGTCGGACAGCTCCAGGATGATGTCGTTCGGCTCGGCATTCCCGAGCTGCGCGAGCACGGACGCTTGCAGGCTCCGGGCTGTCTGAGAGCCCTTCGCTCTGCCGGGACAACGTTGCATGAGGTCGGTGACGGGCAGACGCTTGGTGCGCTCGTAGGGCATGCCGCGGTTCAGGCCGTTTCGCCGGATGCCGCGAATGATGACGGGCACGTGCACCACCCAGTTTACCCACTTGTCCTTGAAGAAGCTCTTCCCGAGCTTGGTCAAGTGGTAGTTCCCGTTGGGTTGGAGGCTGCGGAGCAGCTGTTTGGCGCCCCCCCGGAGCATGATGTAATCGTTGGGCCCCTCGCGGAGTTGGTTGCGGTCGTACTGCCGGCTGGGGGGCGGCCGGCCGATCAGTTGGTAGTAGTACTGGCCGGCCCTCGTCAGCTCGCCGTTGGGGCGGCTGAGCATCGCGTAGCGGAGGTGGTGGTGTCTCAAAGGAAGGGTTTCTGAGCCTGCCGCCGAGGTCCTCGCGGCCTCGGCTGCAAGTTTGATGGCTTGTCGTTACTGAGCCCAGTTCATGACTTTTGAACCACCCGCCCGGAAAAAAGGTCGGCCCCCTTCGCCGGTCGAGTCCTGTTGTACAGTTTTTGGCTCAAGCCCTCCCCGTTGTACAGCGGCTTGTACAGTTTTTGGCTCAAGTCCTCGTGTACAGCTTCGGCTCAAGCCCTCCCTAAACCCTATACTCCCTAACCCCTAAACCCTATATACGGCAGTTTTTCCGCTTTGATTTTGGCAGGGATTTTTCTACATGCTTTGCTGGACAGCCTTGATTAGTCACTGCTCTGCGGCGAGCAGGCCTAGTTCACTGCTCTGTGGCGAGCAGGCCTAAACAAACATTCCCCTTAAACCTTGCCCTAAACCCTAAAAACTCTGGCTTGCTTGATTTTCGCATGTTTTTGGCATGTTGGACTTCAGACTGCTTGAGCCGCGCTCGCTTCCTCAAAGCGTCAATATAGCAGCAGGCAACAGCAGGCTTTGCATGGCCGACGATGCATCTTTCAAGTCGGACACTTACAGCAGAGAGGCAACTACCACATGTTAGGAAGGCAGCAAGCACACACACACACACACACACAGCCCTGACACCGGGGGGGGAAGTGACGCCGGGCGCCACAGAGGTTCAGGGTTCAGGTTGGTAGGCAAGGGGCTCCGAGGCAGCGAGGTCTGGTGTCAGGAGTGCCCCGCGCTGTCTTCCACCCTTGAACCCTAAACCCGACCGTCCCCCTTCCTGTAACTCTAGAGTACCCTGTGTCCCCTCTCGCCGCTCAGGTTCCTCTTCGACGTCTTCGCTGCGAGTCGGACGCCGCAGAGGTTCAGGGTTTAGGTTGGAAGGCAGGGATTCTGAGGCAGCGAGGTAGTGTGCTCCCAGGAGTGCCTTGTGCTGCCCTTCCTCCCCCCCCGGTAGCTCTAGAGTGCCCTGCCTCTCCCCCGCCCCCTCCCGGGAACCCCAGGCCCTTTTCTTGCTTTCAGGTCACCCGTGGTTTTCACCTGCTTCTTCGACGCCGTCGTGGTAGACGAGGCCGCGGCAGTTTTGGCTTTTGGACCGAAGGGGTGGCTTTTTTGGGGTTCGCGGTCTGGGAGGGCGTGACTTTTGGGTTTTGGGGCTTAAAGAGAGATACTAGAAGGATTACTCTATCAGCTGTGCTTCCTAGGGCCACTCTACACAGGGTGCTATCAGTTAAGCAGTTAAGGGGGCGCTAAGCAAGGTCCAGTGGCATGCTGGCTGAATCCGGATTCTAACCTTAAACTGACTTCAGTTTATGCTCTTACTGGTACTAAATGCTAAGTTGCGCTAAATGCAAATTCTCTAAATGCTACATGCTATGTTAAGACTAGCACGAATGTTAGTACGCATCCCCCATCAAAATCGCAATCCCAATTCCGATTCCCGGAGCATGCGCTAGCCCGGAAGAAGCTTTCAAGTGCCAAGCAAGCCGTTTAGGGTTTGGGTTTAGGGGTTTGAGTTTAGAGAAAACCCCCTAAACCCCAATGCAAGCTGCTGAACTTTAGATCCTAAATCCTAAATCCTAAACCCCTGAATCCTAATGAATGAACACTCCGAAGCCTCCAGAAGGCAGTCGATCCGGTTTCGACGCATTTCGGGCGCCGTGGCCTGAGCTACAGTGGCAGGTGCCTTCCGTGTTTTGTGGCAGTTCGTTACTGGTAGATGGTGTCATCGTTTTCTGCTGAAAGCTCTAGCCTCATGCCTTCGGTTTTTCGCGGCAGGTCGTTGGTAGTGGTAGGTGGTGTCATCTTCGTTGTCTGCCGGATGCTCTAGCTTTATGTCCCGCAGAGCTGTATGCCTTGTGCTCCAGCGACTCAGCGTTTTCTGGTGTATTTACCAAGTCCCATACGTAGGATCCTTGCCCAATGCTGCGCCTGGTGGGCTTCCTTTTGATCGCCCTTGCAGCCGGGCTCCGGTCCAAGAGCGACCCGTCCTGGCCCTGGGAGGAGCACGGCCCGAGCTCTGCCGAAGAGCTTCAGGAGCTCCTGAGCACCGTGCTGGCGCAGACCAGCGCAGCTGAGGTCACGGTGGAAGAGCCCGGAGATGTAGAGGCACGGGAGCGGACGCTTCGAGAGCGGATTGCCACCATCACGAAGGACTGGCAGAGCGCCAGCGCACCTGCTTGCCATCAGCAGCTCGGGCGGTTGATGAACAGCCTCACGCTTAAATGTGACGGCTTACAGCCGAAAGCCGACTGGCTGCTTGACTACTACGTGCCGACCCTTCCGAGCAAAACGTGCGCCGACAGTGTCAGCGACATCTTCGCGTTGGGAAACGAATTGGTGGAAACCCTCCGCGTCTCCAGAGATTCTGTTGCTTCCGTGGATGTGGCCGGTGAAACGCTCCGTCGATATCAAGCACTCTCCTTTCTGAGGAGCTGGCTAGTGGACCTGACCCGGACTCATCATCATGCGCTGCTTTGGGCTGGCTTCTGGGATGGGGACCCCGAGAACCGCACGACCATGACGAAGCTCTCCAACTTTGCCAAAGCCATCGAGCACGCGACCGTGCACCCGAACACCTTCCTGGGCCGAGCCATCGAGGCGAGCGAGAACCTCGACGCCTGCTACGAAGATGCCCTGACCAGAGCGCTTGCAGGGAACATGTGGTCCATCGCAAGCATGAGCTTCGTGCTCGGGATGCGCGAAAGGGCACAGGGAACGGTGATTGCATTGGTCAACAAGCAGATCACGGGTGAGCGTAACTTGTCGCAGTCCGTGCTGTCCACGCATGAAATCCCCACAGTGGGGCTCGCAGCCTGGGGCCTCGGGTTCTGGGCCCCGAAAGTGCTGGTCGTGGACCTCATGGGCACATGCGACAAAACGAGCCCAGCGCTGCAGAAGCGGCTCCTCGCCCGCCTGCCGTCTTGGGCCAAGTCCATGACGGACTGGAGCCCAGAAGCCTTCGCGACGAGGTCTCGGCTCCAGTGGCAGTGCATCGACTGCTCGGGCGCTTGCAGCCTGGACGAGGCCATGGCAGAGCACGTGGAGAAGCTGGTCGAGGCCCCCCCCGCAAAAGGGACCCTTTGTCAACGAGGTTTGTCGTCTTAAGTTAGAATTTCACAGCGCAGGCCAAGGAGAAGCAGGACTGGAAGGACCAAGAGCTCCGCCAGGTGCGGAGTTTTCTGAGGGTGCCTCTTGGCTTCAAGGCTTATTAAGGGATTTGTGGGTTCTTGGAGGTTCATGGGTAAAGTAAAGCAGGATTGTAAGTCCCGTCAAGGCTGGTCGCTTCGCTTCGCTTTCACGCTCCCTGCCAGGTCGTGAGTCCACACCTCGCAGCCCGGGCCGCTATTGGAGTCAGCCAAGAAGAGCTGGGCCTCGCCGACAAGCTCTTGAGGTCGAGTGACAAATTCGCTTCCGTTTCCGTATCCGACAACGCTATGATCAAGTTCAAGCTTTACAAGCATGGATTGAACCTGAAAGCGAAGCAGGAGGACCTTGTTCGGAAGGCATTTTTTAAGGCTTGGGGAGAGGAAGACCCCAGCCCGCATCTTCGGGTGGAGCAACTTCTTCACCAGAATGCGGATCCAAGCTCACCAGACCGGCTCGGCCGCACAGCCCTCATGGAAGCTGCTTTCAGTGGCCACCTGAAGGTGGTCGAGGCATTGCTGAAAGCCGGAGCCCAGCTCGAGGCTCGCGAGGAGTTAGGCCGCACAGCCCTCACCATTGCTGCAACGAGCGGCCACCTGAACGTGGTCCGGGCGTTGGTGCTGGACGGAGCAGAGCCGGAGGCCTGCAATCCAAGTTGCTTCATGTCTGTTGCAAAGGCAGGCCACCTGAACGTGGCCGAGGTGTTGCTGAAGGTCGGAGTTCCGCTGGAAGGTCGAGATGAAAGAGGGCGCACGGCCCTCGTCTCTGCTGCCACGCAGGGCCTCGTGAACGTGGTCGATTTTCTGGTGAGGGCCGGAGCGCAGCTGGAGGCCCGCGATCAGCATGGCGACACAGCCCTCGTGTTGGCTGCAAGCAATGGCGATTTGGAGGTACTTGAGGTCTTGATAAGGGCCGGAGCCCAGCTGGAGGCTTCTTGTAGGCATGGAACAGCTCTCACTGTCGCCGCAGAACATGGCCGTTTGAGGGTGGTCGAGTCGTTGCTGAAGGCCAGAGCCCTGCCGGAGGCCCCTAGTCAAAATGGCCTGACAGCGCTCACAGTCGCTGCAGAGCACGGCCACCTGAAGATTGTCGAGGCGTTGCTGGAGGCCGGAGCCCAGCTGGAGGCCCAGGATAAGGAAGGCAACACGGCCCTCATCTGGGCTGCACGCGAGAAGCACCAGGAGGTGGTCCAGGCCTTGCTAGAGGCCAGAGCCCAGACTGAGGCCCGCAATGCGGATGGCTTCACAGCCCTCACTTGGGCTGTGGTTGAAGGCCAGTTGCAGGTGGTCGAGGCCTTGCTGCAGGCAGGAGCCCATGCAGAGCCCCTTCATAAGAAGTTGGCAGATCATCAGCACCTGCAGCTTGCGGACATCCTGTGAACATCGCGGCCCAGAGAGTATTTTTGTTCCGAGCGCAAGGGCATTGTATTTGTCGGAACTGACACATACTGACACCAAAACCCTAAACCGCAAGCCCTGGTGCATAGTGGCATGTTGGTCGGAACTGACACCAAGCCGTAAGCCACCGGAACGGAACATATCGGTGCGCATGCTGTTGTTTTGTGGAGATTGGTTCCCAGCTGAAGAAAGGCAAAGGTTCAGGGTTCCAAAGGGTTGTGCAAGGTTCCTGTATAAGGGTTACAATAAGGGTTCCTCTATATCAGCTACCTTAAGGGTTTCGATAAGGGTTACGTTAAGGGTTATGCGCGGCTTGCCTCAAGCAGTTTGGGGAGCTCTAAACGCCGCCTTGACTTTAGCGTGGAACCCGGAAGAGCAAAATCGCAATGTTTACAAGCCTGCTTATGGCCCGACAATCCTGAGGACAAGCCGCAAAACTTGTCAAGGTCCTCAAGCTTAGACCTAAAACTTCAGACCGTAAACCGTGACATCCAGAACTTGGCACGCACACAACCCGCAAAAGCCCATGTGAGTGTACACATCTTTAAAGAGAGAAAAAACCGCAAGAAGAGAAAAACCCGCAAACACCCAACCGTGAATGAAGCTTAACGACAAAAGGAAGTTTCCATCTGGAGCCCAGATTCCGAAGAACATAAACACCTCACCCCACGCCCCGGACCCTAAGTGTCTAGACCCTAAAGATCAAAAGTGAAACGCCAAAGAGGCTCCAAATTCTAAGGAATTACTACAAAGCCTTGTAAAACATTTACAAAAGCCTGTTAAACCCTAAACCCTAACCCTATGTAAAGGCCTCTGAAAGTGTTCCAACGACCTGACCCCGAGGATGCCCCGCTCGGGCTGGAGGAAGTGGCGCCCTGACACCCAGCGAGGCTTCTTGGGCCTTGGATTTTTTAGGGTTTAGGGTTTAGGGTTTGGGGGTTTAGGGTTTGGGACTTCAAGGCTTTGGGTTTGAGGGCTGTGGTTAGGGTTTCAGGGTTTGGGGTTTGGGGGCTTGGGCGTTTAGGGTTAGAAGGCTTGTTGTGTGCTATCTGGACTTTCGTTAAGGGTTTTACAAAGTAAAAGGATGTTATGCACGGGTTGTTAAAGCTTGGGAGTTGGTTTGTGTGGGTTTGGGACTTTCCGGCTTTGAGTTTTAGGCCTGTGGTTAGGGTTTGGGGTTCTGCGTTTAGGCAGGCATTGCTAAAGGTAATGCTTTTGATTTGCGGGAGAAGTGGTGGCCCGAAGCCTGGACCTGGACGAAAACCATCGAACACTCAAAATCCCTATGCTTCAACCCCAAAACGTAGAGTCTACGCGTCGATGGAAGCGATGTCAGAAGCCCACATGCTACGCATGCAACTTCGATAACCACAACACTTACTCTTCTTATTGTATCAAGTATATATATATATATATATCTATATATATATATATATGTATATATATGTATATGTATACATATATATATATACATACATATACATATACATATACACATATATATATATATGTATATGTATACGTATATGTATATGTATATGTATATGTATATGTATATGTATATGTATATGTATATGTATATGTATATGTATATATATATATGTACATGTATATGTATATGTATATGTATATGTGTGTGTGTGTATATATATATATATATGTTAAATTCTATGCCAGACTGCGACCCGGGCCTCAAAGTAAGGGGTTACTGTAAGGAGAATCTCCTTTCGACGCCGTTTGTGAGGGGAGTGGGTTCAGAGGTTTCTTCCAACTTAGGTTTCCAGGGGTAGGTAGGCTTTCAGCGAGGTGGATGCTTCGAATCTGGATGGCTTCCTGCCAGTTGCTACTTCCAGATCCAAGTCCAACCGGGGCCGCGGGTAAGGCACTATTCGCACAAGTTTACCGGGAACCAGGGGTAGTGTTTCTCCTGTTGGCTCCTGGGTCAAAGCTTTTGCAGCGGCATTTCAGGTTGGCCTTGCATTTCGTGGCGCTTTGCATGTCAGCAAAGCACTTGGTTTGTTGAGCGCTTGGCCGCTTGGCCGCATGCGCAGAATCCGGCGGAAGGAGCGGATCCCCAAATCCAAATCCCTCGACAGAAAGCAGGAAGGTCCCAAATCCCTAAACCCTATAAAACCCCCACACAGCTGTCCGAACTCGCAGTTCCAGAGTGCAGGCTGCCGCTCGCCCTGGGAAGAGGCTTCCTTCCCGGGAGAGTTCTCAACCACGCGTGTGGAATAATTTAAAATGTAGGCCCCAAAACACCCTATGAGAACCCTAAGCGGGAGCTTCCGCAAATAGGGGACCCTAATACAGTACCCTAAAGAGTAGGATCCTTATTGCAAGGACCCCAAAATAAGGTACCCCTCACTTTCGGAAACTCCCATATAAGACCCCATAGAAAACCCACTAGGACCCGAAGCCTCCGAAGGTTTAGATTCCCGACCCGGCGCAGCGGAATCCGTTCCAGATCCACGTGCCAACCTCGTGATTCGAGTTCACCAATGTTCATTATGTTGGTTGTTTCTTCTTTTTGAAGGGTTCTCTAAGGGCGTTTTGCAAGAGTTCTGTGAGGGTTGAGAAGGATTGCTAGGAGGGTTTTCATAGCCTCCTTTCGTGATTTTCCTGCTCTAAGCCGAAAGCCCTAAATCCCAAACCCTAAACCCTCGAAGTTTTGAAGTACTGGGTTGGGGTTGCCGTGTTGCAGCCCTCAGGGCTGAAGGTTTCGGGCTTTATGGCTTTAGGGTTTAGGGTTTGAGCGCGTCGGGTTTACGTTTGTTTGGGGTTCCGGTTTTTGGGGCTTTGAGGGAACCCTAAAAGCCACCGGCTTTTGGAGTCTTTAGGTGGCCTTCGAGCTTTTTTGAAAGCCTTCGAGAAGCCCTAGACCCTAAACGCTAAACCGCAAACCCTAAACCCTGAACCCACCAAGACGCCGCCAAAGCCTGGATGCTGACCCAGTCGCAGGACACACCTTACTTGCAGGTTCATGGGTGGTTATAAAGGGGGTTCTAAGTCCCCTAATAGGGGTTATAAGTTATAACCATATAGGTACCCGAATTATAACCGCACGTCTAACTACCCATGAACCTCCAACTAGGTTTCTCACAAACCTCTTGAAGAATCCGTCCCTAAGCTCGAAACCCTACACCTTGCACTCCAACTAAGCAGAGAGGCACATTTTCGTGCCTGGTTATTGTTGCGACTATAGTAGCCATGATGGCAGCGACTGCTCGTGCTGATGATGATGATGATGATGATGATGATGATGTTGATGATGGTGATGGTGTGGATGTGATGCTGATGGTGTCGAGAACGGTGATGCTAATGATGGTGCTGCCGCGACAGGTGACATTGCTTGTGATGACACGCTTGATGGCGATGATAGCGATGGAGCTGGTACTTGCAGGATTACAGTGCCCCCAGCTTTTTCCGAGGTACGGGACTGACACCTAAACCCCAAACCCCTGAACCCTAAACCGTTAAGCCCTTGAACCCTAAACCCTAAACCCCAAACTCCCAAACCCCAAACCCCTAAACCCTCAAACCCCTAAACCCCTAAACCCCTAAACCCCTAAACCCTAAACCCTCAAACCCCCAAACCCCTAAACCCTTTTGGTTTCCGAGGTTTGGTGGGGCCCGCTTGGCCATGTGCTGAATGCGGTGGCGCCTTTCAGGCCCGGCCGAGGGAGGGTTTAGGGGTTTGGGGGTTTAGGGCTTTGAGGGTTTAGGGTTTAGGGGTTCAGGGGTTTAGGGCTTTGAGGGTTTAGGGTTTAGGGGTTTAGGGGTTTAGGGGTTTGAGGGTTTAGGGTTTAGGGTTTTAGGGGTTTGAGGGTTTAGGGTTTAGGGGTTTAGGGGTTTAGGGCTTTGAGGGTTTAGGGTTTAGGGGTTTGAGGGTCCAGGGTTTAGGGGTTTAGCGGTTGAAAGGTAAGGGTCTAGGGATGTACAGGGTTTGGGGGTTCAGGCAGGGCTTAAAATTAGGGGTTAGTGGTCTACTGACTATCTTCGGAAGCTCGAGCAGACTCGACCCAATGATCATAAAGTCTTCGGGCTTCCTCGCACGTTGCATGGGCCACCGGCGGTTCCTAGATGCAGTGGACGGAGACGGACATCTCACCAGAGTATTTCAATGGCGGTTGCTTCAGTTAGTTGCAAAGGCAGGTCCCTTCCCTTCCCACTGTTATTCGTTGTTAGATGATGTCCTCCGGATTTTCTGCCGGATGCTCCAGCTGCATGCCTTAAGGAGCCGCTGGCATTGCTCTCGAGCAACTCTCCGCTTGGTGTATCCAAAGTTCCATATACTGCTCCACATAGGACCATGGCGTGATGCTGCGCTTCACCTCGATGGCGCTCGCGGCCTTTGCAGCCACACTCTATGTCGCTGTGGGGCTCAGGTCGGAGCACCATCCGGCATTGTGGCACGAGCACCCCGCGAGCTCGGCAGAGAAGATTCAGGAGCTCCTGAGAACAGGGCTGGCGCAGACCACCGCGGCTCAGGCCACCAGGGAAGAGCCCGGCGATGCCGAGGCACAGGAAAGGACGCTCAGAGAGCTGGTTTCCACCATCAGGCAGGATTGGCGGGCTGCCAGCGCAAGTGTTTGCCATCAGCAGCTCGGGCGGCTGGTGAACAATCTCACGCTTGCATGCGAAGGCTTGCCGGCGAAAGCCGACCTGCTTCTCGACTACCTTCCGGACTCTTACATCCTCCCGAACAAGACCTGTGCGGAGAGCGTCAGCGACATCTTCGCGTCGGGGAGCGATCTCGTGGAGACGCTTCGCGTTTCCAGAGATGCTGTAGCCTCTCTCCATGTGGACCACGAGCAACTCCGTCGATACCAAGCACTCTCCTTTGTGAGGAGCTATCTGGTGAATTTGACCGAGACTCGCCATCATGCGCTACTTTGGGCCGGTTTTTGGGACGAGGACCCCGAGAACCGCACGACCAAGACGACGCTTTCCAACTTTGCCAAAGCAACAGAGCACGCGACCATCCACCCAGACAGCTTCTTGGGCCAAGCCATCGAGGCGAGCGAGAACCTGGACGCCTGCTACACGGACCCCCAGACCGGTGCGCTTGCACGGAACATGTGGGCCATCGCAAGCATGAGCTTCGTGCTCGGGATGCGCGAAGGGGCACAGGGAACGGTCATCGCATTGGTCAACAAGCAGATCACGGGCGAGCGCAACTTGTCAGAGTCCGTGCTGTCCACACATGAAATCCCAACAGTGGGGCTCGCCGCCTGGGGCCTCGGGTTCTGATCTCCGGAAGTGCTGGTCGTGGACCTCATGGGCACCTGTGACCAGACAAGCCCTGCGCTGCAGAAGCGGCTCCTCGCCCGCCTTCCCTCCTGGGCCAAGTCCATGACGAACTGGAGCCCAGAAGCCTTCGCGATGAGGTCGCGGCTCCGGTGGCAGTGCATCGACTGCTCGGGCGCTTGCAGCCTAGACGATGCCTTCGCAAGGCACGTGGAGAAGGTGGTGAAGGCCTCTCTTTCATAGATGAGGTGTGCAGTTGTTTCGTAATGTAATATTGTGGCCAACATTATTCATCCAGAACATGACGCTCCTCTTTATGATCATCATACCATCAGGCATCCCCAACTCTATTCCAGCTATTCAGGTCCCTATATTCGAAAGTTTTGATGTTCTTAGAACGTGCGTCGCTATACTGAATCCTTCTGGTTACCAGTCTGGAACCCATTTAAAGGAACCCCTAAAAACGAACCCCTACCGGCCCTACCCGCTCTCTCTCCTGGAGGCCAAAGTGGAGCGGGACAGGAAGGACCGGGAGCTACGAGAGGTGGGCGCCAGAATCCCAGGGGGGGCGCACTGTTAGTATGCCCTTTCCTAAAACCTCAACCCCTAACAACTTACATTAGCCTGCAGCCCTAAACTACAGGATGGACCCATTCCCTGCCAGGTGGTCGGCTGTCACCTCGCGGACCGCGCTGAGACCAGTCGCCGCACAGAACTTTCGATGCTTCAACATCTGATGAAATCACTGCGGACAGAGCAGCACTTCGAGAAGGCCTGGGAAGTTTTCAAAGTGGTTGAAGTTTTGTATTCGATGGATCGACGCCAAGTCTCAGAGGCGGAGCTTGTAAATCAGGAAATCGAAGGCCGGGAGAGGCAACTGCGGCTGGAGCAACTCCTCCGCCAGAACGCCGATCCGAACGCTCCAGACCGGGACGGCAGCACAGCCCTCTTGTGCGCTGCAGCCGCAGGACACCCGGAGCTGATTCAGCCCTTGCTGGATGCCGGAGCCCAGCTGGAGGTCTGCAACAGGATCGGCGCTACAGCCCTCCTAAGTGCTGCGGAAGAGGGCCACCTAGAATTTGTCGAGGCATTGGTGAAGGCTCGGGCCCAGCTGGAGGCCCGCAACGAGCACGGCGACACAGCCCTCCTTGTCGCTGCACACAACGGCCACTTGAAAGTGGTCGAAGCCTTGCTGAAGGCCGGGGCCCAGGTGGAGGCCCGCGATCAGATTGGCTTCACAGCCCTCCTTGTCGCTGCAAATAAAAACCGGCTGAAAGTAGTCGAGGCGTTGGTAGACGCCGGCGCCCAGCTGGAGGCTCGGAATGAGCAAGGAGAGACAGCCCTCATGGTCGCTTCAATCATGGACCACTTGCAGGTGGTTCAGGTCTTGGTGAAGGCCGGAGCCCAGCTGGAGGGCCGCGATGAGGATGGCTACACGGCCCTCATGCTCGCTGCATACAGTGGCTACCAGGACGTGGTCGAGGTCTTGGTGAAGGCTGGAGCCCAGCTGGAGGCCCGCGATAAAGATGGCAACACGGCCCTCATCCTCGCTTCAAGGACAGGCCACCTGGAGGTGGTTCAAGTCTTGGTGAAGGCCGGAGCCCAGCTGGAGGCTCATAATAATGATGGCAACACGGCCCTCATTGCCGCTTCAATGTTGGGTCGCTTGAAGGTGGTTCAGATCTTGGTGAAGGCCGGAGCCCAGCTGGAGGCTCGTGATAATGATGGCAACAAGGCCCTCATGGTCGCTTCAGTCTCTGGCCACTTGAAGGTGGTCGAAGTCTTGAGGAAGGCTGGAGCCGTAGCATAACCCGGTGCTAATCCGTGTGTGCCTTCGGAGAAAAGCGGTGTGCACGTTCTGGAGAATGGAGCTTGCCAGTTGCCAGTCAGAGTGGTCCCGAAGGTAAGAACTTTGTCTCCCATGCTCACGCGCATGCCGCGAGGCCTCTCCGTCTCTCCGTCTGTCGCTGCAGTCCGAGGTCGAGAGAACTTCAGACCCACGGCCTGGCACAGTTACTAGGCTCAAGCTTAATATTGATAATAGTAATTCGTATACTAGTACTAATAGTAGTAATATTAACAGTATTACTGGTATTCATGATTAAGATTACATCATATTGGCTCCATGTGTTTGTACATCCAACCTGTAGGAAACCGCTGCAACCTCATGAAGTTGTCGATCAAACCCTACCAAACCCGCGTGGAATAGTTTAAAGCATAGATCCCAAAGCACCCTATGAAAACCCCATATGGGGGTCCTTATAACTACTCAGGCTACTATTTTACGGTCCCCTATTTCTGAAAACTGCCATACTAGACCCCATAGAGAAGCACTACTAAACCCTAGACCCTAAACCTAAACCCTAAACCCTAAACCCCAAGCCTAGACCCTAAACCGACAACCCGAAGCTTCCAAAAGGGGAGGTTCCCGACCCGGCGCAGCGGAATCCATTCCAGATCCACGTGCCGACCTCGTGATTCGAGCCCAGTAA
Organism: Symbiodinium sp. CCMP2592; assembly: GCA_905221615.1. NCBI lineage: Eukaryota > Dinophyceae > Suessiales > Symbiodiniaceae > Symbiodinium > Symbiodinium sp. CCMP2592. The sequence continues at coordinate 53,279 of CAJNDT010004112.1, forward strand.
TGTTCATTACGTTGCCTGTTTTTCCTTTTTAAGGGTTCTCTAAGGGCTTTCTGCAAGAGTTCTGTGAGGATTCTGTAAGGATTGCTTTTGGGTTTACATAGGGTGCGTTGGTGTTTTTTCTGCTCTAGAGCCTGGGGGTTCAAGTAGTCCTGATGTATAGCTATTGGAACCCAAAATGGACCCAAAGTCCTATAACAGGGAGTACTTCGGTTGATGATATAAATCCTGCATTACCTTAATGACATTAGACTATGGGAATTATGGTATATTCCTTATTATGGGTCATGCAGGATTTTTATCATCAACCCTAAACCCTAAAACCCTATAGATCCCTTAAAGGAGCCCCTTAAAGGTACCCTTATAGATCCCTTTAAAGGAACCCTAGGATGATCCTTAGAGGAAGTTGTGCGGACCTGGGTTTGGGTTGAAGGGTTGCAGCGCGACCGGCTCTGAGACCTCCAAGGCTGAAGGTTTCGCGGTTTAAGGGTTTAGGGTTTAGGGTTTAGGGTTTAGGGTTTAGGGTTTAGGGTTTAGGGTTTAGGGGCTTTTGGGCGTTTTGGGGGAATCCTACGAAAGGTTAGGTACTGCCCCCATACAGTAAGAGTCTATATAGTAGGGCTACTATTAAGGTCCCAAATTATCTAGATTATGAATATGATTCAAATATTACTGAGTGGGGGCCGTACCCAAACTATAGGGGCTTTAGTAATTTCCTATACTATTTTGGGGGTTCCTTATTATAATTATAGTATAATGGGCCCCAAAACCCTATTCGAACTATTAAGGCCCCTATACTAAACCCTCGGCTTTTCAACATATTTAGGTGGCCTGCGACGGGCCTTTTTGAACGCCTGAAGCGGAAAACCAGTCTCCCTCGAGAAGCGAGCCGCCAAGACGAAGATGACTCCCTCACCTTAGAAGGGGCCCCCACCCTGTAATAAATGGGATAATAGGAATGTAATAGGGCCCTAATATAATCCTTAAAGTCACTATTACAGGGTGGGGGCAGCTTCTAACCCTCCCCTTACGTTTCACAAGCTTCTTGAAGACTCCTTGACCTAGGCCCTAAACCCTCTACTCTGCCTCTCAACTAAGCAGAGACGTGTTTTTTTTTGTTTTGTGTGTGTTTTTTTGTGGTTGCTGCTGCGACTAAAGCAATGATGGCAACCACAGCGAGGTCCTGCTGCTGATGATGGTATGCGGATGGTGTCGAGCACGGTGATGCTAATGATGGTGCTGCCGCGACAGGTGACGATGCTTGTGATGACAAGCTTGATGGCGATGATAGCGATGGAGCTGATACTCGGAGGATTCCAGTGTTCGCAAACTTGCTGCAAACCAGCAGGTGGCTCTCGTGAGGCAGTTGGCCTTTTCGTTTCCGAGTTAAGGGACACCTAAACCCCAAACCCCCCAACCCCAAACCCCTAAACCCTAAACCGTTAAGCCCTCAAACCCTAAACCCCAAACCCCTAAACCCCAAACCCCAAACTCCTAAACCCTAAACCCCAAACCCCTAAGCCCTTTTTGCTTTCCGAGGTTTGGTGGGGCCGCTTGGCCATGTGCCGAATGCGGTGGCGCCTTTTCAGGTCCGGCTGGGACGTGGCCAGGGTTTAGTTAAGGTTTGAGGGTCTGGGGGTTAGGGTTTGGGGTTTAGGGGTTACTTAGAAATAATTGTTCATTTTTGGTTATTATAATCCCTAAGAAACAGCTAGAATTATAGTTTGAAACGTTGCGCGTCGCCCGCCTCGGCCCGGCTGCACACGCATGTGCCAAATAATTCTCATGCCTGATATTCGACATACCCCCTAGCTGATCTCCGATGCCCGCAATCCGCCAAAGGGTTAACTCGTGGAGCCCTGCACCGTAGTGCTTAAAGCCTTCAATGCCAAATGTCCGAACCTGTAAGTTTTGTGGCAAGTTTCAGTTTCTGAACCCTGTACCGTGGCTTTTGCGGGAACGACCGCTGCCGGTTTGGGGCGCGGAAGGACGGGGGACGGGAGGGGGGGGGGAGGGGAGGGGGAAGGGGGGTGGGACCGCCTACAGAAAGCCAAAATCCATTGGAGAAGGCGAGAATTCACCGCCGGACCTTGGCGCTCATCGACACGTTTCCATTTTTTAGGGGGGGGGGGGGGGGGGGGGGGTGGCCCAGATTTTGGGTCACTGGGGAGGGGACAAAGAGGTGGGGAATAGAGGAAATCCGAATAGGAACCTCTGACCGCTTCGGCCTGGGCCGAGGCGAATTTTTGCTAGGGTTCTTAGTTCAGTGTAGGTTTAGGGTTTGGGATGTCCAGCAATGTTTAGGGATGTCGAGGGGTTAGGGGTTTAGGGTGGGGTTTCAGAGGTTTAGGGTTTTAGGGTAGGGTTTTAGAGGTTTAGGGTTTAAGGTTTTAGGGGTTTAGGGTAGGGTTTCAGAGGTTTAGGGTTTTAGGGTTGTAGGCTTTAGGGTTTCACAGGTTTAGGGTTTTAGGGTTGTAGGGTTTAGGGGTTATAGAGGTTTAGTTTAAAGGTTTACGGCTTTAGAGGTTTAGGGTTTCAGGGTTTAGGGTTGTAGGGTTTAGGGCTTTGAAAGGTTTACGGGTTTAGGGTTCTAGGGTTTAACGTGGTCTACGGTCTACTGACTATCTTCGGACGCTCGAGCAGCTGCATGTCCCACAGAGCCGCTGGCATTGCTCTCAAGCAACTCTGCGCTTGGTGTATCCAAAGTTCCATATACTTCCATATACTCTTCCATAGGATTATGGCGTGATGGTGCGCTTCACCTTGCCAGCACTTGCGGCCTTTGCAGCAGCACTCCGTGTCGCAGTGGGGCTCAGATCGGAGCACCATCCGGTGTTGTGGCAAGAGCACCCAACGAGCTCGGCCGAGCAGATTCAGGAGCTGCTGACGAGCAGCTTGGCGGCGGCCGCAGCCGAAGTGGAGAGCAGCAGGGAAGAGCCCGGCGATGCCGAGGCACAGGAGCGGACGCTTAGAGAGCGGATTGCCCGCATCAGGGAGGGCTGGCGGGGCACCAGCGCAAGCGTTTGCCATCAGCAGCTGGGGCGCTTGATGAACAATCTCACCCTTGCTTGTGAGAACTTGCCGACGAAAGCCGACTGGCTTCTCGACTACCTTCCGGACTCCTACATTCTCCCTAACAAGACCTGTGCGGACAGCGTCAGTGACATCTTCGCATTGGGGAGCGATCTCGTGGAGACGCTCCGCGTTTCCAGAGATGCTGTAGCCTCTCTCCATGTGGACAGCAAAGCCCTCCTTCGATACCAGGCGCTCTCCTTTCTGAGGAGCTGGCTGGTGAACTTGACCGAGACTCGTCATCATGCGCTACTTTGGGCCGGCTTCTGGGACGGGGACCCCAAGAAACGCACGACCATGACGACGCTCTCCAACTTTGCCAAAGCAACAGAGCACGCAACCGTCCATCCGGACAGCTTCTTGGGCCAAGCCATCGAGGCGAGCCAGGTCCTGGATGCCTGCTACGAAGATGCTCAGACCAGTGTGCTTGCAGGGAACATGTGGTCCATCGCAAGCATGAGCTTCGTGCTCGGGATGCGCGAAAGGGCACAGGGAACGGTCATCGCACTGGTCAACAAGCAGATCACGGGCGAGCGTAACTTGTCAGAGTCCGTGCTGTCCACGCATGAAATCCCGACACTGGGGCTCGCCGCCTGGGGCCTCGGGTTCTGGTCTCCGGAAGTGCTGGTCGTGGACCTCATGGGCACCTGTGAGCAGACAAGCCCTGCGCTGCAGAAGCGGCTTCTCGCCCGCCTGCCCTCTTGGGCCAAGTCCATGACGAACTGGAGCCCAGAAGCCTTTGCGATGAGGTCGCGGCTCCGGTGGCAGTGCATCGACTGCTCGGGCGCTTGCAGCCTGGACGAGGCCTTCGCAAGGCAGGTGGAGAAGCTGGTGAAGGCCCCCTGTGCAGAGACAAGCTGTGCATTTGTTTCTGTAATATGGTGGCGTAAATAATTGCTACCAACATCATTTTTCAGGGCTGCTTGTCACATCTTGTCATGTGCCATAACCTTCAAACCCTATTCGAGCAAGTCAGGCCCCTACATTGGGTTTTGAATGTTTGCTCGCAGAGGCCAAGGTGATACTGAACCCTTATGGTTACCAGTATGGAACCCATTTGGGTGGCTGTCAAAATAACGGTCCCTTTTTGGGTACCCTAAATATTAGGTGCCGTACGACAATAAGGACCCAAAGCGGGACCCGAATTTTGACAACCACCCATTTCAAGGAACCCTAAACCCTAAACCCTAAACCCCTAAACCCTAAACCCCTAAAACCCCAGAACCCTAAACCCTAAACCCTAAAGTCATGGCCGCGAGCGCGACCTAGTCGTGAAGCGGCCCGCGATCGATCAGAGAGCCGCTTAGGCACATCACTGCAGAGGGTGAAGCCTCTGCAGCCTCTCATCCTCGGCAATCACCCACTGACGACTCCCTATAATGCTCAGACCCTAAAACTTCATACCCAAGTCGTTTGTGGCACCTAAAACGCTAATCCCCAATTTCCCAAAACGCTAAGCCGCTAAAATCCTGAAACGCTAAATCGCTAAAATCCTAAAATGCTAAGCCGCTAAAATCCTAAAACGCTAAACCGCTAAACTCCTAAAATGCTAAGCCGCTAATATCCTCAAATGCTATAAGCCGCTAAAAACCTAAAACGCTAAGCCGCTAAAAGACTAAAACGCTAAGCCGCTAAAACGCTAAATCGCTAAAATCCTTCAACGCTAATTCGCTAAAATCCTAAAACGCTAAGCCGCTAAAACACTAAAACGCTAAGCCGCTAAAACGCTATATCGCTAAAAACCTAAAACGCATTCCCTAAAATCCTAAAACGCTAAATCGCTAAAATCCTAAAACGCTCAGCCGCTAAAATCCTAAAACACTAATTCGCTAAAATCTTAAAGCGCTATAAGCCGCTAATATCCTAAAACGCTAAGCCGCTAAAATCCTAAAACGCTAAGCCGCCAAAACACTAAATCGCTAAAATCCTAAAATGCTAAGCCGCTAAAATCCTGAAACGCTAATTCGCTAAAATCCTCAAGCGCTGAGCCGCTACAATCCTAAAACGCTAAGCTGCTAAAATGCCATCCACTAAAATCCTGGCACGCTAAGTTCTAAAATCCTAGAATGCTGAGCTGCTAAAATTCTCCAATCCCACTTGGCAGGGCGTGTGGGTTAGTATGCACTTACATACTTTATTAAGTAGATACAGAAGTTACAGCATATAGGTAACTACAACATAGCATGTCTTATAAGTCCACATATCGTAACTGAGTTATCGGACTTAGCTAAGTGCACATAGAAGATGTAGATAACAACATTTCCATAGAATGAATGTGTACATAAACACCGTCGTGCAGGGCAAAATTGCTCGCAGGCAGGTGCAAAATCATGTTTTTTCTAGGTGCATGCACTCCATCAAGGCACAACCCTGACTCTGCCAGGGCCTTCGGGCACATACAGGCATGCAGACTGAATGCCCGATGAGGCCACGAAACGAGCCCCCTCCGCATTCTGCTGGTACATGTTTCGACCAAGCCCAGCAAACGGCTGCAGCAAAGTGACAAGGTCGCCGGAGCCGAGTCGTGCATGCAACCACACTTCGGCTACATCACCGGACTTCAGCTTAACAAAGTCAGCTTTGTGCACAATGCAGCCAGGTGAAACCTGAGCTGCAAAAGCCCCCTGAGCTTGGCCCACGGACTCGGCCCCGAAAGCACTCACCAAACTCGCCATGAGAAGAGGGCTCGCAGGCTTGGGGGAGATCAAATGCGGCTGCACAAGTCCGGTGCTGCCTTCCATTGCTAAGAGGAACCGGCCGAGCACATCCTTCATGATGGCATCCTCGAAACCCTTGGTAGGGTTTTTGATGTGGTCTGCAAAGTTTTTTACCTCCTTGTGTTTCCTCTCGTGCGTAAAGCACGACACGAGGTCCTTGGTTGCAGCCATGCTGCCCAAGTGTTGGGCATAGTGGAACTTCGGAGTGATGTGGTCTTCGCCGTGTGCTGTTTTGAAGGCTTGGCAATGCTGGTGTATGGCTCCTTCCAAACCACGACTGGCATCACTTTCGCCACGATTGATGGACAAAAGAATGTCCAAGACAATGCACAACTTCAAGAAAGACTTGACGGCCAACTTGAGTGCATCGTTCATGCTAGACACATCCAAGCTCAGCAGAAACATCCGCACCAAAGGATAGGCATTGAGCCCTTGCGAGGCTGACGACTTGAACTCGTTCGGCGAGGTTTTCTTTTTGAAAAGCTGCAATGTCTCATTGATTCTACCACGAAGGTTCTGGGGCCATTGGATCTGCATCATGTAAGCCAACAAAGTCTCCGCCGAATGACCGGCACTGTACAACAGGGGCAGCAATAAGCCCATTTCTGTTTGCCCCAGGCCCGTCACGAGAAACACGTGCATCCAGTCAAACATTAACGACTGCACGAGTGGCATGGACCGATAATGCAGGACTCCATTGGGGTTGCAGTTGAGACCCAAGGATTGTTCCAATCGAGTATAATCCTTCTTCGACAACGTCGCCTGCCGCCTTTCCAGTAGCTCGTGTGCCCGAAAGATTTCAGCATCTGCCCGGAGGACGAAATCGTTCGGATCCGTGCAGGATATGCTCCTTAAAGTGCCAGTCGCATCGTAATCTTCAGCAGCACTGATTCTGCTGATGATGTTGGAGCACAGGGGACACGGCAGGGTCCCCGATAAAAACAAACTTCAGAGCTGATTCGTCGCCCAGCATAGTTCCCAACTTTGCGAAAAACATGCATCTCTGCCCATCGGGCATCGTCAACATGCAGCCAGTGCTCAGAGCTTTCACAGGGCCTGAACTGATCAGGTCGTGGGTGAGGCCTGAAAGTCCTCCTAGCAGCTGGTTCACCACAGAACTCCTTGCCAGGGACAAGCAAAACCAGAAGCTTTCCCGGGACCTTGCTTCGGCGCCAAACTGGTCAAAGGTCACATAGAACCCGTGTATTTTCCTGCTATTGGAAACTTTGAGTTGGTTGCCAGGACTTATCTCGTCCGAATAGAGTGTCATGGTCCATGCACGATCTGGCCCATTCGGGTGCACGTGCATCCTCTTCTGGAAGAAGGTTGCGAACTGGGGAAGGTCGTTGCACAAATGCCACAAAAAAGCAGGCAGATTCAACACTGGCAGATTCACCTGAGACTCGTCCTTTTGCAACTTCACGGCGATATGTGTGATCAACGAACCGTGAGGAGTTTGCATGTCGATGTGCTCATCCCTGGCCCGCTTGATAGTTCTTCTGGACCCAGCATCCGGAAGAGGGGTTTCCTTCAGTTCCTTCAACACTGCCTCCAGAGCACTCTGGGAGACATAGTGCTTTCGGCCCAATGCAGCCAAAGCCATCTTTATAGATCCTGCTCGCGAGCTTAAGAAAGCCCTGCAAGCGAAATAAGAATCATATTCGAGATACTCGCAATCAGTCCTACATACAGATCTGAAAGTGTACGGCTATATACAGAAACGATTCTATAGAATAAGTTAGCAGTGCATCATGGCATGGAACACGCAGCCTCGAGGTCGACATAACCTCACAAGTGAAGCCACTGCAGACTGATGTGCAAAACGGCACTGGCACAAAAGAGCTGGCAACATGTCGGATCATCTGAGGTGTGTGTCGCAGATAACGATGCACCTTCTTTTTCTCGCAGCAGAAACACGTGTTCCGTGGGTTCTTTAATTGCATATAGTGCAGAACATAAATGCATCCAGACCCCGTTCATGGAGCATGCATGGCCTACATACAACTCGTGAGCATGGCTGTGAACATTCGGCACAGCAGTGGCATTGCTCCTGCATTAGCATACTACTTTACATAGCAACACGGCCGGCAGCCAGGGCTCCAGCGACACTTCGAGCAACCATGTGATCGCAGGGCCAATCTCTTCTTCATCGGCAAGTTGGCATAGTACTCCCGTGTGCCGGTCGCTGGGTTCGCCATGGCCTTTGCCTTTGCCATGGCGGGCTTCTTCATCACCTTGGTGCTGTTGCCCTTGCCCCCCTTGCCATTGCCCTTCTTGCCGACGGTCTTGTCGCCATTCGTGCCCTTCTTGCCCTTGCCCTTGCCCTTCGTTTTCTTGGCGCCTTTCCCCTTGCCCTTTGCACTGCCATTCTTGAAAGATTCGGAGGCACGACTCCTCTCACCCTTCTTCTCGTCCAAGGCATCTGACACAAGGGCGGCAGCGGCAAGGATCCCGTCATCGTCCAGCTCCGTCTGAACCTTTTGAGGATCCTGAGGGACGGTTGCGGTCTCACGACTCGGCGACTGCAGGGCAACCTGTGATGGCTGCTGCACACCAGCAGTGCAAGCTGCATTTTGACCACTGGTACTGGAGGACGATGTGGCAAGAGCTTGCTGCTGAACATTGGCAGTTGCCTGTGATGCCTGCTGCGATTGTCCGGGCCTGAAAATCTGTAGGTTCGACAAAAGCTGATCGGGATTGGATGTTTGCATCATCTGCTGCATGCATTGCATGCCTCGAAGCCAGCCCATCATTGTCATGCCCGAAGAAGGGTCTGGCATCGATCCCATGCCCATGGGATTTGACCAGGGCTGCTGCATGGGCATGGTCTGCATGAAGCCTCCCGTGCCAGAGTTCTTGACCCTCTTGTCAGAGCCTCGGATGACGAGCTGCCCAGAAGCCTTGTGCACATCGGCAGGAGAAAGGCTTTGGGGTGAGCATGCGGGGTCGTCTGCATCGTAGGCTGGAGTGCGAAGCTCAGCAGGAAGTTCCTCCACGGAGCCGGGGTAGTGGAGCAAATGGATTCCATTTCTGCCCACTTGCTTGGCCTTCTGCTTCAATATCTTCTTGAAAGTCACACTATGTGCATAGGATTCAGAAGGCGATCCCAAATTGGCCCCGTGTGCCATTCCTGCTGCGAGAATGGCTCGGACTGAAGGCTCGCTTGGGCACACCAAACGAAGTCTGCAGCACCTGCTTGCGAGGCATTCCAGCTTCATTGTGTTGTTGCATTGACCACCCAAAATCTCAATGTCCTTCACTGACAAGAAGTGTTCGAAACTGCTGAGGTGTTGCATGCCTCGCTTGTCTGTTGCAGCATTGCTCTGGTTCGAAACGACGGCAGCAACTGCTTCGGAGAACCTCTGGCTCTGTGCCTGTGTCCAAGGGCCTTGCTGCCAAGCATTCACCAAGGCTGTGCCATCCTGTGGCTTCAGCCTCATGCTTTGAACCCGCTGGATGAGGGCCAGGACCTGCCCTTCACGAACAGAGTCGTAATTGCCAGCATCCTTCATCGTCGCCAAGAAGCCTGCGATTGCCTGCAGATCCGCCACCACTTGGTCCGTCTGTGTGGCAGTCGCCATGCTGTGCCGGCTCCGAAAGGTGTGAGTTGCTACAAAAGCTCAAGAAAAGGCTGCTGTCACAAACGACACCCACCTTTGCATGCAAATCAAGCTGCTCCTTTCACTGCCTGCGAGCATTAAGCCCTGCATGGCGATTTCGTCGCTGGTCGTCGTCTTTGTGCATGCACGATGAGTAAACAATGTGCAGGTGGTATATGCAGCATACACCCAGATCCTTTGGCAATGGCCTGCCTGCCATGTCGTTGGTCCCAAGAACGAAAATCTGCATGTGCCATCGGTGCATGATTATTTTGTACTTGGCCAAATATAGGCACGTGCACAAAGCATGTGTGCATGCTTCTGCTGTTGCTGTTGCTTTGTTTTGTTCGCATGATTCCTCATGTGACATCGGGCATGCATGTATATATGTGTTGCCATGCTGTCGTGCTCTCTCTCCCTCTCAAGTCTCTATTCTCTCTCCCTCTCCCTCTGTGCATGACACCGCAAATGCAGTCCCGACGTGCTCGCATGCAGGTGACATGTTTTCCTTCCTTTCCAAACAAACACTTCAAAAGTAGTGGGTGAGACGGATCCTGAGGCAGAGAGCCAATTTCAGGCGGCCTCGACAAAAGGCCGCAAGTTGTACACCAGGGCTCACCAAGTGGAAAGGCATCGGGGAAATCGGCATGTGAAAGCTTTGTTGGATGCGAAGGTTTTGTAAGTTTTGCATGTCAGCACGTGCTGGTTTCCCAAAAGGTCAAGCCGGTGCCCTTCAGAGCAGTATAGTATATAGTATAGTGTAGCATATATAGTATATAAAGTATATAATATGGTATATATAGTATAGAATATATGTAGTATATAGTATATACAGTATATATAGAGTATATATAGTATAGTATATATATATATAGTTATAATATAAAGTATAGTAGTATAGTATTTTCAGTAATAGTAGTAGTAGTAGTAGTAGTAGTAGTAGTAGTAGCAGTAGTAGTAGCAGCAGTAGTAGTAGTAGTAGTAGTAGTAGTAGTAGTAGTAGTAGTATAAGTAGTAGTAGTATAGTATTAGTAGTAGTATATAGTACTAGTAGTAGTAGTAGTAGTAGTAGTAGTAGTAGTAGTAGTAGTAGTAGTAGTAGTAGTAGTAGTAGTAGTAGTAGTAGTAGTAGTAGTATAGTAGCAAGAGTAAGAGTAATAGTACTATAGTAATGTTTATTATAGTAATAATAATAATAATAATATAATCCTATAGTACTATTAGTAGTAGTCGTAGTAGTCGTAGTAGTAGTAGTAGTAGTAGTAGTATAGTACTAGTAATAGTAGTAGTAATATAGTATAGTATACTAGTAGTAGTAGTAGTAGTAGTAGTAGTAGTAGTAGTAGTAGTAGTAGTAGTAGTAGTGGTAGTAGTATAGTGGTATAGTATAGTATAGTAGTCGTAGTATAGTAGTAGCACTATAGTCGCAGTAGCAGCAGCAGTAGCAGTATATAGTGGTAGCAGTAGCAGCAGCATATAGGGGTAGTACTATATATAGTATATAGTATATAGTATATAGTATATAGTAGTAGTAGTAGTAGTAGTAGTAGTAGTAGTAGTAGTAGTAGTAGTAGTAGTAGTAGTAGTAGTAGTAGTAGTAGTAGTAGTAGTAGTAGTAGTAGTAGTGGTAGTAGTAGTAGTAGTAGTAGTATTATTAATAGTAGTAGTAGTAGTAGGAGTGGTAGCAGAAGTATAGTATAAGGAGCAATAGTATAGTAGTAGTAGTAGTAGTAGTAGTAGTAGTAGTAGTAGTAGTAGTAGTAGTAGTAGTAGTAGTAGTAGTAGTAGTAGTAGTAGTCGTAGTAGTAGTAGTAGTAGTAGTAATAGTAGTAGTAGTCGTAGTCGTAGTCGTAGTAGTATAGTATACTAGTAGTACAATAGTACTATTAGTAGTATACTAGTAGTAGTAGTAGTAGTAGTAGTAGTAGTAGTAGTAGTAGTAGTAGTAGTAGTAGTAGTAGTAGTATAGTATATCGTATAGTAGCAAAAAAGAGAGTAGTGTAGCAGTGGTATATATAATGTATTGTACAGTTATTTAGTACTACAATACTTAAATTTTGCATATCATATATAGCCCTCTTAGACCACACTAGCATGCGGGACACCGGCCAGTCCCTTTCACTTGGAGCCCGCCACGGTTCCATCTCAGCACGGCCAAGCAGGGAGTCCTGCATGCGGCCGGCAAATGTTCGGTGAGTTTGTTGACAGCAGACGAAGCACGACCCAGGATGCACAGCCCAGTCCAGCCTCCGAGGCAGCATCACGAGGCCGCTTGGATATTGCATCCTGTCAATATTCGAGTGATTCATCCTTATGCAGGGTAGCTCTCTTAGCAGTGCACAGGACACTTCGGGCGGACCAGCAGCACAAGTGCTGAAACCCAAAGTGTATCGATTGATAAACCCTGTGGTCTTGGAAACACCAGGATTTATAGATTCACAAACCCTGGGCCCCACAAGAATTAGAACCTATAAAACCCGTGGTTCCCGGATCAGCAGGGTTTATCGATTGATAAACTCTGGTGTTTTTAGAACACCAGAGTTTATCAATTGATAAACCTTGCTGTTTTCTAAATACCAACCATTGGAAGCAGCACCCACCTTGCTTGACCAGGAACAGCTCATCGCATGTGCCGCCTGGGTGCATATAGGCATGGAGGGTTCGTTGCAAAGGACGGCCGCCGAGCCGCCGACCCTGCTCATCCTCGTCGCTGCCTCTTCCGGTAGGTCCATTCCTGGTCCCACCACGAGTCCTGCAAAAGGCACACAGAAGCCGAACACCACAATGACCATGGCACATCCTCCTCCGCCGGCGGTGCCCTGGAAGAGCTGGATCCCGAGCCCTGCACGTCGGGGCCCAAAGCAAAAAGAAAGGGTGCCAAGGCGGCCTGTGCATGGCCTGAGACAGCTGGCCCTGGCATGTCGAACACAGAGGCAACTGAAACAAAGGACGACTGCACTTGCAATGCCTGTCCTGAACTCGCAGCTGGTCCCGCTGCAGGGCGATGTGGTCGCTCATGACCCCAGCCATCTTGTTCGCCGTCTCCATGGCTTGCGAAGCGATCCTAGCAGCACCGCCACCCCTAGTCCGGGCACGGGTGCGACCGCATCCTGGCGGGAACAGCTGCCCGTCTGCCGTGAGGAAGCCGGCCACCTGCACCCCCTGAGGCTTCGCAGCACCTGACAGGACTGCCATGGTGTTGCCGTGTGAACCAAGCATGATGACACGACTGCCTCCAGAAGCCCAGGGTGCTTTAAAGCTGCTCGGCACGGAGACGAAGCCACCCTGCAGCACACATGTCACTGATGTCACTGTGCATGTGCTGCCGGCGAGCCAACAGGCCCTGCCAGGCGACCATGCCACAGGCATCAAACCCTATATAGCCTTGGTCGGCACCTTCATCATGGCCGTCTCCTTTTCCGGAAGAGCACAACAACAAAAAAGAGACGATACAACCCACTGTCCTTGCCTGCTTGGCCAGCTCCAGCTTCTTCCCAGGTCGGGCCTGCAAAAGCGCCATGTGGCTTGCATCATGTGGAGTCACGAGACCCAAACCCCAAACCCAAAACCCTAAACCCTTGGCCTTTTGCTTTGGCTTCACCACAGCCAGCTGTGTGGCCTGGGTTCGAACACGGCAGGATCCACGAAACTGCCGACACATGCTGCAGCCAATCGCCTCCTTGCCGGGATCCTCATCGTCATCGGCCAAGTCCTGCATGTGCTCCATTCTTTTCAAGTCACACAAGAATGCATCCACAGGCCTTGGGGCTGTGGAGAACCGGATCGTCATCCTCAGTTCGAAAGGAGCAGAGCAACCCAACCCAGAGCCCATCAAGACGGTGCATGGGCCTCCTCGATGCACACTTCCTCTTGTTCGTCCTCAGGAAGACATGCACGAAACCGCCTGTGCTCCCAAGACCCCTGTGAACCCAACCTCCTCTTCGAAGAAGGGCTCCTCCGGTAGGTCCTGATCGAAGGGTGTTAAGGTGGGTTGAGGGTTTTAAGGTTTGGTGTACGGTTGGGGTTTTCAGGCTTTGGGCTTAAAATATACAAGAACCCTTGGTGTCTATATGTGTACATAAGGATGTGATATAAAAAAAGCTATACCTGTATTGCCTATATACCTATATATATATATATATATATATATATATATATATGTATCTACATATACACTTACTTATAATTACATTTATACAGAAATATGTATACATGTATATATATATATATGTATATATGTATATATGAGAACCAATATATACGGAGGCTATAGATATTCGAAATCTCAGCATGAACATTGCCACAGCTTTGCAAGTGCTGAAGCTCCTGCTGACCCTCCATGGATTCCTCGGCCGGTGGCTCCTGCAAAGGTGTCGGCATGATGGCTGCATGCAGGGCCGATGTGCTCGCAGGCAAGCCAGCATGCACCGGAATGGAACAAAGCAAGCCAATGCCTCGTGATGCTCTCGGCCCTGTTCTTCCTGCATGCACACGACAGTCTTATATGCCCAAAACACACAAACCGGAATGCAACAAAATAAGCCAATGCCTCGTGGTCTGGGCCATCATGTTCGTCCTGTGTGCACACGAAAGTCTTATATGCCCAAAGCAAACTGGGAAAAGGCCCTGCCTCCACGGCATGCTTCTCGTGGCGAGGGTCCTTCGGGATTTTATGAGTTTAGGGAAACCAACTTGAAGCACAACATGCTGCCAGCCTCGTGAAGCGGCACAAGTCTCCCATCCACCACACTCTGCAGGAGGAGTTTGCTGGCAACGTACCGGTTTTCTTGGTGGCTCCAGTACTTCCAGCCTTTGAGGGGAGGCTGCACCGAGCCCACATCTGGGTGGTGCCACAACGACTGCTGGTTCTTGCTGTCGATGTGCCAGCCCCGCCATTGGGACTGTGGCCCCGTCCACCTGAGCTTGCTCCCGCTGGGAGTCACCCATCACGGTTTCCGCCCTGCATGCCGACACACAAAGACTTTGTCCACAGGATTGCATGAAGACTGCAGCCAGCCTTTGCTCTGGACGAAGTTCTCCTCGACCTCCACCTCGTCCATGAAGAGCCGCTGCTCACCATCCTGGGAAGTTGCAGGTTTGCCCGAGTCTATAGAACCACAACTTTTGAGACCAAACTGGGTCCACGGCGGAAGGGGTTCCGGAACACATCATCGTGAACCCCGACATGGCCCCGGACTAAGCAAAGCTAAAAGCCCCGCCCCCAAAAGCCAAAGGCCTCGAATCATGGATGCATTCCGCCATGTTCCATGCTGAGCAGCTTCCAGAATGCTTGCATGCGACAAACAAATTGCAACCTTCTCTCTTCTGTCTGCATCATGGGAATGCATGCATGTGACAAACAAATGGACACTTTCTTTCTCACTTCTGTCTGCATCATGGGAATGCATGCATGTCACAAACAAATGGACACTTTCTCACTTCTGTCTGCATGTGGCTGATCGAGAGAACACGATGTGCTATAGCAAACCCGGCCGAATCTCATTAGTTCTCGGAGCTGCTTTCCTCGTTCTTCTCATCGTTGTCATCATCCGACTTCTCCTGCGACTTCTCCTGATCATTGCCCGATCGGCGACTGGTTCGCCTTTTCTTGCGGGGTTTCTGCTCACTGCTGTCGACGCTATTCTTCAACCATTTCAGGTTCTCTTCGGAGAATTCGATCCATACCGATTTTGTTCCGATTCCGTCGAACAGCACCTGGAACTCGTGCCCCTGGACCGAGATGGTGAATTTCAGCGGCAACACCAGTGCATGTTTCGATAGGGCTTTGACCACTTGCAGCTTCTTGGACTTCTTCTTGTTCTCCGTCGCAGCATCCTCCTCCGTGTTCAATGCCTCCTGCAACAACTGGTTTGCCTTGTCCTGTCTCGCACGGATCATTTCGTCCCAGATGTCAAGTTCAACGATCCACTGGCTTTGCCTGGCCGCAAGTCTAAGGATTTCCCTGTCAGTGTTTTGACAAGGGCACGATCCCACTTCTTGAGATGCATGTAGGTCTCACCGTCGACAGATTTTTGCTCGGGGATGCAATGGTTGCCATTCACATACAGCACCATCTTCTGCTCGACAGTCAAGTTCATGGCAGGCAGATTCCAGCTATGTGGTTCCTATATAGAAATGATCAGCCAGAAGATCCTGCAATCGAAACAACATGCACTCAGCTGCCTGCGAGCTAAAGAAGCCCTGCAGGCGCTGAAGAGCAAGCACGAGGCACAGCACAATTGCAACAACTTAAACTCCTGCCTTTGGAGGTGCTCAAAAGAATGCAATCACACTTTTGAAGAAGCCTCGGTCCGTCCCTGCCTGCCAATGTTGCTCGTGTGAAAGGAAGACTCAATCCCGATGCATGTTCAGAACATGACAGCCAATGCTCACTTCTTGGTGGTTTTGGCTTTCTTGGCTTTCGGGGCATGCTCCTCGTCGTCAGCCTGCTTCACCTTCAGGATATGCAGAGCAGTCCCCGTGCCAATCTCCTTGCTGTTCTTCAACATTGGGATGCGAACCGACGATTGTACGGTCCCGGACATGACCTGAACCATGTTGGCGGAGTCTTCGTCTTCGCAGGATCCGACCAAGAAGAACGGCGAGATGAAGTGTTTGCCCACTTCTGGATTGCTATCCTTCGGCAAGGAGTTGCAGCTCTGCAACCAAAACTCACGATCGTCGAGCTTCCACTTGGTTTGCACCTGGACTGCATTCGCCATGGGCTCGGGCTTCGGGCTCCTCGTGCAAACCTTCCAGCTGTATGGCACCAACATGAGCTTGCCTTTCCCGAAGACCTGCTGGCTCACCAAAGCTCTGCATGGCTTCAGCTGCAGAGACAAGCCCTCGAGAATTTTCTGCGAATCGTGGGTCTTGACCAACTCATGCATTGCCTGATGAATCTCAGCGATCACCAAGCCGGCCAAGAAATCGTTGTTCTTCTTGGGCCCCATGGACTGCAAAGTAGCAATGGACTCGGGCTCCGCTTTCGGCTTGAAAACCATCCATCCCGAATTCAGCAAATCTCTCGCCGGCACCTTCAAGACTCCACCGGACTTCAGATCTTTGACGGTGACATTGCTGTCGTCCATGGCGCCGATTTGGCCTTCGAACTTCTCGCCCTTCTTCTTGATGCAGGCACCAACGATGAAGCCCTCAGCACTGAGGAGCTCAAGCGGATTCTTGAGGCTGCCGTCTGGATTCAGCTCCCGGAGTCTTTCCTAGACCCCCTGGGACCCCGAAGACTCCTGCTGTTGCCCTGCATCCATCACTTCCGCATCGCCCGCCCAAGGCGACTGCAGAGCTGTCCCAAGCAGGCCATTCGCCACCGTGATGCAATCATGGGCCACTGCTTCCACAGCCTTGTACTTCTTGTCGTCCTCAGGGCTCAGGCCCAAGACGAGCTTCGCCATCGTGCAATCCGTGACCCCCAAGAGATTCACTAGCCGAGTGTCGCTCATCAACTGCACACCGGCTCCGGTGAGCATGCTGCGAACCTTGGACATTACCTCGTCGGCTTTGATGGCCTTGGGAAGGGCATCTTTGGCCAATGCCTTCTTGACAGATGTGGCAGTCACCAGATTGCTGCTCAGTGCAAGTTTCACCAAAGCATGCCTGAAGAAGGTCACTTGGTCGCCTTTTTTCAAGCCGGCCGACACATTCTCCCAGAAGGAAGGTCCCATGCCCTTGCTCTGGCCGTGACTGCGAAGGAACATCTCAGTCTCGGCGAGAAAGAATGCATCCGCACCGCCACAATGCCTGCATCTCTATATACTTTGCATGCAGGCACTGTCCAAAACCTCTTAAACACAGACACTATATATAATAAGAGATCTACAATCAAAGTGCCAAGCAAGAAACCTGAGTGCGAACTGATACAGCCCTGGGAGGCACTCTGCACACGGAGGCTTCGAGTGCAGGGCTTGTCTCTTCACCGTCTGATAGTCGGGCACACCGGCACACCGGTCTGTCGCCCCACGATGGTACAAATCCGCCGCAACAACTGAAGTTCTGATTCCGTTTTTTGTAAAGTTGCATTGCATGAGGACTGAACCAGCTGCAACAAGTCTGGCCACTTCTGGCCCACTTCAGCTGCGATGACCGTCCACTCCAGGCCTTGGAGTACATACTCAGCGAGCACCGGGTCCTGCTTCTGCACTAGCTGGAGAGACTGCCCTGAACCGAGATTACCTCCGATTTGTGGGGTGCTCCATCAGCAACCAACCGAAGTGCAAAATTCGTGTGTGAACTGCTGAGGGAGAGCACTTTCAGCTCTCCAAGTTCAAGCCGGCCGAGCTGACCGCCTGCAGACTCAACCAGCTGCTTGTTGAAGACCTGCTCAGCCTCGCTGGAAGCTTCAATGGCAATGGGATTCGTCCGAGTCGGTTCGAAGCCGACAGCGGAGATATTGTCCAACAACTCATGTACGTCTTGAACTACAAGACATGACCCATCACGATTGGCTGGGTGCACTCCCACAGCCTTGGGTGGGATTCGCATCCGCTGAAGCAGGGAGTGTCGTTTGAGCACGTCAAAGATCTGCTGGACATTGCGAACCATAAAGTCCCCCTTCCGACTGCTCTCCTCCACCAGGCGACTGATCTCCGCCACAGCCTCCGGGGTCAAAGGCATCGCGAGCGATTCTGATCGCAGGCGAAAGTAGATTCCTTGCTAAACCGCTTGAACCAACAGCTCTGCACATGCTGGCGGCTCAACATGATCGCTGCAAAACACATGCCCCTGCAAGCAGCCCGGCTGCCTGCGAGCAATACTGCCCTGCATGGCGCCGAGGCTGCTTGCCACAGCAAATTCAGCAATAATTGCATGAGCAATCCTGTAGATCCGTCCATTTCCGCCAACAACAATCGAAAATATCCCTGCTGCAGAAGCACAGAATGCATGCATGGAGATTGCAAAACAAGTACAGTTGTCTGAGTTCTGTCATACACTAAGTTGAACATACAGGACTTACTCGATATACTTAAATGAACTTATAACTTCGGTGCCTGAGATGCTTAAGTCCAGTAACATAGATATAACTAGGTATAGTTAAGTCGGCTATGTGTTCCAAGTACTTGGCTCGATTAATATGTAAATACTATCTGAACAGCCTCACATAATAAGTCCTATAATTGTTTAGCACGAATATATGTTCCATATGTCTAGACATAGGCATGTTATAAGTACAGACTTATGCCAAGTATATATTCCTGGCCATATTCCTTTCAACTGCTCTATCTGTTTATAAACGCCCCGCCCTCTCAAGCATGCCCTATAAAACCTGAAATCCTACTCCCCGCAAAACCAGTCGAGCAGCTGCGCGATTCTGACGGCCGGACTATCCGTAGTTGTAGCCGAAGGATGCAACTTAACCTACGCGCAGATGTTTGATAGCGAATATTTGGGAAGTTGTGTATGAGAATTTAATGAGAAGGATATCTGGAACCACTGTGATAACCGCAATCCGATCCACCGCCGTGGAAAATCCTTGGGAATTCTTTGGTCAATGTCATAGATCTCGTGCATCACCACTGCGCATGCATACGGCATTGATAGCGTGCTGACGTTTCAAGCAGGTTTGTTGTCCCTGCTCACAAGTCTTTGTCAGGTGCATGCTTCGTCGCGTCTACAGCGAACGCACAGGGCCTAAGAGGCTTGGCTGCAGACATAGGGGGCAGCCCTGTCTACCCCGTTCCATCCCGAGCCTGTGCATGGACGCCGGAACAAACGCGAGGTGAGGAACAGCTGCGGGGTTCTTGATGGAACGGGGTAGACAGGGCTGCCCCCTGTGTCTGCAGCCAAGCCTCTTAGGCCCTGTGCGTTCGCTGTAGACGCGACGAAGCATGCACCTGACAAAGACTTGTGAGCAGGGACAACAAACCTGCTTGAAACGTCAGCACGCCATCAATGCCGTATGCATGCGCAGTGGTGATGCACGAGATCTATGACATTGACCAAAGAATTCCCAAGGATTTTCCACGGCGGTGGATCGGATTGCGGTTATCACAGTGGTTCCAGATATCCTTCTCATTAAATTCTCATACACAACTTCCCAAATCTTCGCTATCAAACATCTGCGCGTAGGTTAAGTTGCATCCTTCGGCTACAACTTAACTTCCGCGCGATGCAAAACCGATCCGAATCTTGGTATCGGGATCGTCTTGCTCGTGCTTGTTGTATTTTTGAATGATAAAGAAATGTAAAAAGAAAATGAACCTGAATACACAACGAACCTCGGGTGGGTCGGGTGGGAAACAAGCAGCCGCGCGTCAGGCTTGGCACACCCTAAACCCTAAACCCCAGAACCCTACTGGCCCTACCCGTTTCCCTCTCCTGGAGGCCAAGGTGGAGCAGGACCGGAAGGACCGGGAACTTCACGAGGTGCGTTTAGGGGTTAGGGGTTTAGGGGTTTAGGGCTTTAGGGGTTTAGGGGTTAGGGTTTAGGGGTTTAGGGGTTAAGGTTTAGGGGTTTAGGGTTTAGGGGTTTAGGGTTTAGGGGTTTAGGGTTCAGGGGTTGAGGGTTCAGGGTTTAGGGGTTTAGGGGTTAGGGTCCACACTTTTAGAGACCGATGGACACGTCCCGTGCCAGGTCGCGGACCCGCACTGTGAGGTCGTGGCCTCCGCTGAGACCGGTATCCGCACAGAGATTCGTTTGCTTCAAAGGCTGAAGATGTCGCTGTGGAAGAAGGATGACTTGGAGAAGGTTTGGGAGGTGGGCGGACTGCTTGCCAGTTGGGGGGAGGACCTGCCAGACCAAGTCTCGGAGGCGGAGCTTGTAAATCAGGAGCTAGACAGCCCAGAGAGGCAACTGCGGCTGGAGCAACTCCTCCGCCAGAACGCAGATCCGAACGCTCCGGACCGGCTCGGCAGCACAGCCCTCTTGTGCGCTGCAGCCGCAGGACACCCGGAGCTTATTCAGCCCTTGCTGGATGCCAGAGCCCAGGTGGAAGTCCACAGCCGGTTCGGCGCCACAGCCCTCATGGGTGCTGCGCGAGCGGGCCACCTAGAAGTGGTCGAGGCATTGGTGAAGGCCCGCGCCCAGCTGGAGGCCCGCAACGAGCGCGGCGACACGGCCCTCCTTGTCGCTGCAACCAACGGCCAGCTGAAGGTGGTGGAATCTTTGCTGACGGCGGGAGCTCAGCTGGAGGCTCGCAGGGACATCGGCACCACAGCCCTCATGTTGTCTTCAATCCAAGGGCACCTGAAGGTGGTCGAGGCATTGGTGAGGGCTGGAGCCCAGCTGGATGCCCGCGATGGGCATGGCCTCACAGCACTCAGAATGGCTGCACGCGGCGCAAACACAGCCGTTGAAGCCGCTAGATTCGGTGGCCACCCAGAGGTGGTCGAAGTCTTGCGGAAGGCTGGAGCCCAGTATTAGCCACGCGATGATCACACTATGTTGAAACCTCGCTTGCGCAAAACCGAAACATTTCAGGAGGTGCGCGAAAAATCAGTCGGCGCTTGAATCAGCTCATGGCAGAGACGAAAACACGAACCCATACCCGAAACTTCGAAACCTTACCCTTGAACCCCTCTGCAGCAACCAACGAGGAAACTGACTCACCCCGCAATATCCGCAGAAAACCTAAATAGCTTACGAAACCGAAAAACCCACCGTGAGAACCCTGCGAAACCCGACAAAATCAATTGCAAACAACATTCAAACCGAAGGCAAGAGTTTGGTCTCCCAAACTCAAGCGCGTGCGGTGGTGAGGCCTTGAGGCCTCTCGGTCTCTCTGCCGTCCGAGGTCGAGAGAACTTCAGGCCTGCCGTTCCTTCCAGCCAAAAAAGGGGTTTTAGCCTAGCGGGGTTTAGTAGGGATTGGGGTTCCCATAATAGGGTTCATATTCAGGAATCCCTACCCCAAGAATCTTGAACCCCCCTTTCGGCCTCCCATCCTGTGCAGCAATTCCTGCCGGACGCCTTGGTTTCTTTGATGTCTGGGTGTGGAGTGCTTGGGCTTGGAGATGGATGATTTTCGCCGAGGTGCAAGTGTCAAGAAATTCACAGCAAACGCGTCAGGGCTTGAGTAGGAGTACTGTAGTGAATTAGGGAGTTTCCGAAAATAGGGGACCCTAATATAGCACCCTACATAGTAGGATCTTTGTTATAAGGACCCCAACATAAGGTACCCCTATTTTCGGAAACTCCCATTACGGGTTTCTAGGCTCGTTGGCTCGCATAGTCGAGCCTCTTCATCCTTATCCCCAAATCGGTAAGGGTAACACTCATCCCACAATTCCTAACTTCAGATCCTACTCCTTTACTGCTTACTCCAGCCGATCCCTGAACTGGCGTAGGTGTGTAATGTTGGGTCTTTCTTCACCTTTGTGCAAGCTACCATAAGAAGCACAGAAAGCCAACAACATACTTACCTATGACTAGATACTTCAACTAAGCTCCTTGCAACCTCAAAGCCATAGTAACAAACCGTGTGAAACCTTTACTGTGGACACTTAAACCACACTGTGCTTTACAAGAACTCAGATCTTCCTGGCCAGGTCGTTTCAATAGAACAAAGGCTGAGGCCACAAGACCTACCTTTGGTTAGTAGGGAATGGAAGAATGGTAGTAGTAGTAGTAGTTAAAACTGTACCCCCTTCCTCCATCCCCTACTAACCCAAGGTAAGTTGATCGCGAGGCCGCTACTGTCTGGATTTACCGGACCTGCACTGCTGTAGGATTTAGGGTTGTAGGGTTTAGATTTCACCCGTTTAGTGCTTAGGGTTCAAGGGTGTTGGGGCTCAGAGGTTTGTAAATGACCATGAAAGAAGCAAGAACTCCTCAGTCAGCGCGGCTCTATCGAATGTTTTCAACCTTGCTACCCGCCTTTGTAGATACCCCGCTAAGACCTCGTAGAGGATGCCCATCTTGAGCTGATTGCGGCCCGGAACACCCGACGCCTCCTCGGCATCCGTTTGGAGCCCCAAGCCTCAGCCAGGAGGGTTTCTGTTAGGGTGTATAGCGTTACAAGGGTATTTAGGGTTTAGGGATGTTTAGAAGGAGCGAAATGATGTAAGGGTTCTGTAGCGGTTGCATATATGAGAGAATACAGAACTATTTTGCCAGGGTTGTTACAAGGGATCCGTAGGGGCTTCCCTAAACCCTAAACCCTAAACCCCTATACCCCTAAACCCCAAACCCTAAACCCCTAAACCCTAAACCCCTAAACCCCTAAACCCCTAAACCCCTAAACCCTAAACCCCTAAACCCTAAACCCCTAAACCCTAAACCCTAAACCGTATCATGGGAGTCTTGCGGGGTTTATGCGCCTGCGGGTTGACCTTTAGGAGCCGGAGTGTTTAGGGTTTCGAGCTTGAGATTCGGTCGAGGGTTTAGGGTTTTCGGTTTTAGGCTTTGGAGTTTAGAGTTTTAGGGTTTAGGCTTTGGGGTTTAGGGGTTAGGGTTTTAGGGTTTAGGCTTTGGGGTTTAGGGTTTAGGGTTTTAGGGTTTAGGCTTTGGGGTTTAGGGTTTAGGGGTTAGGGTTTTAGGGTTTAGGCTTTGGGGTTTAGGGTTTAGGGTTTTAGGGTTTAAAGGCTTTGGGGTTTAGGGTTTAGGGTTTTAGGGTTTAGGCGTTGGGGTTTAGGGTTTAGGGGTTAGGGTTTTAGGGTTTAGGCTTTGGGGTTTATGGTTTAGAGCTTGGGGGTTTAGGGTTTAGGCTTTGGAGTTTAGGGTTTTCGGGTTGGGGGTTTAGGGTTTTAGGGCTAAGATCGGAAACTTTAAACATCGCACTGGAGGCTGGGCCAATGAAGCTGTGCGCAGTGCACCAGAACCATGAAACCGTACACACAGCTCCTAGAACCAAAACCCTGAAGCATAAGACAGTTGCAGGTTCAGTTTGGGGCGTGGTTCGCCTTAAGGCTGAGCCTTTCGCGAGTAGCCCGATAATCACTTTCTCTCTTGATATTTCGGGTGTGTCGGGGCAGGAGAGAAGAAAGTGAGCCCGGCAACCCTGTCTATAAATCTGACCCTAAACCCCACACCCTAAACCGCTATATACACCCTAATCCTAACGAAACCCAACTTTGTTTGAAACAGTCCTGCAGCCTCTTAATGCTGAGTCGAGGTCCTGCAGCTTTTTCAGTCGGCAGAGAAGCGCTTGGGTGTCGCGGCCATGCAAGGAGATCCAAAATCCTCAATTATGGGTTTACGAGTTTTGAGCTCACGGCTACGGCTGAGGGATTTTAGGGTTTAGGGTTTTAACCATAGGGGTTTGAGGATTCTCAAAGCAGAGCTGAAGGGTATCTACGTGAAGCCCTGTTCGTAAGCCATAATGAGCTCTTGCACAGACCCAGCAAAACCTCACAAAATTGTCTTAAAAGCCGTCATAAGCGGCCTTCACAAAGATCCCGAAGCTTTCACGCAAGGAGGAGGGTCTCCAACGCATGGCCTTCTATAGTCTCCATGTGCTACCCAACCCTTTCAGACCCTATAGAAAACCACTGCAACCCCATGAAGTTCTCGATCAAAGTCTATGGAAACCTAAACCGTAAACCCTAAAACACCCTTTGAACACCCCATAAGACCTATTAAGACCTATAGGAAACCACTACAACTTTAAGAAGCCCCGCGCGAAGCTTTGGAAGGTCGAGATTCCCGCCCCGTGGGTTCCGTTCCAGATCCACGTCGCGACCTCGTGATTCGGGTTTATGCTTTTGCTTTTGGCTGTCTTTTCTCACTCAGGATTCACTAAGGGATTTTTTTAAAGAGTTCTGCGAGGGTTCTGTAAGGAGTGTTTATTATAGGTTTCGGGCTGAGGCTGAGGGATTGGAGTTCTTGCCCTAAGCCCTAAACCTTAGACCCTATGTCTAGGGCTTGCTGTAGAAGTTTTCAAGTCCTGGGGTTTGGGTTGCCATGCCGCAGAGGTCACTTTCTGGGGCTTCAGGGCTCAAAAGGTTTCGGGCTTTCAGGATTTGGGGGTAAACCGCGGCATTTGGAGTATTGAGGTGGCCTTGGAGCGCCTGGAAGATGACTCCATGCTCTGGAACCGTAAGACACACCTTATTATAGGATCCTTAAGGGGGGGTGGTTCAAGGGGGGAGGGTATAAGGAATCCTTAGGGGACTGTAAGGGAACCTTAGGGAGTACTAGGGAGAATTAGGGATCACTAGGCTATATACCCGCCTTGGACCCCCCTCCCTTAAGGATACTACAACCTTAGGTTTCACAAAGCTCTTGAAGAATCCTTCGTTAATCTAAGCTCGAAGCCCTACACCCTGGATCCCAGCTAAGCCCAGAAACAACTTTTTTGTGCGTGGATATTGCGACTATGGTAGCCGTGATGGCAACGACAGCGAGGTCTTGCTGCTGGTGATGAGGATGATGACAAGGGATTTCGAAGATGATGATGCTCCTGAGTGTATATAGGGGTTTAGGGTTGAGGGGCTTGGTGGTCTGCTGACTATGGGTTTAAGGGGTTTAGGGCTTTAGAGGTTTACGGGTTTAGGGTTTAGGGGTTTGGAGCTAAGTGGTCTGATCGGACTCTCGAGTGCCATGAACCTTCCCAAAAAGTGTTCGGGTTTCCTTGCAACGGTTGATGATTAAAATCCTGCATTACCTTAAGGACCCTAAACTATGGGAATTACGGTAAATTCCTTATTATGGCTATTATGGGTAATGCAGGGTTTATATCATCAACCGAAGCACGTTGCATAGGCCATCGGTGGTACCTAGAAGCAGTTGGCAGAGACGGACATCTCACCAGAGTATTTCAGCGGCGGTGGCCTCAGCTAGTTACTGTACAAAGGACATGCCTATTCGTTGTGAGGTGATGTTTCTAATTTCTGCGAAAGGCCTTCGCTGCATGTCCCACAGAGCCGCTGGCATTGCTCTCAAGCAACTCTGCGCTTGGTGTATGCAAAGTTCCATATATTTCCATGTACTCTTCCAGAGGATCATGGCGTGATGCTGCGCTTCACCTTGCCGGCACTTGCGGCCTTTGCAGCAGCACTCTGTGTGACAGTGGCGCTCAGATCGGAGCACCATCCGGTGTTGTGGCACGAGCACCCAACGAGCTCGGCCGAGAAGATTCAGGAGCTGCTGACGACCAGCTTGGTGGCGGCCACAGCCGAAGTGGAGAGCAGCAGGGAAGAGCCCGGCGATGCCGAGGCACAGGAGCGGACGCTTAGAGAGCGGATTGCCCGCATCAGGGAGGGCTGGCAGGGCACCAGCGCAAGCGTTTGCCATCAGCAGCTGGGGCGGTTGATGAACAATCTCACCCTTGCTTGTGAGAGCTTGCCGGGGAAAGCCGACTGGCTTCTCGACTACCTTCCGGACTCCTACATTCTCCCTAACAAGACCTGTGCGGACAGCGTCAGCGACATCTTCGCATTGGGGAGCGATCTCGTGGAGACGCTTCGCGTTTCCAGAGATGCTGTGGCCTCTCTCGATGTGGACAGCAAAACCCTCCTTCGATACCAAGCGCTCTCCTTTCTGAGGAGCTGGCTGGTGAACTTGACCGAGACTCGTCATCGTGCGCTACTTTGGGCAGGTTTCTGGGACGGGGACCCCGAGAACCGCACGACCATGACGACGCTCTCCAACTTTGCCAAGGCCATAGAGCACGCAACCGTCCATCCGGACAGCTTCTTGGGCCAAGCCATCGATGCGAGCCAGGTCCTGGACGCCTGCTACAAGGACCCCCAGACCAGCGCGCTTGCAGCAAACATGTGGTCAATCGGAAGCATGAGCTTCGTGCTCGGGATGCACGAAAGTGCACAGGGAACGGTCATCGCACTGGTCAACAAACAGATCACGGGCGAGCGTAACTTGTCAGAGTCCGTGCTGTCCACGCATGAGATCCCAACAGTGGGGCTAGCAGCCTGGGGCCTCGGTTTCTGGTCTCCGAATGTGATCGTCGTGGACCTCATGGGCACCTGTGATCAGACGAGCCCCGCGCTGCAGAAGCGGCTCCTCGCCCGCCTGCCATCTTGGGCCAAGTCCATGACGAACTGGAGCCCAGAAGCCTTCGCGACGAGGTCGCGGCTCCGGTGGCAGTGCATCGACTGCGCTGGGCACTGCAGCCTGGATGTGGCCTTGGCAGAGCATGTGGAGAAACTCGTGGAGGTGTGCAGTTGTTTGGTGCTGGAATATGGTGGGTATGGTGGCCTAAAGAATTACCGACAGTATTCGTAACAAAATTCTTCGTTGATGTTCTTGCCCTTGTAGGGACGCTTTTTTTTGCCCCTTAAACGAGCCCCCTAAAGGAACCCTGTTCTAATTACAAAAGGCCCCCGTCGTTTCTCTCGGAGGCCAAAGCGGAGCAGGACCGGAAGGACGGGGAGCTCCTTGAGGTGGGCGCCGGAATCTCCAGGGGCGCACTGTGCATATGGGTGGTTGTCAAAATTAGGGCCCCTTTTTGGATACCCTAAATATTAGGTGCCGTACTATAATAGGGACCCAAAAAGGTAGGGGCCTCCATGATTAGAATAGGGGTGTTGGGGTGTATTCTAACATATTCACAACAAGAAACTTTATACGCACGGAATACATAGGGGCCGCCTTAGCAATTCATTGGATAGGGTTTTCTTGTACAATGTTCTTGTGGTGGACTTTCTTGCCCAGAAGGGCCCTGGAGGCGCAAGCCAGAATCAGACTGGCTGTGCCCGGTCCGGCTTGGGGGTTAGGGGTTTAGGGGTTTGGGGTTTAGGGTTTGGGGTTTAGGGTTTAGGGTTTAGGGGTTTAGGGTTTAGGGGGGCTTGGGGGTTTCGGGTTTAGGGTTCCTTTGCCCTGGGAGTGGCGTCGACCGTGGCCACGCGAGTAGTGCCAGGGCTCTCTTGAAGCTTCTTGGCTTGGCCCCATCGTGAGGAGCATTTGCCCATAGGAGGTCGTGTAGCTGGGTCCGGTGAGCGATCTGAGCCCTTCGGGGTAATCATACTGTATATATATATATATATATATATAGTTATTCGGTAAGTTATTCAGTTATTTGTATGATAGAACCTTCAGGAATTGCGTTGGTAAGTTTTTTTGTGGGCTTCTTTCATTGAAGTAGGAGTATGGACCCGTCCCCTGCCAGGCCGTGGACACTCACTGTCAGCCAGCGGCCCCCGTTGAGACCGGTCTCCCTACAGAGACTGGGTTGCTGTTGCTTGAACGTCTGAAGCGTTCGCTGTGGAAGCATGGAGACGTGGGCAAGTTTCTGGAGGTGCAGGGAGTGAAAGAAATTTTGCTGCGGGACCTGCACGACCGACGCTCGAAGGCGCTTGTAAATCAGAAGCTCGACAGCCCGGAGAGGCAACTGCAGGTGGAGCAACTCCTCCGCCAGAACGCCGATCCGAACGCTCCGGACCGGCTCGGCAACACAGCCCTCTTGTGCGCCGCAGCGCAAGGACATCCGGAGCTGATTCAGCCCTTGCTGGATGCCGGAGCCCAGCTGGAGGTCTGCAACCGGATCGGCGCCACAGCCCTCCTAAGTGCCGCGGAAGAGGGCCACCTAGAAGTGGTCGAGGCATTGGTGAAGGCCGGGGCCCAGCTGGAGGTCCGCAATGATCGAGGCGGCACTGCCCTGCTGATCGCTGCGGCCGCTGGCCACGTCAAAGTTGTCGAAGCTTTGCTAGAGGCCGGAGCCCAGCTGGAGGCCCGCAATGCGATTGGCGAAACAGCCCTCATACATTCTGCGAAAGTGGGCCAGTTGAAAATCGTCGAGGCCTTGGTGAAGGCCGGGGCCCAGCTGGACGCCCGGAATGAGCATGGTGCAAAAGCCTTGACTTTCGCAATGGCCAACGGCCACTTCGATGTGGTCAAGGCGTTGGCCAAGGCCGGTGACGCTCATGCTCCAGACAATGCGGACCGGTCGGGACAACCTGATGGAGCATCGTGACCACGGAATTGTGAAGTGCCAAGAGTGCAGAGGGCCTGTGTAGCATAATTCGGGGCACATCCGTGCGTGCATCGTGCACTTCGCCGTTGCATCGGAACCAAGACTTGCCTTCGGAGAACAGCAGTGTGCACGTTGGGGAGACTGGAGCTTGCTCGTTGCCAGTCGGAGTGGCCCCGAAGATAAGACTTCTGTCTCCAAAACTCGCACTGAGGACTGTCGCGGACTGGTGCTTGCGGTGAAGCTGCACACTTCACTGAGGCTCATCGGGAGTTTCCGTCGTCCATGTCGGCAGATCATCGCCTTTTGTGCGCCCCAAGGTGGGATTTGAGGGATCTTTGGCACGAGCCCTGCAGGGCAAGTTTTGCATGGTGCATGTTGGACGCGGTCTGCAGAAACCGCTCTCTCTCTCTCTCTCTCTCTCTCTCTCTCTCTGTGTCTCTTTTTTTTTGACTTCAAGTCAAGTCTCTCCGTCTCTCCGTCTGTTTCTGCCAGGTGGAAGTGCGCCTATGCGAGCCCCACGATCAGGAGCGGCAGCAGGGGAAGTCCGAGGTTCAGAGAACTTCAGACCCATCCGACTGGTTTAGGGTTTAGGGTTTAGGGTTTCGGGTCATTTAGGGTTTAGGGTTTAGGGTTGAGGGCTCAAGATTTCAAGCTATGAGAAACTGTTTCATATAGATTTCTGCATGGATGGGATGATTTTGGGAGTTGTGCCTGTTGTTCTCGTTCGACACTGAACCTATACAAACTTCCTTCATGAGAGGGTGCAAGCAGGTAAAGAGAAGTTTTCATGTATTCGCTGACGGCCATGGTGATGATGATGATGATGGTGGTGAGGATGTCGATGGAGACGAGGATTTGTGAATAATAATCATAGGAAGTATATGTCGATGACGACGATAACAGTTGTGATGGTGATGGCGATGGTGATGCCGATGGTGATGGTGATGATTCCGAGGGCGATGACGATTGTGATTGGTGATGAGCGTGTTGATGAGGACGGTGATGCTGATTCCACGATGACGCCGCTGCTGATCGCGACGACAGAACACCCCACGCCCAACCCTCGGCAGTGCTCCGAACATCTACGAGATGGGCCTGTTTGGTTCGGACTCTATCCCCATGTGGCCCGAAAAATGTTTCATGATCAGTAAGATATACTTACGCCACAACCTGTTCTAAATCATAAGGTCCCTGCGTTATGCTGTGCCTCCTCCTGAGATTTGGCCCTATCATCCTGGGCAGCGTACCCACAGCCAGCTCATCCAACCGTTTTTGCCTGTGCCCACGCAGAGGCCCCATAGTAGTTCCTTTTGGGGATTACCTTATAGGATTCTATATATGAGCCCCAAAAGGGAACTATTTTGGGGTCTCTGAGCACAACCCCATACCCTAAACCCCTAAACGGTAAACGGCAGAGCCAGGAGTGACGTTCTTTCCCAGTTATGAGCCAGCGAGGAGTTGGCCCACGCCTGCGACGGAGCAGAATCTCGCAGAAATGTTCCGGCAAGAGCTTGTGGCAGAGCACTGCAGCACAGCATGTCTTGGGGTTACCACGCTTTCGGTTGGACATGCAGCTTCTACACGCTATGAAGCCTCCGCGCGCCATGTGTCCGTCAGTGCTGCAGTGCCCGAGCCTCCCAGAGCGTTCAGAGACTGCAATTTACTAGTCAAGAATGTTCCTTAGACTATACACTTGCCTATACGAGGTGTCTTAGTAGGGTGTAAATTTTTAAACCACAGCATATTACTACAGTATCTAAGGGAAAGTAGTGCCCCATGAATCTGATTTCAGGACATAGGAGGGGGAGGCTTCGTGCCAAGTTGTTCTTGCTTCTGCTATTCGTACTCCCGTCTTGGTCTAGTGGATAGCAATGTGTTGGTTTCGATACGGTTTCGGGCATAGGGTGCACTAGCACTCGTAATATCTGGAGTGGCCAGTACACTCAGCCAAACCCAGCCCACGTCACCTAGCCAGCTGAATCCTGACTGCGTTAGCATCAGCTCTACTCGACAACATTTGATTGACCTTGAGCTACTTCAAGCCAGATTTCTGTCTCTGGCACGCTTTTTCGTGTGTCGACACGGAATTGTGGTCGTTTGAGCGATGCCTGCCGACGCCGCTGAAGCAGGCCAGCGCAAAACGTTAAGCTATGACTCCTTCCTGTACAGCAACGTGTGGTGCTACGGTTGTTGATACAAATCCTGCATTACCTTCAGGACCCTAAACTATGGGAATTATGGTAAATTCCTTATTATGGGTAATGCAGGATTTATATCATCAACCGTAGATTGGGTGCCGAAGCCCTGCATCTTGCATTAGTCCTGGCTGCAGACCCGAGGCGATCGGAACGGTGCTGCGGCCCCAATAGTCAAACTCTCACGCCTGGCTCTGAAGGACTCATGGGAAAGAGGGCTTGCTTTTCTGGTTTCTGGGTTTGCAGATGGTTTTCTGGTTGTTGAAGCTATTTTGCTATTTTGCCAGGGCTTTGAGTTGGAGAATTGGTAGTATTCTTCAGAGTGTAGTGATATCTTACATTTTCCCCAACCCTAAACCCTAAACCCTAGCAGTTTCCTAAACCGTAAACCCTAAACTTACCCTAAACCCTAGCAGTTTCTTTTTCGGGCTTGGATGAATCTCCCCGTCCCGCAACAAGTAGGTCTTAGAGCTCGCAGACGCCGTAGACCCGAGGTCCCTACACCCTACAAAAGGGGTCTCAACAAATTGGGTTTAGAATCTAGGGTTTAGGGAATATGTACGCTGGATACTATTTTGGGGCGGGCTCATAATTATCGTATACCGGGCCCCAAAACCCCATTCCAGGTAGTAAGGCCCCTGTATTATAGTACCCTTATAGTATCCCTTATACTAACCCTTTAAAGGAACCCCTATTCTAGTTAGTAAGGCCCCTATACTATAGTACCCTTATAGTATCCCTTATACTAACCCTTAAAGGAACCCCTCTTCTAATTAGTAAGGCCCCTATAATATAGTACCCTTATAGTATCCCTTATACTAACCCCTTAGAGGAACCCCTCTTCTAGTTAGTAAGGCCCCTATATTACACCCCAAACCAGCTCGTGGAGCCTCCAGCGCCCTAGCATTGCCCGGAATTCGTACTTTGGGTTCAGGGGTTTTTAGGTTTTTTTTTTAGGGTTTTAAGGGGGCTTGAAGGTTTAAGGGTTCTAAGGTTTAGGTTTTTTTTTTTACGGTGTAAGGGTTCTAAGGTTTAGGGTTTTTTTTAAGGTTTAGGG
Organism: Symbiodinium sp. CCMP2592; assembly: GCA_905221615.1. Taxonomy (NCBI): domain Eukaryota; class Dinophyceae; order Suessiales; family Symbiodiniaceae; genus Symbiodinium; species Symbiodinium sp. CCMP2592. Next base: position 84,736 of record CAJNDT010004112.1, read on the forward strand.
GTTCTAAGGGTTAGGGGTTTTAAGGTTTCTTGAGGATGCCTTAGAAGCTGCCCCCACCCTGTAATCGTAACTATAGGGATTCTTTTAGGGCCCTATAATATTCCAATTACACCACTATTACAGGGTGTTCTATAGGTATGTTAGGACCTTAATAGTCGCCCTATTATACACTCTTACTGTATGGGGGCAGTACCTAAAGGATGCCCTTCTCGAGCTGGAGATCGTGGCCCGGAAGACCCGCGACGCCTCCTCGGCAGCGGCCGGGGATCCCAGGAAGAAGCGCGAAGCGGGTCTTAGGGTTTTTTCGATTTCGGGTTTTAGGGTTTAGGGTATTTTTGAGGGTGTAGGGCTTAGGGTTTTAGAAGGAGGAGGATTAGCCAGGGGTGGTTGAACCTGACTGTACAAGGGTTTTGCAGGCCATATGCAGGGATTTGGGGTTCGCTTTTCGGGGCTGAAGGGTTTCGGATTTGAGAGATTGGTCGGGGGGCATAAGACCGTAAACTTTAAGCCACGACATCGCGTAGGAGGCATGGGACAAACCTCAAAGCCTACACCCAAACCCTGAAAGGTAACCCCGGAACCCCTCATATGGGGGCCTGAATAATTACCTATACAATTTTCAGGGTCCCTTATTACAACTATAGTATCATATACCCCAAGCCCCTATTCTAGTCATTAAGGCCCCTACATGAACCTCTATTCCCTAAACCCTAAACTCCTAAACCTTAGAAGGAATCCTAGAGCCCCAAAGCCCCAAAACCTCAAACCTTAAACTCCCAAGCCCCTGAAGCTGGGTTTCGGAGCCTGAACCCTAGGGGTCGAACCCAAGAAGGGTTTAGGGTTTAGGGTTTAGGGGTTAGGGTTTAAGGTTTAGGGTTTAGGGTTTAGGGCATAGGGTAGTTGTCAAAATTATGCCTTTTTGGGTACCTTAAGTATGAGGTGCCGTACTATATTAGAGACCCCAAAAGGGAACCTCTTTTTGATAACCGCCCCATATACCATATAGGGGAATCATAGTATAAGGGCCCTTGGTTATAATACGGATCCTACTATTTAGGGTGCTATATTAGGGTCCCCTATTTTCGGAAACACCCAAATCCCAAAAAGGGTTTACGGTACATATACCATATAGGGAATCATAGTATAAGGGCATATAAGGGCCCTTGGTTATAAGGGTCCTTTGGCCTAAACCTTAAAACCTAAACCCTAAACCCTGAACCCTAAACCCTAAACCCTAAGCCCTAAACCTTAAACCCTAAACCTTAAACCCTAAACCTTAAACCAATGAAGGCTTTGGGTGCCGGGTCCGATCGACCTTAACTCTGGGCCTCTTTTAATTTCCTGTGCTATTTTGGTGGTTCCTTGTTATAGTATAATGGACCCCCAAACCCTGAACCAGAAAACAGTCGCAGGTTCTTTTCAAAATTTAGGGGTTTAGGATTTAGGGTTTAGGGGTTTAAGGCTTTACAGGTTTAGGGGTCTAAGGGCTTGTTTCGAGTTTAGGGGTTTTGGGGTTTTGTTTTGTCTTTCTGGTTCAGGGTGTTTTGGGCTGAGCCAGCTGAGCCCTTCAGGCGTTCTCTTGGAATTTCGGGTTGGTCGGAGCGGGTTTAGGGTTCGGGGGCTCCTACACTTGGAGGATCATGGGACTTAGTAAATACGGCTATAAGTACCTTAATTGGGGTTATTATAACCCAAGTTACTAAGTCCCATGATCCTTTAAGCACTCAACCCTTTTGATTGCACCTTATACCCGACGCTGTCGAGGTCTTACAGCTTTTTCAGTCCGCAGAGAAGCGCCTGGGTGTCGAGGCCATGCAAGCAGATCCTAAGTCCTTAGTCCTGAATTTCCGCTTTTGGGGGCTCGGTGATTTAGGGATGCAGGGTTTGGGCTTGGTAATGTAGGGCTCAAGGTCTGTCATACGCAGGGTTCTGAAGGGTCAAGCCCTGTTACCGAAGATCTCTTGTAAAGATCCGGCAAAACCTTTAGAAAAGTCCGCACAAAGAGCCGTAAGAAAGACCCTGAAGCTTTCACGCATAGGGGCATAGGGTCTCCAATGCACTGTCTTCCTGTCCCCACATAATTGCACGTTAAATGCTGTAAGACCATATCGAAAGCCAGACAAGCCTGTGAGCAATCGATGCAGATCCTCGATTATGAGCGGCCAAACCCTAAACCCTAAACCCTAAACCGCAAGCCCCCAAACCCCAAACTCGAAAAACTCCTTTGAACACCACTCCAACGCTTGAGAAGGTCGAGATTCCCGATCCGGCACAGCGGAATCTGTTTCAGATCCACGTGCCGGCCTCGTGGTTCGAGTTTATGATTTCATGGCTGTTTTCTCCAAAAAGGCTACGACGTGGTGGTGGCGAGATTGGTGATGTTCGCGCTAGTGATAGTGTGATGACGATGCCTGGCCGGGTTGGCAAATGACCGCGGGCACGAGCAAAACGAGCTTGGTGAAACCAACACTAGTAGCAAGTTGGCAAGGGTTCTCAATACTGCCACCACGATCATCCTCGTCTTCCTCATGCGTATCCCCTTTACCATCGCACCGTCATCCTATCATATCGACCAAAAGCAACACAATGGAAGTAGATAGTCTGGCCCTGCTGCAGTTCCCACTGCTGCACCTTCCCTTGCAGAGGTCTGCAACCTAAACTAAGCCCCAAGCCCCTACAACTTTTCTAAACAAACCCTTACGAAGAGCTCCCTAGAGAGGAGGTCTTAAACCTAAACTAAGCTCCAAGCCCCTGCAACTTGTCTAAAGCCTCTACCCCTTACGAACCCTGACCTCCCTAGAGAGGAGGTCTGAAAGCTAAACCAAGCCCCAAGCCCCTACAACTTGTCTAAACCCTCAAACCCCTACGAACCCCTGAGCTCCCTAAAGACGCATACGGGTGGTTGTCAAAATTAGGATCCGTTTTTGGGTCCTTGTTATAGTACGGCACCTAATATTTCGGGTACCCAAAAAGGAACCCTAATTTTGACAACCACCCGTGCAGAATACGCAAGGTCCTGGCAGTGGAAGAGCTTTTGAGCCAGGCAGGGCCAGGGTTCAGACTTGAGAGTTTAGGGTTGAGAGCTAGGTCATAGGAGGCCAAAAGGGGTTTTAGGGTTTAGGGGTTACGATTTAGGGGTTAGGGGTTTAGGGTTTTAGGATGCCAAAAGGGGTTTTAGCCTGTGGGGGTTTAGAAGGGATTAGGGTTCCCACAATGGGGTTCATATTCAGGAATCCCTACCCCAAGAATCTTAAACCCCCCCTTTTTGGCCTCCCATCACTACGGTTGATGATATAAATCCTGCATCACCCATAATAAGGAATATACCATAATTCCCATAGTTTAGGGTCCTTAAGGTAATGCAGGATTTATATCATCAACCGTAGGGTTCAGTTCTTGGACACGGCCGCTAGGTCCTCTACTTCTGATGCAGACCACCCCGCGAAGCCTAGGGTCTCAGTCCTGAACCTCTTGGGTCCTTGTAATCAGGCTATGTAGGACTTTGTAGGGTCTTAGAGTTCAGGGCTTTTTGGGGGGGCTTCCCAAGAGACTCGAATATCCCTTAGTGAAGGAATATACCTTAAATTCTACTAGGATCCCTTATATGATTTAAGGTATATTCCTTAATTAAGGGATATTGGAGTCTATAGGTTTAGGGCACTTTTTTTTGGAACCCCAAGTTCAGGGCAGCCACCAAGAGCTGGAGAAACTCACAGAGCATTTCTGACTTTGTGGTACGTCCTAGCCCCAAAAGCCAGACCCCACACCCAAATGTAGGAACCTGATAAAGAAACCTTGGGCCTTTATAAGGGTTCCTTATTTGAAACCCACTATTTTGGGGTTATAGGCCCAGGGTGTCTTATCAGGCTCCTACATGAACCCCAAAAGCCAGACCCTAACCCCTAAACCCCTAAACCCCTAAACCCCTAAAACCCTAAACCCTAAACCCCTAAACCCCTAAACCCCTAAACCCCTAAACCCCTAAACCCCTAAACCCCACCACCCCCAAACCACGAAGCCCAAATCTTAAGTCCTAGACCCGAAGCCGGAACCCTGAGCTGCAAGCTTTGAACCGAAGGGTTTAGGGTTTAGGGAAACTTATGAACCGTTTAGGGTTTAGGGTCTAGGGTTGAGGGTTTAGGTTCCCAAACTTATAAGGGAGTTTCCGAAAATAGGGAACCCAAATATGGTACCCTAAATAGTAGGATCCTTATTATAAGGACCCCAAATTCAGGTACCCCCATTTTCGGAAACTCCCATAACTTAGGGCTTCTGAGGGTTTAGCGCCTTGAGGGTTTTGAGGTTTAGGGATTAAACCGACACCGAGGCCTGAAGAATCACCTACACTTTTCCTTCTTGTTCCTTATTATACACCCAACTGTTATTGACTTGTTTGTGGGGCTATTTGCAAGAGGGTCCGTGTATATTATTACTAGTATGGAATTAGGTTCCTGATACCATAAGGAGGATGTAATTTCATATGGTAGCAGATACTCTCTGGGTCTAAGGGTTCACGTACCCTCGGGGCTCGTGGTATAAGGGTCGGCTTTTTGGTCACGGCCTACACCTAAGCCCCGGATATCGCAGTTTAGTAAAGGGTTTAGGATATACCGATATACCTAAACCCTAAACCCCTTAACCCCTTAAACCCCTAAACCCGACACCCTAAACCCTAAAAGGTGGTGGGCCTTTGGGGGTTCGAGGGTTGAGAACTTCGGATTTTAAAGCTTAGGGCTTGGGAGTTAAGGTCTGAGGCTTTCCTTAAACTACCAAACCCTACTTTTTTGTAGGCTCTTATTATAAACCCTAATATGGAAATGTAGGGGCCCTACAAAAAAGTAGGTTTTGGGAGGTCAAGGTCAGGTGGATTTTTAGAGGCTTGAGGGTTTAAGGTGTATAGGCTTCAGGGATTGGGGCTGAGGTTTTTGGGAGCTGAGGGGGTAGCATGTGATCCTAAACCTTCGAATGTCCAAAACCCCCAAGGTTTGGGGGTTTGGATCATCAATATGGGAATGTCCGAAAATAGGGGATCCTGACATAGCGCACTAAATAGTAGGATCCCTAGTAAAGCGTACCCCTAGGTTTCGAAAACTTTCATATCTTGTATAAGAACAACCTCAGGATCATGGCTTTAGGGTTTCCTGATGTGGGGATTGCAAACTACGTAGGGCCAGGGATCCACCGCCGGTCTACTGGATTCTCTTTGAGGAATTTATTTCAAGGTACCACGGTCAGGCTCTCAATAGAGTTCTCTGGCAAACAACAGAGTTTCCATGTTATGGCATCCAAAATTAAGGTCCATTGCTCCAAGGCCTGATAAAGCCCTGAATGGACCCCTGAATTATTGCAACCTAATAAGCACCCAGACGCCCGGGAGGATCTAGAAGCTAGATCCCCTATTTTGGGGATGTGTACTACTAAGGGTACTTTATAGGAACCCATAAAGGAATCTACTTTTTGGATCCTCCAGGGTCTGGGACAGAGAAGCAACATGAGCCCACGGATACGGATGGGAAGGTCAGATCGCAAGCCATGGCGACACTTGAGGCGGGTCTGCACCTTCAGGGCGGTTTAGGGTTGAGGGTTTAGGGTTTAGGGGAAATTTTCGAGACGCTGCAAGTTCCCGACTCTTGATAGCGGGGCCGAAGACCCCTAACCCCAACTGCTGCAAATTGACAATGCTTGTGCAATCCAGCTCATGCAAGAAGATACGCCCGCAAAACAGTGCAAGATTTCTTTCCCTTCCATGGTCCCTACTATAAACCCGACTCCTGACACCCTAAATCTAAATCATGTCCATCATATCTTCGAATTCTTAAACCCACAGGCCAATCGCCAAAGCTGATGCAGCTCCACAGCCCAACGTAGTGACTGATGAACAACAAATGCACGAATCTGCCGTCCTGAAGGTTTAGGGTTTAGGCTTTAGGGTTTAGGGTTGTGGGTTTAGGGTTTCGGGTTTAGGGTGAATCCTGATCCCCCAAGCCCCAAACCCGTTGTTTGTCATCCTGTACCCAAAGGCCTCATGCATTCTCAAGCTTCAGGCGCTGCACCCCGCACCCTAAGACCAAAGTCTATGGTAGAGGATGCCCCCCAATTCCTGAACCTCAACCGCCAGAACTTGTTATAGACTAAAGTAGAGGTTGGAACTGTTTCCAATACAGTATCCTCTTATGGTCCCTAGACTAATTACTGTACACCATGATATACCCCTCAAGCCCTACTCTTACCCAGTTTATCCTTGTCCTAAACCGCAAGCCCAACAAGACTAGACCCCCATGCCGTGAACCCTGAAACCCATAAATCTTACCTTGAGAGGGCCATACCCCTCAGTCGAGGAATGACCTTTAACATCCTTTCACCGTATGCAGACTAACCCTACCTTAAACTACCAAACCCTACTTTTTTGTAGGTTCTGATTATAAACCCTAGTATGGAAAATATAGGGACCCTACAAAAAAGTAGGTTTTGGGAGGTTAAGGTAATCGAGATTGGACCCTGTTCGGCAGAGCGTCAGCCCCATTGCACCTCTCAAGAGAAAGGAACAGACCTGAGCGCACGGATGTCCCTCCTGTAGGGTTGAAGGTTTAGGTTTAGGGTTTAGGGTTTAGGGTTTAGTATAGGGGCCCAAATATATACTAATGCTACTTAGGGGGTTCCTTATTTTCAGTACACTATGATGTAATTACCCCAAAACCAATTATTCCAACTACGAAGGCCGCGATATTACGTGTATTGATCTACCCTAAACCCCTGAACCCTAAACTCTAGCCTTTAGTTTGAAGGTTTAGGGTTTAGCTCCAGCAAACTCCTCGGGGGTGCGCTCAAGCGGCCATGGGTGCGATGGCAAGATCGAAGGCTGGGCACTTCGTGCACCTCTTGGGAGGGTTTGCGTACACCCTAAACCCTAAACCTGGGTTTGTCAGGGTATACATGTATTAAGTGTACCATGAGGGGGGTTGCAACGGTTCTGCAAGGGGTTTTATGACAGGGTCCTTCAACCTATTGTGCAAGATGTTGTCTTGTTTTCGTATCGGTTCAATAGGGTTGTCGGGTTCCGTGTTTTGTGCTAGTTAGAATGGGGCTTTAGTAGGGTGTGTTACTAGTTAGCTCAAAGGGTTGTGCGGACCTCGCGACTCTTGGTGCAAATCCTGGAGGCATGAGGCCATTACTCCAAGCCGCCCTTGGCAGGGGGGTTTAGGGTGTCTAAGGCTTAGGTTTTGCCGTGAAGGAACATGCAGCCTGATTCGCCGACATGCAGCGTGCATTGCTCAAGCACACGCCGCCAACAGCTTGGAAGTCTGACGTAAGCCTGCGAAATCCAGACGCGATGGCGCGCCGTGCACTTCTTGCTACCATGCGACTTGGCGTGTTGTTGGGAACCTAGTTGTCGATGGGTCACCTGAAAAAAAGACAACCCTACCCCCAAAAGCATCAGACGAATCCAAGGCTCGTTGTGCTTCTTGTGTTTGGCGAGGCCGTGCGGCAGGAAGACGTGAAGACAGCCCTAAGAGACGATCTCCAGACAGGTGAGGGTGTCCAGTCCTGCTGCAGATGCGAGGGTGGAAGTGGGGTCCTGGGCTACTTCAAGTCAACTTCCACCTGCGGGAGCATGAGCAAATCGTGGATGAGATGCTCCGATACAAATCTCAGCTTGTGCTGAGTTGGGGTTTAGGGTTTCGGTTTCACTGCTGATCATGAAGTCTCAGCGATGTGGATGTGGTGTCGAGTGCAAGATGTACAAAGATGGCACTTGCGCTCGGAAGGTAGATCGGTCAAAAGAGAGAGTCTGACCTGTGTGTGGCGTCTTTCCTGGTTTTGCTCAAAACCCCAAGCACGAAGCCCTAAACCCTAAATCGTAAACCCGAAGCACCACAAAACCCCCAACTTCAACACTGAGCCCTAGGCGCGAAGCCCTAGGCCTCCAGCAACTTCGCAGAGGTTTGATGGCCTAAACCCCTGAACCCTGAACCCCGTTTAAAAGGAACCCCTAGAGATCCCTCAAAGGAACCCTGAAAGGAATCCCTTTAGATCCCTACTAAGACCTAGTTGGGGTCTTGGGAAGATCCCGGGGGTTTCGCGAGCCGGGCCCGCTGTGCAAATCTCATCGGGTTGGAACAGGCTTGAAGCGGGAGTTTCCGAAAACTATGTAGGGTGGACGAAGCTCTCAATGCTGGACAGTTTAGGGTTTAGTGGGTTGATAAGGGTCTCCTTCCCTACATTGGGGGCTTTGATGCAGTGAATTGGGGTTCCTCTGGAGGCTTGAAAATCAATGCTAATCTAGTCTTTTAGCCCCATGTAATTATATTACGATTCAGACCCGAAGCTCTATTCTTAATATTACGGTCAATGTATTGCGGCTTTTTGGATGTGTGTCGTCGACAGCCGTGTAAAGCTTGCAAGAAGGATCAAAAGAGCCCACAACCAAAACCCGAAGGCACTCCCGAAGCGATCTTGGCTGCATAGTCGCAAAGCCAGTGAAAATTCTGAGAACCTGTGCAGGTGGAGCAGCAGCTGGCATCCCTGGAGATGAGAGGGCATAGTGGTCCTTGAGTTGAGGACTTTACTGGTTAAAGAGGGTATTGCGAATAGCAAAGCTTGTAGTTTCTGGAACACCAGGCTCCATCCCCAAACTCGTTCAACCCTGGACTCTAATTTTTGACCCTGAACCTGAACCTTGCGCCCTAAGCCCTGAACCATAAGCCATATGAGCAGCCCTGCAACAAAGCCGTCACAAACCTATCCCTAAAGTTTCCAGTTACTTATGATGGAAAGCCTTAGCCCTAAAACCCTAAACCCTAAACCCTAAATAACCCTATACCCTAAACCCTAAACCCTAAATAACCCGAAACCCTAAACCCGAAATAACCCTAAACCCTAAACCCTAAACCCTAAATAACCCTAAACCCTAAACCTACTTCAAACCTCTCCAGGCGGTGGAGATATGGAGCCTCCCTCCGGTTGCTCGCATGGCTCCCCCGCTTCGGCCCCTTGGCTCTGCCGAGGGGTCCTTTTTTTGAAGTCAGGTATGAAAAGAGCTATGTATCTACATGTGTATATATATATATATATATATATCGATATACATGTAGATGTAGATGTATGCATGCAGATACGTACTGTATTTCCTTACCAGAACTATACTTGACTTAACTGGGACTTACTCCTCTTCTCATCATCATCATCATCATCTTCTTTTCCTCACCACCACCGCCGCCACCACCACCCCCGCCACCACCCCCGCCGTCGCCGCCACCCACCGCCGCCCGCCCGCCACTGGCACCGCGCGCCGCCGCCGCGGACCACCGCCGCTGCCGCGCCGCCCCCGCGCCGCCATCATCAATATCATCATCTTCATTATCATCATCATGAGCAGCATGGTCAGCATGGTTGTCATGAGCATCATGAGCATCATTATTATCATCGTCACGATCAGCATTACCATCCTCATCCTCCTCCTCCTCCTCCTCCTCCTCCTCCTCCTCCTCCTCCTCCTCCTCCTCCGCCTCCTCATCATCATCTTCCTCGTCTCCATCATCATCGTCGTCTTCATCATCACCATCATCACCATCATCACCATCATCACCATCATCACCATCATCACCATCATCACCATCACCATCACCATCACCATCATCACCATCATCGCCATCGCCATCGCCATCGCCATCGCCATCGCTATCGCCATCGCCATCGCCATCGTCGTCACCATCATGTCGTCTTCAGCATCATCTTCGTCGTCATCATCATAAGCATAGCCACCAACAGTCGACAGCCTCATCGTCATCACCATCGCTTATCGCCGTTTTTCTCAGAATCATGAGAATCCTCGCCATCAGATCCACAGTCTCACCATGACCATCACTCTCTTTGTCCTCCTGCTTCTGCTCCTTTTCCTCATCCGCGAGCACGGAACCGACTTCCTCCCCCGGTTGCCCCGCCCCAGCCGCTTTCGAGCCCGACGGCCGAAGCTCTAAAGCCTGAACCCGGAACCCTAAGCCCTAAACATCGGGGGTTTGGGTTTAGGGGTTTAGGGTTTGGGGGTTTAGGGGTTTCGGGGTTTAGGGTTTAGGGACCGCAAAGCCTTGACTGTGAGGATCCTCAGTGACTGCGAGTTGGGCGACGACTCCGCTCCGGGGATGGAGGCGAGGTTCGCCCTGCTGACAGTGGTGATGGAAGCAGTGGTGCAGGAGTTGATGCGGTGGTAGAGGCAGGAGCAAAAGCGATAACAGCTGTGGGACAGCTGGCCGGTACACAGAGTATCATGGGACTTAGTAACTAGGTTTGGTAATATTAACTATACTTACAATTATGTATAACCCCGATTAAGGTACTTAGAACCCTACTTAGTAGAACGAGGGATCGTGAGAACGAAAATGGAGGTGGTCCAATGGTCTTTGTCGTCGTCGGAGGTGCGCATTCAATTCCGAAGATCAAGGTGTACCCTAAACCCTATAAGCCCTATAAGCCCTTTAAGCCCTAACCCCAAATCTGAAGGCTAAAGCGCAACACCCCGCCAGGCCAATCTCGAACTGCCTGGGCTAAATTTGCAAATCCCCAAGCCAAAGCGCGAAGTTCCCAGCTGAAAAAACTACCCCAGAAATTCCGTTTTACAGACCGCTTTAAGTTCACTGTTCAGAAATCCGCAAGCTCTATCGTTCAAGTCCGCAGAAGTTAATCTGTTGAAAGCCTTGATTAATTGCGTCGGTTGAAATCCGAATTGCAGTCATTCTTCTAGAAACCTAAAGCCCCTTGAACTTAAACCCCTAAGTTATCACCTTTGCTTCGTTTCTGCGGCAGATCGCTGCGGATCTCCGCGAAGCGGAGAGGGCCATCAGCCAGGCGAGCCCATTGAGGTTTCAGGTGCAGGTTTTTCTCAATTTTTTTCAGGATTTCGTGGGGTGTAGGGTTCATGGATCTAATGCTTTTATTCTGTTTTCATAGGGGTTTGCAGCGGGGTGTTCATGGATCTAAGCCTTCTATAGCCTTGCAAGACACCCCGTGAGACCAGCTTCTGACACCCTTCAAGATGCGCCACACCCTGTGTTCGTCTTCCCTACTCCATGCCGAACCCTGGTACAACCCCTGAAACACATGAGCCATAATACTTGGAACAGGGTTTTGGGGTCTAGTATGGTATCACCGAGCACATATTTCAAAAGGGGATATCATGACTTACTACTTGATCCAACCCCTCACACCCTGAGCCCTAAACGTGGGCCAGGCACTCTGAACCGTTGTCCCCGGAACCTTGCCTCAGAGTTTAGAGTGCGGGTTTACGGGTTTTCAGGTTTGCCACCAAGCCCCAAACCCCAAAAGGTATAGATCTTTTGGCGTTTACTTGGAGGTTCCTGGGTAGTTACAAGTGGGGTTATCATTAGGGTAACCATGGTTATAACCCCTATTACGGGACTTATAGCCCCATTTACAACTGCCCATGAACCTCCAAGTAAACCCTAAACCCTATACCCTTATAGAATCCCTATAGATCCCTTTAAAGGCCCATAAAGGAACCCTTATAACTACCCATGGTCCCCGGGCGGAATGAGTGCAAGCCCGGGGGGGGTCAAGAGAGGCCCGCGAGCGTTGCCTCTGCAGGCTGACGTCCGAGGTGCGCTTCATGTTTGTTTAGGGTTTAGGGTTTAGGGTCCAGGGTTTAGGGTCTAGGGTTTAGGGTTTAGGGTTTGGGGTCTAGGGTTTAGGGTTTAGGCTTTAGGGTTTAGGGTCTAGGGCCTGAGTCTAGGGTCTAGGGTCTAGGGTTTAGGGTTTAGGGTTCAGGGTCTGGGGTCTAGGGTTTGGGGTTTAGGGTTTAGGTTTTTTCTTCTCCAGAGGGTCCGCATACACTGCCATTATATGGAATTAGATACCGAAAGACCATCCCCATTATGGTTTTGGGGCCCTAATTCTATAATGGTAGTGTACATGGACCCTCTGGGTTCATTTTATTTTGAGGTTGAGTGGGTTTAGGGTTTGATGTTGAGAGAGGGGTGCATCTTCTTTAAACCATTTGAAATAATCATCTTGAATTAGTTTTGAAATCATCTTTAAATAGTTGGTCAAATCCCAATATGAAGATTCTAATGAACCCTAAACCCTAAACCCTAAACCCTACAGTAAACCTTAAACCCTAAACCTTAATGAATCTTAGGTTCTTCAGGAGTTCTCGTTCTGCGCGGTCTTCCTGGGTTTGGGCCGTCAACTCTTGGGTTTCGCTCTCTTTCGACTAGGATGCCCAGTAGTACCCTTATTCCCTTTTTGTAGTCCTAGGTTCCTTCTAAAGTTACCCAATACCAAAAAGAGAGGCCTTCTTGTTCTTAGGTTACTGGGTATCCTAGTCGGGCAAAAGGCTTCAAGTAAACATCCCTGAAGCCTAGTATACAAACCTAAATATTTAGGGGCCTTAACAATTAGAGTACTGTTCCTTTAAAGGGGTTACTATAAGGGCTACTATAAGGGTTATATATCAGGGGCCGAAATAATTACCAATACTAGTTCAAGCAAACATCTCTGAAGCCTACTATACATTCGAAGGGGCCCCCACCCTGTAATAGTGGTATAATAGGAGTATAATGGGGTCCTAATATAATCCTTATAGTCACTATTACAGGGTGGGGGCAGCTTCTAAACTATACAACCCTAAAATATTCACCAATCCTATTTTGGGCGGGGTTCCTTATTTTGATTATCGTATAATGGGCCCCCAAAACCCTATTCTACATAGTCAGGCCCTTATATTGAACCCTAAACCCAACACCTTCAGCCCTGAACAAGGAGTCCCAAAAACCCTTGAATCCTAAATCCCCACGGCCAGTCTACATATAGAGGTCTCTTTAGTCTATGCTTCCATCGTTATAAACATGGTGTCTTGTCGGGTTCTTCCTAAGGACCTATGGTGGTACGTCAAGTTGACATGAAGAAGAAGATCCGAAGTGCTTGCGTCCAACCCCCGAAAGCCCTACACAATCGTCGCAGCTAGAAAATTGCATTTAGAAGTTCTGGTAGCCTAAACCCGAAACCCCCAATTAGAAGTCCTGGTAGCCTAAACCCGAAACACCCAACATCCTTATAAACCTTTTACGAACCGCAGACAAAACCTGGAGCAAGGCCACAACAAGGCACCGAAATCCAGATAGGCACATGGGGGTTTCCAAAGTTAGGGGTACCTTATTTCGGGGTCTTCATAATAAGGATCCTACTATTTAGGGTACTAGATTTGGGTTCCCTATTTTCGGAAACTCCCACATGGAAAGTCTCGGATCAGCTCAGACGGATCCCGCATACAGCCCATAAGCCCTACCTTAACCCGGAATTACCTGCCCTTTTATGGACTTATATAAGGAAATCATATCAAGGAACCCTAAAGAGGCAGGTTCTTCAGGGTTAAGGTAAACCCATAACGCACTTCTAAGCAAGAGGTCTTTGCGCCCCTGGACCAGCGCCTCCATAGCCACGAGCAGGTTCGAGAGGCCTGGCAGAGCTTTAAACGAAACATTTGTTTGCGAAAGAAACAGAGTTTAGGGTTGTACAGGGCTTAATTATAGGCTCTCTAGAGTTAAGGCGTAAGGGTTCTATTTGGGTTTATACTGTTGTTTCAGGAAGGGCTTGGTTGACGGTTTTTCAGAGGCCTTTGTGTTCTGGAGGTCATGACAGTGGTTTAAGAGGTCTTTCACAACCACCCAATTGGGTAGATCCCGTGTAGAACCCCTTAAAGGAACCCTTAGAATATCCCTTTAAAGGAACCCTAGGGTTCTTATTATGGGGGGGAAAGGAGCCCAAAACCCCGACGACCCGAGCCCCGAAGCTGAAACTTTGGCCGTCAGCCCGAACAGGGCCATGTCAGAAGGGGCTCTTTTGGGCTTAGGGTTTAGGGTTAAAGGTCTAGAGGGTCTAGGGTCAAGGGTTTAGGGTCTAGGGTCCGGGGTTTAGGGTTCAGGGTTAAGGGTCTAGAGGGTCTAGGGTCTAGGGTTTAGGGTCTAGGGTCCGGGGTTTAGGGTTCAGGGTTCAGGGTTAAGGGTCTAGAGGGTCTAGGGTTTAGGGTCTAGGGTCCGGGGTTTAGGGTTCAGGGTTCAGGGTTAAGGGTCTAGAGGGTCTAGAGTCTAGAGTTTAGGGTCGAGGGTCCGGGGTTTAGGGTTCAGGGTTAAGGGTCTATGGGGTCTAGGGTCTAGGGTTTAGGGTCTAGGGTCCGGGGTTTAGGGTTTTGGGTCTAGGGTTTATAAGGTTTAGGGTTTAGGGTTTAGGGTCCCTATAACTGCTTCCTGGGACCTAAGCTTGGAACATACCTGAAAATTCCAAACCCGATGGCCCAAGTTAACGCCCATGCCCTAAATTCCAAGACCCACTCAACAGCCTGAAGTGTATTATAGGAGCCTGAATCATTTCCTATACTATTTTTGGGGGTTCCTCATTATGATGATAGTATAATGGGCCCCGAAGCCCTACTCTAAATATCAAGGCCCCTATATGACATTGCTAAAGCCAGACCTGAGCCTTGTTTGGGTTTCACTCCTAGACCCCAACTCACAAACCCTACGCCTTCAAAGCCCAAACCCCTAAAGCACGCAGCCCAATCGATAAGCCCTGAACCCGAAATCCTCAGCCCTGAACCCTGAAAGCTCGAACGCGAAACGAGTCTGAAACCCCAGACCCTAAACCCTGAAACCCTGAACCCTCAACCCTTAAACCCTAAACTCCAAGGCCCAAGCCCGGACGCACCCTAAACCCTAAACCCTAAATCCTAGGCTCTTAAACCTTGGACCCTCAACAGACCTAAGCCCGAAACCCCTGAAAGGCCATCCGCCAGCGCCAACGCCTGGGGAAGTTTGCGACCTCGGCACGGCTGGATGTGGCCATACTGCGGAAGGGGGAGGCAGGTTTTATGGGGCCGTAGTAACTAGAATAGGGTGCTGGTGGGATATTTTAGGCTACCTTATACTAATTGGTGGGTATAAATCCCAAACCCTGAGCGCTAACCTCTAAACCCTAAAAAACATGGAACCTGGAACTCAACCTTGGAAACTTGGGTTTACTGGACTAGTGTACCTTTCCTGTAAGCAAGGTTCTTGTGATTTTTCTTGTTCTCGTCGTATCGTAGTAGAAACATGTTCCGAAACTCATCGAATTTCAGGGTTCCTAGGCCTCTCAAGTTTCGGATTTTGGGTTCTGTGGAATGCAGTGCCCTTAGGTTGTGTAAGGCGTTGAATCAAAGCCGAACTGCTGTCTAGGGGAGTATCAGCAGATCGTAGATCCGGAGTAGGATCTCTGGGGAGGTATTGGGTTTACCCTCTTCTGGGATCATTGCAATCAGGATCCTATGACTTGCTCTGTTTTTGGGTCTCTCACTTCTCTGGAGACACATTTGGCCCGCTTTGGTTCAAGCTTGGGGCAGAGCCCCGGAGTGGGTGTGTACGCAGAGCTAGAAGTTCAGATTAGGGCTGAATTAGAATTTAAGGGCCTAATTTGTTCCCGCTACTACTTTGGGCTTGCTTGCTCTAATCGCTGCATACCATACTCCAAAAGCCTATTCTGACTATTATGGCCCCTACAGAAGTGGCGGGTCGGTGTTGTGTTGGCACCTAGGGGTGTGCTTCTACCTGCAAACTCCACCCCCCAAGAACCAAGAATCTCTCACATCACCCGCTGAGCCCGGCTCCATAGACTTAATTGATTTCCCAGAGGGTCCACATACGCTGCCATTCTGGAATTAGGGCCCCAAAACCACAACAGGGATGGTCTCTCGGTATCTAATTCCATAATGGTAGTGTATATGGACCCTCTGGGTTTGTGTGCCTGAATCAGCTGACTCTCGCTCGGATTGAGTGCAGAGTGCTAGCAGCTGCTAGCATAAACCCCTAAAGCCCTAAACCCTAAACCTGTAAACACCTCACCAAACCCTAAACCCCTAAACCCTAAACCTGGAAAAACCTTACCAAACCCTAAACCCTAAACCCCTAAACCCCTAAACCCTAAACCTGTAAGAACCTTACCAAACCCCTCTTCGATGGCGACTGTGGCTGGCGCTGCTCCAGCCGACGGCAACTGCGAGATCGAACTGACGCCGCAAAGTGCGAAGACCTTGGTTCGCATTTCAATCCGGCTTTACTTGTAGGGTTAGTTCACATTAAAATCAGGGTTACTATAAGGCTCACTATAAGGGTTACTATAAGGCCTACTATAAGGGTACTATAAGGCTGACTATAAGGGTTTTTGCGGTTAAGGGGTTTTGGGGTTTAGGGTTTAGGGTGGTGGTTTAAGGGGCTTTTTGCGGTTGTATAGCATGGTTTTATGGGGCTTCAGGGGGAATTATTGGGTTGTATAGAGGTTCCATAAAGGTTCTGTAATGCGTCCGGAATCGTGAGGGTTACAGGGCCAAGAGTTTCAGAGTTAAGGGTTTGAGGGAACTAATGACTCCGGTTTTTGTGGATTGTAGGGTTTAGGGTGTTTGGGGTTTAGAGTTACGGTTCGGTTGTGAGTAATGTGCCAATATGGCTGACGGACGCGACACCCAGTCCGAGCTTTTTGTTATAGGGTCCTTAAGGGAGGGTGGTTCAAGGGGGGAGGGTACAAGGGATCCTTAGGGAACCTGAAGGGAGCCTTAGGGAGCACTGGAGAGAACCAGGGATTAGTAGCTGATCTACCCCCTTTGGAGCCCCCTCCCATAAGGATATTGCAATTTTGGAAACCCAAAGCCTAGTATAGGGGCCTTAACAATTAAAATAGTCCTCCTTTAAAGGGGTCTGTAAAAGTTACTGTAAGGGCTACTATAAGGGTTCTATATTAGGGGCCGAAATAATTCCTAATACTGGTTCCTTATTGTATATTTCTAGTATATTGGGCCAGCCCTAGAACCCCCTTCTAAATATTAAGGCCCCTATGGTACCTTGCTCAAACCCCAGGCGACATTTGGACGCCTTACTGTTAGTAAATGAGCCCTGAACCCGAAGCCCTGAAGCGCTGGACCGTAAACGCATTTCCCGCCCCCCTCCAAAAGCAACATTCCGAAATTGCCAAGGAGGCTTTTGAGCGAACTCCTTCGGAGGATGCGTGGAGCCCTGGAGAAAGGCCCGTCTACATTTGCAATGCTTCGTGTTGCAGGGCTTTGGGGCAGCAGTACCCACTTATAGCACGTATATGGACGATCTTTCCACTAGAGAGACTTCTGGGACCCCTAACACATCTTGGCAGGGAACTACTCTCACGTGGGTTTACCTCAATCAAGAACCCTAAATCCTGTAAATCCGTAAATCTTAAACCCTTAAACCCCAAGTTCACAAAAATCCATAAACTCTAGATGGGGGCTTCCGTAACTAGGAGATCCTAATAGAGTACTCCAAATAGTCGGATCCCTACTAGAAGGACCCCCAAACAAGGTACCCGCAATTTTCGGAATCTCCCAGATCCCTAGAGCCCCCTAAATCGCTAAGTCCTCCTCTCTTGACTTCCTCCCCTCGTTCACGTGCCAAACCCAGTTTGGCCTGCAAACTGCGCAACTTCGACGTCGCACTTTCAGATGTGCCCGCGGTAGGTATTTAGGGTGTGGGTTGAGGGTCGGAATTTGTTGGAGTTTAGATGGTTTTAGGGTTTAGGCTGATTTTTAGGCTTATGTGGAGCTAGGCAACTAGTGGAAAGCCTTGAGGCTTCTGGCTCTGCCATATCACTGGCCGAAAGACGGCTGTACAAACACTCCACCATATGATCGCCTTGCAAAATCCCTAGAATGCCTGTTGAGACCTTGCCAGGCCCCCGACACCCTTGCAAGATTTCCTTGAACATTACGGAACTTCGCCAGACATGAAACCCGCCTAGGCCTCAATATAACCTGATACAATCGGCTTCTTAAAGCATACTAAACACCATTTAAAGCCACCATTCTAGCTATTAAGGCCCCTACAAAATGAAGGCCCCTACATAGATCCCGTATAGAACCCTGAAAGGAACCCCCTTTAAAGGGAACCCTTGGAATACCATAACATGTGGGTGGTTGTCAAAATTAGGGTCCCGTTTTGGGTCCCTCATATAATACGGCACCTTTTATTTCGGGTAAACCCTAAACCCTAAACCCTAATCGTAAACTCTGTGTCCGTACTGCGGCCCTAACATAGGCTCCACCTGGTAAGGTCTTCCCCCCGGCAACGCAGTCGGAAAAGGGCCCGCAAAAAACAAAACACCCTAATTTCCGGAAACTTAAACCCTAAACCCTAAACGCTAAACCCTAATTTCCGGAGACGCAACCGAAAGACAACTCATGATCTGTTGCAGGCCACAATCCTCGGTGACTCTGTGGCACTATGTGGCACTGAGGGGTATTTAGGAGGCTTTAGGATTTAAGTGGGGGGGTGGGGGGTGGGGTGGGTTCCTGATCATAATCGCAGTGTAATGTACCCCCAAACCCTATTCTAATGACTAAGGTTTGGGTCTAGGTTTGTGGGGTCCCGCATAGGGTTTGCGAGGTTTGGGTGTAGGATATCATTTGTTTTGGGTGCTTCGCAAGCTGTTACAGGTCCCGGTCTGGACACTCCACAACTTTGCAATTAAAACATCTGCCAGAGATAGCGACTACCTTTTTTTTTTGCGGAGGCTGGTAGGACTTGCTAAGAGTCTAGGAGGAGTAAACCTTTGATCTGCAGTCAGAGTTCCCTATGATGCAACATCCAACATCCACCAAGCATGTAGAGAGCCCTGACCATAGCAAAAGTCCGCTTCTCAAACCCTTATCAACCTCCCATTAAGCACAGAAATTCGCCAACAAGCCACCCTAAAAAGCTAAGACGTAAAGCTTCAACCCTCAACCCTTTGTGCTTCACAAATGTTCGGAGGGCCGAGGTTCGGGAGCCAGGGACTGATGGACCACCTACTCCTTGATGCACGAATGCCACTGTTTAGGGCTACTACAGGCTACTATAGCGACGATAAGAATACGAAGGGGGTTTTAGGGTTTGGGGTTTTCAGGTTAGCGTTTTGCGTGGTTGAGGGTTTACAGGCAAAGCTTAGGGTTTCTGGCTATGTTCTCCGGGAACCCTGTTGAGACCCAATGCAAAATTTCCGAGGCCCACAGTCAAAGACACACAGAAAATGTAACCCTAGGACCTAGAGTAGGCCCTTATTCCCTTTTTTAGGGTTCAGGTTCCCTTATAAGCTCCTTTAAACCCAAAATTAAAAAGGGCACCCTTTTTTTATTCCTAGGTTACTCTTGGGTCTAGAACCCCTAAACCTCCAGAGTCCCAAACCTCTGAACCCCCAGATCTGACCCCTTTTCCTTCTGCGTACGGGCAAAGTGCCACTGCACTAAAAACAGGAACCCCCAGACCTTCAAAAAAAACCCATCCCCTCAACCCCTAAACCCTAAACTTCGACATCCGAAAAAGCCCCCAAGACCAAGCCCAGGCAGCTTGAGCATGATGTCCTGCAATCCTGGGGCTTCGCTGACCGTGGGCAACTGCAGGCCGCGGTAAACTCCAATAACCCTTTGAGTCCGAAAGCCGTCAACGCCTCAAGCTCTAAAGCCATAAACTCTAGATCCCAAAAATCTGGTTTCAGGATTTGGAGTTTAGTTCTTTTTGTTTTCAGGGCTGAGGGCTCGCACTTAAGCCCACTGTCGAATGCAGTGTTGTGGATCTGGCTTCCACTGCCGAAGCGCTTTCAAGGCTTTGGCGGTGAGGCCAACAACGCTATCATCATCATCATCATCATCATCATCATCATCATCATCATCATCATCATCATATATCATCATCATCGTCGTCATCATCATCATCATCACCATTACCGTCGTCATCACCGTTACCATCGTCAATATCATCAGCATCATCATCAGCATCATCGTCATCGTCGTCACCATCATCGTCATCGTCAGAGTAATCACCATCACCATGACGATCACCATCACCATCACCATCACCGTCACCATCATCATCATCATCATCATCACTATCAAAATCACCATCATCATCATCATCATGGTCATTACCAGCACCATCGTCATCATCATCATCATCATCATCATCGTCATCACCATCATCATCATCATCATCACCGACTACATCATCATCAGCCTTGTCATCGTCATTGTCATCTTCATCATCGGCATCATCATCATGGTGTGAAAGAACGCGACGAGTAGTAGCACGCACGACAACCCTGGATGCTTCGGCAGACAGCACTGTACAGACAGCACTAGAGGGTTTCTTAGAGGAAGTTTAGGGTTTAGGCTTTAGGGAAGGTTAGTGTTTAGGGTTTGGGGTGTTTGAGGGTTTAGGGTTGAGGGTTTAGGGTTTAGGGAAGTTTAGTGTTAAGGGATTGGGGTCAGCAACAAGACTCATGAAGAGCCCATATGATCTCCAAGGATACGGGGAACCACAATCAGCCTAAACAGTTAGACCAGGATTTCGCAGGTTGTTACCATAGGCACCTTAACAATTAGAATAGGGTTTTGGGTCCCATTATATTATTGGGAACCACCACAATAGTATGGGTATTTATATAGGCCCCTATATCATAGTATCCTTATAGTAGCCCTTACAGACCCCTTTAAGGATCCCTTTAAAGGGACCCGATTCTAAGTATTTCGGCCCCTATATGACAACCATCCCCCGGCCCGGTCCCACTTGGCAAACCCCAAAAATGAAAACAGAAAGGCAACCCCAAGGCTCCAGAGCTTCACGGCCTAGAGCCTGAAGGAACCAGCAGAGTAGTACTGTTAGGTAGGGCTTTAGGACATTTTACATTTTCTCTTATTGGGCTTAAGAGGATCTTACCTACTAATATTTTTCAAAGGCTTTTAAAGTACTACCAAGTATTGGCAATTGTGAAGGCCCCTGGAAAGGAAAGCCCCCACATCCCGCCTCCCCTCTCACGCCAAAGAGTTAAAGACGAAGCTGACATCGAATTTCCGGGCAAGCTCAGCCGATGCATCCCTGAGCCCAGACCCTCAACTCCAAAGCCCCAACCGTATCGTTTAGGGTTTCGGGTTTCAGGTTTAGGGTTTTGGGGAGCCCCAACCGTAGCTCCCATTTTCAGAGGCTTGCTTAGCCGACGCATGCTCAGAAAGTCAGGACCCGCCTCTCGGTGTCATGATCCGAGGCTTTGAGGTTGCTTTGGGGGTTGCCGAAAATCAGGGGCAACTTATCTTGGGGTGTTTAAAAAGAAGGATCCTGCTGTTTGGGGTACTATACTACGGTCCCGCATTTTCGCGGAATTTCCCATTTGGGGTCCGGTGAGGGTGCTGCATGGGGCGTGGAAGTTTGAGGGTCGTAGATCCCAAGGTGCAGCGTTCTCGCGTTTGGGGTTGTGGTTTGGGATTCTAGAGTGCTGGGGTTCAGAGTTGAAGGGTTTCGAGATTTAGGGTTTAGGGGTAAAGGGTTGCGGGTTTGAGATGTAGGGCTTAGGGGGCTGGGTGTTTCGGTTCAGGATTCCAGACGCATGTCCTCGCTTTTTTGCTACACAGGGGCTGCTGCCACGGCATTCTTGTAGGCCTACACCCTAAATCTTAAACCCTAAACCCTTCCAGGCAGGTGCAAAAAGGCGTTCAACCAAGCAAAGTTAAACTCGAAACCTTAAACCCTAAACCCCATACCCTAACCAGTACCAGGCAGGTTTTGCATAAGGCTCTAGAGAAACTCCGGTTAAACAGAGCCAGTGGGACTCCTCCAATGCTGGCTTCATGGCAGAAGACTCTGTTTTTGTTAATATAGGAGCCTATATAATTACAAGTACTGTTGTGGGGTTCCTTATTATTACAATTATAGTATAATATATGCTCCCGAAAACCCTATTATTTGCCAGCCATGTCTATTTGGAGGGGTTTAGGTTTGTTAGAGCTTCTTGGTGTGGAATATATTGAGTGTAGGGTTTAGGGTTTTTGAGTTTAGGATTTGGGCTGTTCGGGGGTTTATTTATTCTTTGGGGTAGTCGGATTCCGCTCTTCTTGGTTTTGGGATACAGTAAATTTTACCGTCTCGGGTCGCGATCTGGCGCCCGGGGTCCCTGTTTCAGAGGCGGGTTGGATACTTTCCTAAACCCTAACTCTAATCCCTTAACCCTGAACTTCCCTAAACTCTAAACCCTAAATGCTAAACCCTCTACACCCTAAACCCCCAACCAGCGAATCGTTCAGATGCAAGAATGCATGTAGCTGTATTCGGATTCCTGATTTTCCATGATGGAATCTCTGAGATTGTGGGCATGTCAGTATTTCTTTTCGGTTCAGGGCGCAGTGGCGAAAGTCTCGCATTCAGGATCTCATTAAGGGGGTGGGATTGTAGGGGTTTAGGGTTGTGGGGTTCAGGGTTAGGGTTTAACACATCCTCGCGACCTGAGTAAGAAACGGTGCGAGTTGAACCCACATAAATTTTGTGCCCTACATTGGTAACCCTGTCCTTTTCCTTGAAGCTACACCCAAATAACCCTGCATCTCAAACCGTCTGTAACCATAACATAAACAAAAAAAAGAAGTGCAAACCTCAAACCCTGTACCCGTATACCCTGAGCCTAGGCCCTCTGTTCCGAGGTACTTGCGGTCTTCCTTCGCAGTGTACAAGGCCGGAAAGAGTCGGTCAAGAGGATCTGTTGTAAACGTGTCGCCTTGTAGTCTTGGTATAGTTTCACTACTACACCCGGATGGTCCAAGCCCTAAACCTTAATCCCTGAACCAGAATTGAGTCCAGTGCAGTTATTACACCGAAAACCCCCAGTTTCGGGCTTTTTGGATAGACCGCAGATCCTTCACCCGAAGCCCGACAAACCTATGGTGTAGGGTTTAGGGGTTTAGGCTTTAGGGGTTTAGGGGTTTAGGGTTTAGGGTTTGGGGGTTTAGGGGTTTAGGGATTTAGGGGTTTAGGGGTTTAGGGATGTAGGGGTTTAGGTGTTTAGGGGTGTGGGGGTTTAGGGGTGTAGGGGTTTAGGGTTCAGGGTGGACTCCTGGATTGGATGCTTCCCTCTTTCCTCTCCTCGTACATCTCACTCCCTATCTCGCACTTTCCGAACAAGACCTGGCAACAAGTATATGAACAAACTACAGAGGTACAAAGAGACGCACAAACAAGAGTGCAACCGACAAGCACGAATGTGGACACTGGGTAGATAGCGATGCGGCTGCATCGTACGTGCAAATCGAATACAAGTATCGTAAGGGCATCCTGGATAAGCAGGAGACATGTACAAATAACAAGATACCCTGTTCTGTTCCCCTGGAAGTTCATGTGTCTGCAAATGGCTTTTGCATTTGTGTTGACGTCCGCAGAAACAGACATATGTACATGTGCTAAGCCTTGAACCATCAGCCCTCAAACATCAGCCCATAAACTCCTATATACATGTACGTGTAAATACATAGACAAATAGATCGACAACCAGATCAGTGAAGTAAACAGGTCCAAATCCTAGATCACCGAACACTCACCCCTTCCACCCGTATATAGAACCCCTCTAGAACCTGAGGGCGGCCCTTAAAGGAAACCCTTCTAGACCTGGTGGTGACCTATAGCCGTAAACCCAGCACCCTACACCCTACACTAGACCCTAAATGCTGTAACCCCTAACCCCTAAACCCTAAATTCTGTAAACCCGAAACCCTACACTCTGTAACCCCTAAACCCTAAACCTTTTGTATCATACCCTAAGCCTTTTGTATCATACAAAGAGCTTTTTCCAGGAGCTGGCAGATGCTGCGCGGCGGCCCTGCGAGCTGCCGGCTTTGGACCCCAAGGTGCAAAAGGCGGTGCAGTGCCTGGGCTGCGTTCAGGTTCAGGGTGGTTCCTTCAAGGGTTTAGGGTCTGGGGGTTTGGGAGTTTAGGGTGTAGGGTTTAAGATAGGGGCCTTAATAGTTACCACAGGGTGCTTTTAAAGTCCCCCGTGCAGGACGAAGAGATGGCAATGGCAAGCCCCGCCCCCAAGTTCTTGTACCACGAGCATCGACCATCGACTCACATACGCAAAGCAACGGCCGCGGCAGCATCGCGGAGCTGGTGCAGCCGTTTTTGTGACTTGCCCGGGTGCACCAAGACCATGGCCGGGCCGCTCGAGACAGCATGTGCGGCAATGAGTCGAGAGAGTGGCCGGGCAGTTGAAGCACCATCTCGGCAGCGATGAACCCCTGAGCCAGTCAGACCAGCTGGCACTGGCAAATCACCCGCTGCGGATGGAGGCGGCCCCCGTCACGAATCAGGAGCCTTTACGAAAACGCAAGCTGCTTCAGGCCCGAGAACTGGCGGACCACGTTTCCTAGCGAAGCTTGGAGGCCCGGCCCGCGAGAGCAATAGCAGTAGGACGACACCCCCCCGCATCGCCCAGCAGTTCACGATGGAGGGCACAAGGGTACATTGTCGGGTCCAGCTGTTCGAGGTAGTGCACTTCCTCGGAGTTGCGGCCCCAGCAAACCAAGCATCCACACCAGTTAGGCAAGTATCCGGTATACCCAAGCCGAGGTGCTAGCGCCATCCCCAGCTTCTCAGACCGCGAGCATCGCAGAGGGATCCCGGCTCGAGAAGTGTCGTAACATCGGAAGAAAGTCACGGGCATGAGCTCAGGCATGACGACGCCGCGAGCATTGCAGGCAGCGCCCTCGACGCCGGCCTTGGCAGCCACCACGTTGAGCACCCTCCAGGACGTCGTCGCTGCGGACTTCGTCCCGTCACTGGAGGCCGCCCTCGAGGAGGAGAAAAAAGTGTAGTGAGCGCTGGTGATAGCGGAGACAGTTCTCCTCCGAGCAAAGAACGAACGGGACGCCTGCAAAACAAGGAGGATGATGGCGGCCCAAGACGTCATTGAAGGTCGGACCAGCGAAAGCGACCAGACCCGCGACGCCAAGAAGAAGAAGGACGAAGAAACACAAGTCGAGAGACCCGCCACTAAGGAGAAGGCCAAGCCCTGCAAGAGAAAACGGGCGAAATCCAGGCCGGGGGCGCGACATCACCCTCGACGCGAAGTAGCCAGCTTTGCACCAGCAGCAGAAGAAGAACGGGAAGACGAGGCAGATGCAGAGAGGGCACAGCTCCATGACGACGTGGTTTATATAAGGGCTACTATAAGGGCTAGTATCAGGATTTAGTATAGGGTTTAGGGTGGTTCTTTTAAGGGTTCCTGCAGGGTTCCTTTAAAGGATACTATATGGGCCCTATATTCGGGTGGTTCACAGGATTTTCAAATGGTTGTTGTGTGGGTGGACCGGTTTATCTCAGGGTTTCTGGAAGGGGTTAGGCGCGTTAAAGATTTCGGGTGTAGGGTTTAAGCTTTAGGGTTGTGATTAGGGATTCGTGCTCCTTCGTTTTGATGCTAGTGTTGAGGAAAGCAGTGGTTATGATGATTAAGGTCATGAAGGTTTCATTGAGCAGAACTTGTTGGGATGGTGGTGATGTTGACACCACCATGGTACGCCTGTGGCTGTTGCAGAAGGTGTCCCCAGACCAGTGGTAATGGTAGAGTACGGCAGCACGGATTTCCTTCACTTGCACCCGGCACCCTACACAGAAAGGCATGCCGATGACGAATAACCTAAAGTCAAGGCTGCGGCACGTTCAGGATTATTTGTAGAGCTCGGGTACGGTTTGTGCGGAGAGGGTGCTTACAGGCTAGAGGTTGGGTCTTAGCATAGGAGCCTGGTTGTTGTTTAAGCCCGGACCGTTTGGGTCCGAACAAAACGGGTTTCCGGTTCGGGTATCGGGTTTAGTCATCACAAAGCCCTTATTCTTTTCTAAATCCGCCGTCTTGGTCGGGTTCCAGCATTGAGCCCTAGCCCAGGCCAGGCGTTTGGAAGTCCATGTTCGCCGCCATTCCCGGCGATCTGACCGGAGGCTCAAGGTAGGCTTGAATTCGCGCATAAAGTCTTGAGCGTGTTTTTTGGGGGACTTCTCCGTAGCCTCTGAACCTCAAAATCCACCCTAAACCCTTAAATCCAAACCCTATAAGCCCTAGGCTCCAAGGTAGCCCGAAGCCCGAAACTCCAAACTGCAAACCAGCTGGGGTTTCGGTTGCAGTTCTTGGCACAAGCTTTAACAGATGTCGCTGCGGGAATCTGAAAAGCGGGCTCCCGCCGACTTCATTGCAAGCCGGGGCGTCCTGAGGTGTAGCACTCCGCCTTTCCTGCGTGTACGGCCTTCCAAGCAAAAGGCCCTTTAGGAGTTTGTTGTTTAGTGCCTTTTTGTAAGTAGGAGTTGCTTGTTTGGTCGGTGAGGATGGTAGAGTTTAGTGTGTAGGGCCTATGGCTTTAACTGTGGCGTGTTGGCAGGTTGAATGCGTTCTTTTTTGGATTTAGGATTCATGAGGTACGGTTCTGGGGTCGTAGGGTCGCAAGCTACCTTAGACTTTTTTCCCAATATGGAGTTCATAGGGACCCTACAAAAAAGTAGGTTATTGTAGTTTACGGTAGGTCCACGGAAGCCGAGCATCGAATTGGCGGTCTTTGGGGTCTTGGCCCGGTTCGCAGGTGTAGGTTGAGCCTTGTGTTGGTTTCTCGGAGGAAACACGAAACCCTAATGAGCCCTAAACTCCCTAAACCCTAAAGCCTACAAGCCCTAGAAGCCTTAAGCCCTAAACCCTAAAACTCCAATCCTATAAACACCGAACACTAAACTTCTAAACCCCAAGGGTTTCTTTCCTAGTATGAGGGTTTAGGAAACCCTAAGCCCGACGACATCAACTCTGAACGCAGATGTATCGGCCCTCTAGGTTTCAAAGAGAAGCCATCAATTAGGGTTGAGGGCCTAGGGTTTAGGCTTCAAAGCTGCAGAAAGAAGAGTCTTAGTTCTCCATGTCTCCAATACCCGGCTGTTCTAGTCTGTGTGGGATCTTGTAATTAGTAAGCATAGGGCTCTGACAGTTCTCGTGTGCTCCTATCAGTTTCTGAGTTCAGGTTGGGATAGCTGATGGTGAAAGTTTGAAATGACCAGAAGACCAAAAGAAGCCACAGACCCAATAAAGCTGGAAACCACGACTGTGGGCGGACTCGCGGACCCTGTATGTCTGTCTAGCTATCTGTGAAACACTCTACCTAGTGTCAGCGAGTATACTTATACCGTCTATATTATGAACATCTGCAAATACCCACACACACATATATACACATATATATATATATATATATACATATATATATATATATATATGTATGTATATACATATCTGCGATACAGATACAGATATGATATAGATATAGACATAGCTGTACGCGCTTGTGCTCCGGGTTCTGGACCATGCAGCTTCTCGGAGGAGTGCTGTTCAGAGATCTCCGGTTATCGTGAAGTGGCGCCCTTTTATCGATGCAAAAGCATCGATCGACCGCCGGCAGGCCAAAAAAGGGCGTTTAGCTGAGTGTTTTAGGGTTCGGGTTTTAGATCTTTAAGGGTGCTTGGGGTTTTGGGGTCTGGGTCGATGGCCCTGAGAAAGCTTCCCAGAGACTCCAATATCCCTTAATTAAGGAATATTCCTTAAATCATATTAGGGATCCTACTATAATTTAAGGTATATTCCTTAATTAAGGGATATTGGAGTCTCTGGGTTCGACAAACTCCGGATTTGCGCCCGTGCTATTTACCTGCATCCTCGGGGGCTCATGGGTGGATTTCACAGCCAAGACGGGCCCAGAACCCCCAACCCTAAACCCTAAAATCCTCACAGAAGGCTTTCTTCCTACTCTATGAAGGAGCCTAGCGCTAGTATAGAAGCCTAAATAATTACCAACATTATTCCTTAGGGTTCCTTATTATAAGTACACTATACAGGAGCCCAAAACCCTATTCCAATCATTGAGAAACGCTTTCAGCCCAAACCCTTAGATCCTGATCCCTGGACCAGACCTTTATATAGAAACTTAAAACTTTCACTGAGTTCTTTACGCAACCCTTACAGTGCCCGGTAGGGTCTTTACGGTCATCCTTAGCGCCAAGAGGCAGGTCTCCCAAGCCGTTAAACCCAGAGACTCCAATATCCCTTAATTAAGGAATATACCTTAAATTATAGTAGGATCCCTAATATGACTTAAGGAATATTCCTTAATTAAGGGATATTGGAGTCTCTGGGAACCCTGAACCCCAAGCCCCGGACCCTTAACCCTAAACCCGGAACATTGGATCTTACTGAACCTTGAACCCTACACCCTAAACCCTGACCCTGAGCCCTGAACCCTGAAACCTAAACCCCAAACAGCAGGTCTCCGAAACAGGCCTGCGCTCGCTGAGGCCGTGAGTCCGGCAGGGCTTGGTTTGGGCCTTTGTAGAGGTTCAGGCTTCAGACTTGGGGTCCAGTACTTGGAGGCCCTTTTGACTTAGTAAGTAGGGTAAGTAAGGTGGGTTATGGGGTTTGTAATAGGGTTTCTAGGGGATACTAAGTAGACTTACTAAGTCAAAGGGGCCTCCAAGTAGAGTCTAGGGTTTCGTAGGGCTTTCAATTTCGACGGACCCTAACCGCTCAAACCCTATAAACCCTGGTAACCCTAAAAAGCCTTAGGCCATCACAGAGATTTCCAGGATGGCGACCCCGAAATCCCATGCCCAAGTGGACATGCATCTTATCGATAAGCTTTCCATGTTGTGCTAAACAAAGCTGTTCGTGTGGGGTGTTGGGATACCACACTTGTTCTCTGTGCGTGGCAGCGCGAAGTAGGTCAGCCTGCACAAGCTCCTAAACCCGAAAGTCTAAGCCCTAAACCTTCTAAAGCTTCAAACCAAAGCCCTCAATTTTCCTTAGTCCTAGACCCTCGATGCCCGGAAGCCTAAGCCACCGAACCTCGCTGCGCAGTGGCCTTGGCGGCCCTCTGGAAGAGGCGGAGGCTGAGAAGTGAGGTGTCGCATATAGGGTTTGGGGCTAGGGTTTAGTCCTTAACCACTGTCATGACACTTTTTGTGGTGAGGCACATAGAACGACAATAAACAAGCAGGTTGCAGTAGTTTTTGACGCCGTTGAGGGATTCCAGGGCTCTGGGGTTTAGAAGGCTTTTTCTGTGTGGAATTGGATTTTGGCTGCATAGCAGTACAGCCCTGCAGCCAACACTATGGATTCCCGACTATAAGCCAACATAGAAGCGGACTAATTGATGCTGAAGAAAGTTACATTCAAAGACATCCCAAACCCCAACTTTAACCGGCGAAACGCCATGCCAACAACACCCAAACTGAGAAACCCCAAATCCTGAAACCCGGAACACGAACTCCTAGTCCCTAAGCAAGCCCAAAACCCCTCAATTCGAAGCCTTATAGCTCGAAGTTTGACCTCACGAGTCCCCGAAAAAGCTCCCCATGTCGCACTGCGAGGCTCGGCTGAAAGGAGACATGCAGAGGGTGCGGAGCCCGTTGGTTTCAGGGTGAAACCTTTTAGGGCTTTCGGGGTTCAGGGTTTCGCGGCGTTAAGGGGTTGGGGTTTCAGGACTTCCAGGGTCTTAGGGTTCAGAGTATTCTGCATTTTGACCCAGAGTCCGCGCCAGCCCTGAAGCCTAGACACTACCAGGACCCCCCACTTTAATGGAGCCCTTATGGCTCTTAATTGTGGGTATTTGGGGTATATAAGAGGGTAGTTGGGGGGCCTAGGTGTGCCCGCAACCCTCAATGGCGCGGCCTCCAGGTGCAATTCCGTTCCCACGACGTCCTTGTGTTCAGGGCCCCGAAAGCACCTAGACGTAAACTATGGAAACCTATGCCCCAGTGGGCATAGTATCTTGGACGGTGTCCTAGAAGCAGCCAGCGTTCAATCTAGGGGTCTGCATGTAGTAGTATCCCCTTACAATCCCCTTTTCGCATATAGTCTTGTACATATCTACGTATGCACAGATGTGAGACTATACCCCAAACCCCAATTTGTTACGACCCCAAACCGTACTTCTCTTCTTGAATCAACCTTTACGAAAACCTCATAGTAGTGGGGTGGTAACCCTGAGGATGATACCCACTCCCAACGGTAACCACCCCTTCATAGGCCAGCGAGCTGGATGAGCAAGTGCTCCTTCAGCTTACACAGTTGCAGGAGACAAGCCGAGCCCTCAAGGGCGGTCGGCTTTCCGGTGTAGGCTATGGGGTCGATTGGGTCCAGGGTTTTGAATTTTGGGTTTCTTTTAAAGGGATCTATAAGGGTTACTATGAGGGGTACTATAAGGGTACTATAATATAGGGTTTAGGGTCGAGGGTTGGGGGTTTTGAGTTTGGGGGTTGGGGTCTAGGGTTGCTTTTTTTGGTGACTCTTGGGTTTCGGCTTTCTGAATCCTTCTTTTCTCTCGCTGGGTTCCAGGATTTGTTTCTTGTAGAGTAGTTTCAGGTCTGTTTCATCTTCAAATCCTCAACCCTAAAGTGGTTTTTGCGCAAAATCTTCGAATCTGATTTCAGCCATTGCTGATCGGCTTGTCAGCCCCGAAGCCCCGAACGTCAAGCTTTGAGCTTTTAATCAGGTTTAATCCCTGAACCCTTGGCCCTAAACCAAAAGCCCTCAGGTGCAAACTCCAAACCCCAAGCTCGAAACGCTGTCAGCCCCTAAAGCCTAAAGCCTAAAGCCTAAACCCTAAACCCTAAAGCCTAAACCCTAAACCCTAAAGCCCAAACCCTAAACCCTTGAAGACCTTTAAAATCTGAACGCCCTTGAAGCTTTCAGCTCTACAGCCCAAACTTTCAGATCCGGCTTCTAAACCCCAAACCGTAAACCCCTAAACCCCTAAACCCCTAAACCCCTAAATCCCTAAACCCCAAGCCCCAAACCCTAAGCCCTAAACTACAGCCCAAACCTTCAGATCTGGATCGATGGCCATCGATGGCCCAGGCATCGACTGCATAAAAGCGCCCTGGGCCGCACTGGTACAAATCCAGTCGGAGTACTTCATGGCGCAGCAGGCCCCCAAGCTTTTAAAACCTAGGGCTTAGGGTTTAGGGTTTAGGGCCTCCGAGCTTTTAAAGCTCTAGGGTTTAGGGTTAGGGGTTTGAGGTTTTAAGGCGTGAGCTTTAAACGCCAACCCTAAAACCCAACATCTATTGTAGGGTTCGGAATACTTACCGACACTATTGTTCGCCAGGGTTCCTTTCAGGGTTATATAGGGGATTCAGGAATGGTTGGAAATGGTCCACCCTTCTTGTTCCTAACGAAACTATACTATAGCATACCCGCCAAACCCTGTTCGAATGAATAAGGCTCCCGGATTAAACCCTGAACCTCTGATGAATTTGTTACACACACCATCTTAGCGGGTGTTATGTGCTTTTTGGGTAAGCTTTTTTTTGCGGATCACAGGGCTTGATGGTTCCTTAAACAGTTTTTGTTTGCAGGGGCGTGTGGGGTTTTGTTAGATGTTCACAATTTAATTGAAACATGAGTTTCATGGGGTTTCGCTTGTTTCCCTAAACCCTCAACCCTAAGACCCTAACGGCGATGCAAGAGCTTCCCGAGGAAGGAGTTCTGACGATGCGAGAAGACTCAAACAACCCCGATTCCGATGCTTATCTTCGTGTTGCAAGAGCTGTCTTATAGTAGCCTTAAAAGAACCTATGCCCTAAATCCTAAACCCCTAAACCCTAAAAACCCTTAAGGCCCCTACATTCGCCTCTTTTGGCAGGTTGCCTGGGCACCCTTGGGTGAGGCCTTCGACGACTACGGCGGACTGCAGAGCGTCCGTGTGACGTGAGCAAAGAAGCGGTTTTTGGGTCTTTATAACTTGAAAAGGGCTCTTTGAGGGTTCTTAAGAAGGGGTCTAGGGATATAGCTATAAGGGATGATATGTAAAGGTTTGTGGGGCTTTGTAGAGTGTAGCGAATTGGGTTTGCTGTAGGGCAAGTGGGGTTTGTAAAGTCTAGGGTTCAGGGCTTGCGTGATTGGGGTTCAGGCGGTTTGGTCGCTTCGTGCTTTGCATTGAGGTTTCGTGTTAAAGCAGCTTAGAGAGCCAGCTTACTGGTAACAATGGCTACTAAGCGTATCCTCTTGTGCTATGATGCCTACAGCTTCGTTTAGGGTTTATCAACTAGCACCGATCTCCCTTTTATCGTCGCTAGACAGTTTTTGTTGCAGTACAAAAATGTTCTGCTTAGTACCCCCTTCGTGTTGGGCTCTGGGCTTTGCAAAGAGGTTTGAGACAAAGGACTTTAGGTTCCTAGGCTGCGGCGCTTCAGGTTTTGATCTTCATGAATCAAGACCTAGTTTCTCGAATACGCGCCTTTCAGGTTTTGCGTTGTTATGATGTAGGACCGTTACATTCTATAGCTGACAGACGTAGTGGGTATCCATGTGGACGAAACTTGACGCCATGGGCTACTCTATTCTACAGGGCAGACTACTGGTTTGCAGCGAACCGAGGTTGCTCTATATTTTGGGTTTGTATCGTGTGGTTATCTCAAGGGCATCTTGCATCAATGGGTTCTAGCACAGGAAGTCTCAGTTAGCAGTAGCATCGTTCCTTCTACTCAACCAATATGGCCTCCTCGCTTCTTGCCCCAAGCCCAACACGCCCAACCCTGAGCTCTGCAACCATACTGTAATTATTGTCTCCTTAGGAGTTATTTTTGTTATTCTTGTTCATATAAAACCCAAGGGAAGATTAAGCATACTATTTTACTATGGTTCTAAAGGGGGTATATCGAGAAGCTTCGTGCCATCACAGGCTTCGACGATACCCTTACCCCAAACCCCGACCCCAAACGCCAAATCTCTCAAGGGCTTGAAGCCTGAATCCGGGGTTCCCGGCTTGACGGAGGTTCCAACAGGCTCGGTTTAGGACTTTATCGTCTAGGGGAGTTTCTGGGGCAGGGAGGGTTTCATGAGCGTTTCGGTTTCAGGAGCGATGTTCTGAAGCCCAAACCACTGCCGAGACCTGGTGGCGATCGTTCATCTGGCTCAAGGGATTTGCAGATAGCCAGCCGTAGCCGATAAGACGTGCAGAGGAAGGCGATTGCGACTTGGCGGAAGTGCACCCACACCCTCAATCCTGAACAGCCTCCATCCTGCCAAGTGGATGCTTAAGGCCCAGCCCCGTGCCGTCATATTCTGTTGTCCTTTTCGAAGGGTTCGCTCCACTTTCTCAGATTCCCTAGTAGCGTTTAAGCGGTGGGCTTTTCTTTCGCAGTACGCGTCGTCCCTGTCAAGCGGTTCGCTCCTGTTTCTCGGATTCCGTACTCCCTATCGAGGAGTCTCAATCGAGCAGTTCGCTTCTCTTTTTCAGACTCTTTAGTCCTTTTCGAGCGGTTCGCTCCTCTTTCTGAAAATCTCTGGTCCCCTTCGAGCAATGAGGACCGAACCCCACGAACAGGAATAAAGAATCTGCGACGGAGGAAAACGGGACATGAACACTTGAGATTGAGGAGTGTTCGAAAGGGACTAGAAAAGCAGAGAAAGATGCACGGAATCTGACAAAGAGGAGCGAATCGCGCGAAAGGGACTAAATTAGCTTGAGAAAGAGCAGCGAACCGCCCGAAAGCTAGAGCACCTGAGAAAGCGGAGCGAACCTTTCGAAAGGGACTAGAGTCTAGAGAAGTCTAAGAAGAAGGAGGAGTAGCGACCCAGTCGGAAAAGCAGTGAAAGTCTGTGTTACAGGGAGCGTACCGCTCCAAGGCGACTCGAGGATTTGAGAAAGCCGAGCGAACCCTTCGAGAGGGCCTATACAGAGTCGGCGAAAAGAAACAAGCCCTTCGAAAGGGATTACCGGAGATTCGACCGCTCGAAGGGGACTACAGATTCGGAAAAAGGAGCGAACCTTTCGAACATCTCGTGAGAATCTGTTGAAGAGGAGCGCACCGCTCGAAGGGGACCAGAGGATCTGAGAAAGAGGAGCGAACCGATCGAGAGACTAGATAATATACAGATACAGTAGAAGCCAGAAAGTTAGAACATGGCTTTAGGAGAATTAGTGCTAGGATACCTTATACTTTACCTTAAGGGCATGAGGAGTCTAATGTAACTTTCTGGCTTCTACTACAATCTGACAGCAAAAGAAGCGAACCGCTCGAAACGTAGGAGGGGATCTGGAGAAGAGGGAGCGAACCACTCGAAAGGGACTGGAGAATCCGAGAATCAGGAGCGAACCCCACGGAAGGGAATAGAGAATCTGTGAAAAAGGAGAGAGTGACGTGACAGTTTAAGAATAAGGGACAAAAATAGGAGCGAATCGCTCGAAAGGGACTGGGGAATTTGAGAAAGTCGAGCGAACCGTTCCAGAGGGCGTATACAGAATTTGAGAAGAGAAGCGAGCCCTCCGAACGGGATTATTAGAGAATCTGAGACAAGCCGTTCGTAAACGACCAGAGAATGAAAAAAGGGAGCAATTCGGTCGAAAGGGACGAGAG
This sequence comes from Symbiodinium sp. CCMP2592, assembly GCA_905221615.1. Taxonomy (NCBI): domain Eukaryota; class Dinophyceae; order Suessiales; family Symbiodiniaceae; genus Symbiodinium; species Symbiodinium sp. CCMP2592. Next base: position 118,962 of record CAJNDT010004112.1, read on the forward strand.
AGTCGGAGAAAAAGGAGCGAAGGGCTCGAAAGGGACCAAAGAATCTGGGACGGAGAAGCGAAACTCTCGAATCTGAGGAAGGAGGAGCGAACCGCAGGAAGTGGGCTAGCCAATTAACCCTAAACCCTAAACCCCTAAACCCCTAAACCCCTAAACCCCTAAACCCCTAAACCCTAAACCCTAAACCCCTAAACCCTGAACCCTAAACCCCTAAACCCCTAAAACCTAAACCCTAAACCCCTAAAGCAGGCCCCTAACTTCAGGGGCTCTCGGGGCGTCTGGCGTCAAGAAGGAAGTCGCTAAGATTCATCCCTGGATCCCTGTGACTTGGGTGCTGCATGGTGCGGGCTTAGGGTTTATAATGGCCTCTAGGTTTTTACGGGTTTGAGGTTGGTAATGGGGCTTGGGGTGTATGGTTACAAAGCTGAAGGTTCAGAGACCATGGATGCAGCCTGCATTCTACCAAGCCCTAAGCCTGCCAAATTCAACCCAGAAGCCGGAAATCGCTGTCCTTGCCCCAAAGGGTCCAAGTATCATCGTGGTATATACTTAGACCCCCCAAAATACCCTATAAGTATATACCAGAATGATACTTGGACCCTTTGGGTGCTTGTTTGTAGATTTGCATCAGAACCAAAGTAACTTGCAAAGCTTCGGCCAAGGCCCCGTGCGCTGGACTATGGCTCAGCCAGTGCACGTCTGGGTCCCAGTCGCATATCGCCTTACACTGTGGGAAGTCTAGCGTTTAGGGTTTTGGGTTGGGTCTAGGGTTTAGGGTTTAGGGTCGGCAGTTGTACTCGGGGCCCATTCATGTGGAATCATCAGCCTCAGTATCTTCAGACACCGTTTTCTCACAGCACGTAGTCAACCCGACAATCCTAGACCCGAGCCGGGAAGCCTTAGATTTGAGATGGTCGTAGAAAATTTGCCTGCGGCTTGTGCCGGGTCAACGGGATTCCTTGTTAGGTGGTCCTTGCTTTTCGCCGGGCTGCATGTCCCACAGGTGCCGTGTGCAGTGCTCTCGAGCGGCTCGCAGTTTAGCATATCCACGTCTAGTTCCATATGAAATCTATTCGCTATGGTGCATATCGTGGGCTTCCTTCTCATTGCCCTGGCAGCCGGTTTCCGGTCGAAGAGCGACCCGGCCTCGCCGTGGGACGAGCATCCGGCGAGCTCCGCCGAGGAGCTGCAGGGGCTCCTGAGAACTGCGCTGGCAGAGGCCAACACATCTGAAGCCGCCGGAGACGAGCCCAGCGATGCAGAAGCACAGGAGGAGATCCTTAAAGAGCGGGTTGCCATCATCATGAAGGATTGGCAGAGCGCCAGCGCAGGCGCTTGCCATCAGCAGCTCGGGCGGTTGATGAACAACCTCACGCTTGCATGCGAATCCGCGCATCCGAAAGCCGACTGGCTTCTCGACTACTACGACCCCATTCTTCCGAACAAAACGTGCGCCGACAGTGTCAGCGACATCTTCGCGTTGGGAAACGAATTGGTGGAAACCCTCCGCGTCTCCAGAGATGCCGTTGCTTCCGTGGATGTGGCCGGCGAAACGCTCCGTCGATATCAAGCACTCTCCTTCCTGAGGAGCTGGCTAGTGGAGCTGACCGAGACTCATCATCGTGCACTGCTTTGGGCTGGCTTCTGGGACGGTGACCCCGAGAGCCGCACGACGCAAGCCGCACTCTCCAACTTTGCCAAGGCAATCGAGCACGCGACCGTGCACCCGAACACCTTCCTGGGCCGAGCCATCGAGGCCAGCGAGAACCTCGACGCCTGCTACGAAGATGCCCTGACCAGAGCGCTTGCAGGGAACATGTGGTCCATCGCTAGCATGAGCTTCGTGCTCGGGATGCGCGAAAGGGCACAAGGAACGGTCATCGCATTGGTCAACAAGCAGATCACGGGTGAGCGTAGCTTGTCAGAGTCCGTGCTGTCAACGCATGAAATCCCGACACTGGGGCTCGCAGCCTGGGGCCTCGGGTTCTGGTCTCCAAAAGTGCTGGTCGTGGACCTCATGGGCACATGCGACAAGACGAGCCCTGCGCTGCAGAAGCGGCTCCTCGCCCGCCTGCCCTCTTGGGCCAAGGCAATGACGAACTGGAGCCCAGAAGCCTTCGCGACGAGGTCGCGGCTCCAGTGGCAGTGCATCGACTGCTCGGGGGCTTGCAGCCTGGACAAGGCCTTGGCACAGCACGTGGAGAAGTTGGTGGAGGCCCCCTTGCAATGTGACCCTTTATCCATGAGTTTGTCTCGCCTTAAGCCAGAACTTTGTAGGGAGTTTCTTCCACGGCAATAATTAAAAAAACAAGTATATATAGAGATCTATATGTATGTGTATATATATATATATATACATGTATGCATGTCTCCCGCCACTGGAGGCCAAGGAGGTGCAAGACCGGAAGGACCAAGAGCTACGCCAGGCCAGGAACTTGCCATCTCGAGCCTCGGGGCAAGGACCCTAACCCTCAGCGAGCGGCGGCCCCCGATGGGGCCAGGGTTTTTGAGTATTCCAAAACTATTCGATGCGCGGATGCATATGTAGTTACATATGGTCAGGCGTCTGGCGTTCCCCCCCCCCCCCCCCCCCCAATGGTATGGTCTGCTAGGGGTGGGGCGGGGGGGGGGCTGGCGTGTGCGGAAAGGGGTCGGGGCTGTTGGAGCTGGCACTGGATGGTGGGATGGTGCTGGCGGCCAGGGCTCGCACGCAAGCCCTTCGCAAGCAAGCTGTAAACCCTATAACGCAGCGCGTGCCCCTGTTTTGAGTATCCTTAACTTGTACTTCAAACCCTACACCCAACCCTAAACCCCACCTAACTGCAGGCTCTAAGCCGAAAGCAGAACATACACCGCAAATCCTCCCTAAGCCCTTGTCGACTCGAAGCGCTATACCTTGTAAAGGTATGTAAAGGTAAACCCAACACTCAAAAGCTTCAGCTAAACCCTAAACCCCAAAACCCCACAACAACCCCACAGGGGGAAGAGGGACCCCACACCCCACACCACAGGGGAGGGGGGGTCCCACCCTATATCCGGACCATTGACATTTGGGGGGGAGGGGGGGCGCGGAGCGCGTGACCATATATATATGGTCACGCGCTCCGCAGCCCCCTCCCCTCCCCCCCCAAAGGTCAATGGTCCGGATATAGGGTGGGCCCCCCGCTCCCCTGTGGTGTGGGGTGTGGGGTTCCTCTTCCCCCTCTGAATGGTTGTGGGGTTTGGGGTTTAGCTTATCTAAGTTCTGAAGACATGTGGAGTATGGTTTCTAGTATAAGAGGACGGGTCTTGACGGCCAGGAAACTGGCAACACGACGACGTTGCGACGACGGCACGGCGACGATGCGACGACGGTCCAGCGGCGGTGTGACGACGACACAGCGACAACGCGACGACGGTGCGACGACAATGCGACGACAATGCGACGACGGCGCGACGAGCATGCGACGATGCTGCGCGAAATGGACACGACAGCGACGGCAACCAAGATAACGACCTGACCACCTCGCGACGACACGCCGACGATGCGAAGACGTTTTGACAACGCTTATTTCGGCCTTATGTCGGATGGAAGGAAGCTGCGCGGCGGACAGACGACGGAGACGTGACGAATGTTCGGCGGAGGCGCGACGGCAGTGAGACGGATGCGCCATAGACGGGCGACCGAAGTGCGTCCGTCGAGCATCCGCTGCGCAAGTGTCGTCTGTCCGTCGCGCGCCCACGGTCCATCCGTCATAAGGCCGAAATATGGCTTATTCCGGCCGTATGACGGATGGACGGCGCCTGCGCGGCGGACAGACGACGGATGCGCGACAGTCGCCCGTCCGCCGCGCGTCCGTCGTCTGTCCGCCGCGCGCAGCCGTCATAAGGCCGAAATAAGCCTAATTATTTCAGCCTTATGACGGATAGACGGCGGGCGCGCGGCGGACAGACGACGGATCGTAACGGATGGTCGGCGGCCCGCCGTGCGTCCGCCGCACATCCGTCGTGCATCCGTCATCTGTCCGTCGCGCAGCCGCCGCGCGTCCGTCAGAAGGCCGAAATAAGCCTTATTTCGGCCTTATGACGGATGGACGGCGGGCGCGCGACGGACAGACAACGGATGCGTAACGGCTGTGCGGCCCGCCGCGCGTCCGTCGTCTGTCCGCCGCGTAGCCGTCATAAGGCCGAAATAGGCCTTAACTTATTTCGGCCTTATGACGGATGGACGGCGGGCACGCGGCGGACAGACGAAGGATCGTAACAGATGTGCGGCGGCCCGCCGCGCGTCCGCCGCACCTCCGTCGTGCATCCGTCATCTGTCCGTCGCGCAGCCGCCGCGCGTCCGTCATAAGGCCGAAATAAGCCTTATTTCGGCCTTATGACGGATGGACGGCGGGCGCGCGACGGACAGACAACGGATGCGTAACGGATGTGCGGCCCGCCGCGCGTCCGCCGCACCTCCGTCGCGCAACCGCCATCTGTCCGGCGCGCAGCCGCCGCGCGTCCGTCATAAGGCCGAAATAAGCCTTATTTCGGCCTTATGACGGCTGGACGGCGGGCGCGTGACGGACAGACAACGCTCGCGTGGCGGATGCACGACAGGCGCGCGACGACGTCGTCGTCGCTCCGTCGTCGTGGTGTCGTTGTAGCGTCGTCGTCGCGTCGTTGTCCTGTCGTCGTCGCGTTGTTGTCCTGTCGTCGTCGCGTTGTTGTCCTGTCGTCGTCCACCCGTCGTCGTGGCATCGTCCACCCGTCGCCATGGCCTTGTTCCTTTGTCGTCAGCTGCCAAAGTCAATGGCGTCAGCTTTTTGCTCATTGACTAACACATACCTTTAGAACTTAGATAAGGTTTAGCTTAAGCTTTTGAGTTTTGGGTATACGGCTACAAGGTATAAGGCTTCGAGTCGACAAGGGCTTAGAGAGGATTTGCGGCCTGCTTTAGGCTTAGAGCCTGCAGTTAGGTGGGGTTTCGGGTTGGGTGCAGCGTTTTAAGTACAAGTTAAGGTTGCTCAAAACAGGGGCACGCGCTGCGTTACTGGGTTTACGGCTTGCTTGCGAAGGGCTTGCGCGTGAGCCCTGGCCGCCAGCACTCCCCACCATCCAGTGGCACCCAACCCCTTTCCGCACACGCCAACCCCCCCCCCCCACCCCTAGCAGACCATACCATTGGGGGGGGGGGGGGCTGGGAACGCCAGACGCCTGACCATATATATATATATATATATATATATAAATGTATATATATATATATATGTATATATATATATATATATATATACACATATACAGGCTTACATAAACGTGCATACATACATCTATTCCTCACAAAGGCGCAGCACTATGCTATGCACGTATGCATAGACGTGCAAAAACAGGCGACTGCAAGAGCACGTGCATTCCTCGTTTGCACAATACACGCTACATGCATGCACACGCCAATACCTTGCCTGTTTATGTGTTTGCATCACCATGCTACGCTCTATCACCACAATACAAAGTAATTACTTGGCACATAAGCCACCACTTGGAGCATGATAGTTGAAGTAACGACATCAGTCATCGTTCCAGCCTATGCTACCATTTTAACACCCGGCAATCTCGGGTGCAGGGTCGACTTTCGGTGTGCTGATTCGTTTATGTCTTGGATCGATGCGCTGTGTGAGAGTATTCGCTTATGTTGTTGTAGTACCTGAGTATGACTAATGTATGAGGGACCCCACAACAGTACACAGCCACAGTGGCAGTCGCAAGACTGTAGCCCTGCAAATTACACAAGTGAATTTGTTGGTGTCGCACTTGTACTGTATTTGGGATGTACATCGTCTGGATGTGCACAGGTTAGTAAGTCAGTGAGTATTTCATCATCTATGCATATACAAGTGTGTGTGTGCGTGTGTATGCATACCCAGATTTCAACATAATCCCCTCCCCCAGGTTTTATCGTTGCTTCAAATTTCCGCGAATGTTTGGTACCAGTATCAGGGGTGGTGGCTTTGAGTCTTCAAGTTGCTCCGGCTATATGATAAGTGCCTTTATGTCTGCAATCCCTGCCCTCGCCCCCAGACCTTGAATGCGTCTTCCGTGTGGCCTTTGTGGTTCAAGGTACCGAAGGACTTGAGACCTCAGACTAAATATTGACCCTGGGAAACTTACGGTGTTGAGGGGTTGAGGGTTTAAGGTTTAGGGTTTACGGTTGAGGGGACGCCAGAGTTCCTACCGGGAAGCCGACGAGCCAACCATTTGAGAACACTAACGCATAGATCTGTGCCTAAGTGGGCTTGCACAAACCCTGCCCCACAACAATCACCCCGAACCAATTAATTATAGTATAACACATTATGATATCATATTATATAAGTTTCTCCGGAGCTCCCTGCCAGGTCGTGAGCCCTCGTCTTGCGGCCTCGGCCGCTGACAAGCTCAGCAAGAACGAGCTCAGCCTCACGCACAAGCTGCTGATTACTGTGGTGAAGAGCTCGGAGAACCTAGGTAGGCCTTTGGGACATTTTATGTTTTCCCTTATTGGGCTTAATGGGGCCCTATTTACGAATATTTTTCAGAGGCTTTGAAGGGCCAACCTAGGAGCCAGTCTGGGAGCAGACAACAACGCTTAGGAGTCGAACGCGTGAGCTGTCCAAGCATCTGAAGGCAAGGGCTTGGGAGGCGCAGCTTGGGATGAGTGAGCTCGACGGCCCAGAAAGGCAACTGCATGTGGAGCACCTCCTCCAAGAGAATGCCGATCCGAACCCTCCGGACCTGCTCGGCCACACAGCCCTCATCTATGCTGCATTAGAGGGACGCGTGGAGCTGGTCGAGACGTTGCTGAAGGCCAGCGCCCAGTTAGAGGCCCACGATGAGCAAGGCAGCACCGCCCTCATCTCTGCTGCAACAAATGGCCACTTGAAGGTGGTCGAGGCTTTGGTGAAGGCTGGAGCCCAGCTGGAGGCCCGGAATCAGATTGGCCATACATCCCTCATTGTCGCTGCAGTGAGTGGGCACCTGAAGGTGGTCGAGGTCTTGGTGAAGGCTGGCGCCCAGCTGGAGGCCCGGAGTCAGATTGGTGGCTATACATCCCTCATGCTCGCTGCAGTGAGTGGGCACCTGAAGGTGGTCGAGGTCTTGGTGAAGGCTGGCGCCCAGCTGGAGGCCCGCAATGAGGATGGAAGAACAGCCGGAAGTCAAGTAGAGGGGAGACACAGTGAGCAAGGCTTCACCGCCCTCATGTGGGCTGCTATCTCGGGTCACCTGCACGTGGTTGAGGCCTTACTGGAAGCTGGAGCCCAACCGCAGGCCCGCGATGCGGAAGGCAAAACTGCCTTAGACCGTGCACAAGACTTTGGACACCTGCAGATTGCAGACATCCTACGGAAGCACATCGTTGCCCACTGAAGCCTTGAAAAGCCCGGATATTCGCGACGTCTCATTGTAGATTTGTTTTCAGCATGGCAGCGACTGTGCCTCGGTAGCAGTACCTCGATTACTGCATATACGGTTAGACATGATTAGACTCGGTTAGACTGTTCAAGCTGACTACCACAGTAATGTCAATAGCCGTATTGACTACATGATACATGGTGATAGTCACAACGACTGTGACAATGATAGAAAGCACTAGTAATCATCGCAGTGGCCGTCCTAATTACATTAAACCCCCCCCCCCCCCCCAACTTCCAAATCCTTAAGCTCCCCCTGACAGGGTTTAAGGCTTGGAGGATGTTTGAGGATGATTGTGACTGTATAGGTTGGGTGTCGCTATGAGAATACCGGTAGTGAACACCATGCTCTCAACCCGAAGCCGTGAACTCACAGCTGAACTCAGGAAGCCTTCAGTTTAGTGCAATCCGAAGCCCAATGCACTTGTTCAGGGAATGTTTTCCATGGGGTTTGCTAGCACGGGCTCTAGTAGATTTAGGTTCTCCTCAAAGAACTACACCCCACCCGTAACTGGAAGCCTTGTGTAAGTCAGGGTATGCACTCGAAGCCCAGCTTAGTCGTTTGGAACCTGCTTCTTTTGGGGCCTTAGCAATTAGAATTTGGTTTGGGGGTATATCGTACTATAATTGCAATAAGCAGAACCCTATTCTAATTCTGCAGGCCCCTACATAAGCGCTTTCGAGGGATGGCTCCTTAGCGCAAAACCCTAAACCAGAACCCCTAAACCCTAAACCCTAAACCCCAAACCCCAAACCCCTAAACCCCTAAACCCTAAACCCCTAAACCCCTAAACCCTAAACCCTGAACCCCTAAACCCCTAAACCCTAAACCGTCAACCCTCAACCCCCTTAAAACTGGTTATAACTACGTGGTGATTTCGGAAACTTTTTAATTTCCCTAATTATGGTTCCTATAGAGGTACCTATTCATAAATACTTGTCGGAACCCCCAAACTGCAACCCAGATAAAGACTATTCGGAGAGCTACTCTTGTCTCGAAGCTTCTGCTCTGATAATATACATTGGCGCCGTGGGTTCTGAACGCCTGAAAGGTCTCAGAGGTTCCCGGAGACTCCAACATCCCTTAATTAAGGAGTATACCTTACATTAGAGTAGGATCCCTAAGATGATTTAAGGTATATTCCTTAATTAAGGGATATTGGAGTCTCTGGGAACAGGGTTCAGGGTGAATATGGGCTTTATACAGGGGTTTAGGGTTTCGGGTCTGGGTTTCCAAGGTTTATCATAGGGATCCTTAGGGGTGTAGGGGGGAGGGGTGTAGGGGACTATATTTCCTTAAATAGGCCTTATTAGTCCTTATTATGGGCCTTAAGGCCCCCTACCCCCCTCCCCCTACACCCCTAAGGATCCCTATGAAAGTTTAGGTCAAGCTGCAGATTCGACGTGGGGTCATGGGGCGACAATTTGCTTGGGTGGTAGCTTAGCATGTGATTTTGCATAGGGGTTGTTCGATAGGTCCGGGGGTCTAACGTCTCTATGTCTATATGTCTTTACGACCGCATAAGTGAATTCGACTTTTTAACTACGTAACCACATAACTACAGAACTAATTCTACAACTACCCAGAGGCTCCATAGTAGTTCCTTTTCGGGGTTCATGTTTAGAATCCTACAAGGTAATCCCCAAAAGGAACTACTGGGTCCCTTCAACTGCCAAACGGGTTTAGTGTTCAGGGTTTAGGGTTTAGGGTTTAGGGTTTATATAAGGTTGGGAGAGTTTGGCGGGTACGGCCAGCAGCCTGGACAGCTGACAGGGTTGCAACACAAGCTGCCTTCAGAAAGCTTCTATAAACCGTTTTGAAAACAATTCCACCGAAACGCCTTCGTTTAATAGCTTATAGAAACCACTACAAAGAGCACTCGAGAACACAACTAGCCCCGTAATTAATCAAAAGACCTCCACCCAAAAGACGACTTAAACCCTAAACCCTAAACCTTAACCCCAGACCCTTAGCTTCAAATCCCTAAATCGTTAATCCCTAAACCCTAAATCCCTAATCCCTACGCCTACGCCCGAAATCCTTAAACCCTAAACCCCTAAGGCCTAAAAACCCTAAACCCCTAAACCCTAAATCCCTAAACCCTAAGCCCTACACCCTAAATCCCTAAACCCTTAACCCCCAAGCCCTAAACCCCTAAATCCCTAAACCCCTAAATCCCTAAACCCTACCTGTAGCGGAAAAGACCTACCTTTTGAGGGCTCCTTATTATTATTGCCTAAAGCCCTAAATCCCTAAAGCCCTAAACCCAGAAAACTCTCGAGGCCCTTTGGGGCCTCCCCGAGAAGAGGACCAAGGGCATCCCACCCAAGTGCTTCAACATTGCGCCGGGGCGCCCTTGCTTCAGGGTTTCGGAGGGTTTCGGAGGGTTTCGGAGGGTTTCGGAGGGTTTCGGAGGGTTTCGGAGGGTTTCGGAGGGTTTCGGAGGGTTTAGGAGGGTTTAGGAGGGTTTAGGAGGGTTTAGGGTTTCAGACCCTCAGAAACCCGAAACCCTAAACCCAGTTTAGGAAGGTTTAGGGTTTAGGGTCGGGGGCCGGGCTTTTGGTTCCGGGTATCGCTGCTTTTTGGTAGTGTTTGTTCCTTATAATGCGGATCCTACTATTTAGGGTACTATGTTAGGGTCCCCTATTTTCGGAAACTCCCATATACCACCCTTACATTGATGTGGAGGGTTTAAAGGGAACTCCAGAAAGTTGGAATATGGATTAATGGTAGGATCCCCTATAATTTACCTTAAAGGGGTTACGATACTGATATTCCAACTTTCTGGCTTTTACTGTAGGTCACCTGAAACCTTATCCTCGGCCCTAAACTCGGCAAGGGTTGTCTCTGGGAGTTTCCGAAAATCTGGGACCCTAATATAGTACCCTAAATAGTAGGGTCCTTGTTATAAGGATCCGGGCTATTGGGTTTTGGGCGGAGGCCTGAATATATATATATATATATATATATATATTTATTTATTTATATTTATTTATTTATTTATTTATTATATATATATATATATGTATACACATAGATATAGTTATATATATATATATATATATATATGCATATATACTTATACTAGTCTTCCCGTTTAGTGCCTGTATGATTATGTTACAAAGTGCACACTGTTATTGCTTATCCAGGCCCAACTCTGGGAATGTTGGGATTGTGGTTTAAGGTACATGCAGTGCTTCGGTTTCAGGGTCATGCTTTGGTGGTCTTATCTATTCGTAGCTCTGCTTAGAGACGTAACCCTGACATTGGGTTCCGGGTCAGGACGCGATGCTCAAAAAGCAACAAGGAGCTACCTTCAACGTTTAGTCACACAGCCCCCTTGGACTCCACATCACAGCCACAAGGCTTCACTTTACTGCATTCTCTTTACGGTAGTCTCCTTTGGATTTCATTTTCTTATTTTTGTTCATATAAAACCGAAGAGAGTGCGCAAGTTGAATTATTATGGTTCTAAGAGGGGCATAGTTTACGGGAGTACACATTTTAATCTTGCGAAGAATAGAAGTGTCCGAGCCCCACCACGCTCCCACAATGCTAAGCCTGACGCCAAAACTCTACGACTGTTTAGACTTCAGGGTGTAGGCTTCTTCCCTCTTTGACCTTACCCCATAAGCTCTAAACCCTTGAAGCCTTAGAATCCCTAGAAAGCCCAAAGCCTTCCATAAGCCGATACCCCGAAGCCAAATTATCTAGTCTAAACTTTCTGTCACACCCCCGAACCTCCGAACAGAATTTCAAATCAAAACATTTTTGGGGAAATCCTAGGCCCTGAACCCAGAAGAGGGGTAAAGAGCAGAGGGTGAACAATCCTAAAGGAAGCAACAAACTGTTGAGTGTAGCAGCACCGACGGAAACCCTTAAGGCCAGAAGCTCCAAAACCTTAAGCCCTAAGGGTTTAGGGTTTAGGGTTTAGGGTTTAGGGTTTCCAAACTCTAAGCCTGAGGTCCCGCGTGCAGAAGAGCAGCATCGAGCAGCCTCTCAGCTGCCGCGTGCACCCAGTGACGGTGCTCAAGGCGCGCACGTACACTAGGACCTAGGGTAGGCCCTTATCCCTGATAAGCTCCTTTAAACCAATTAGAACGGCACCCTTTTTATTCCCAGGTTACTCTTGGGTCTAGTACAAGGGCGGCTGGAGCTTTTGGGGTTTATAAGGGTTAGGCCTCTTTGAGGGTTCTACAAGGGTGTCCCTACGGGTGTAGAAAAGTGTTTTGGGGTTCAGGGTTCCGGGTTTTCGTTTGAGATGTTCAGGTGTTTTGGGCTGTTAATCACCATTTTTCCTGTAGTCATTCTTGTTACTGTTGTTGTTTTTCTTAATGTTACGTTAGTTTTTGCTTTATTGCTCTTGATTCGGATTTCGTGCTGTATGATCTGTTGAAGGGTCTAAACCGGGGCGGTAACACCGTGAATTAGCTCAGGACCCAGCTTTCGCAAGACACAGGTCACAACTCCCGGCCTTAAGAAGCCCAAGAAAAGGGATTCTGAAGGCCCGAGCATACATGGGTGGTTGTCAAAATTATGGTCCCTTTTTGGATGCCCTAACTATTAGGTGCCCTATTTTGCTAAGGCACCGAAAAAGGGACCATAATCTTGACAACCACCCACATGCCTTACCCTAAGGCTCAAAATAGCCCAAAAGCCTCAAATAGCATGGTCTTTGGGCCCAAAAGCCTTAAACTACGGTTGATCATATAAATCCTGCATTACCTTACGGACCCTAAACTATGGGAGTTATGGTATATTCCTTATTATGGGTAATGCAGCAGGAGGTTACGGGGTCGAAGTCGACCGCTGCGTTTTGCATATTTTAGGAATATGCTGAGAATTGTGTGTGTGTGTATGTGCGCTGTATCAATCTTCTTATCTATAGTTTAACTATATCAGCTCTGTCATCAACATTAACATCTATATAATTCTGTATTATTTGTCACATTGTGCAATCATTAGGTTGATGTTAAGCTACATAACCAACATATAACTAGTTCAGTTAGGACTACATCATCTATCTTATTAATAGTTCTACCAATCTTCACAGGTGCGATGCTTCACTAAGTAAGGTTATTAACAGATATGCACTTAATACAATAGCATTTGGTTCATATTTGGAGGTGATGCTATGTTCTATCAATGTTTGATTTAGTTCTTTGGAAATCCAGAAGTCTACCCTTCCAGCAATCGATAATCAATAGTTTAACAATAACTGGCTTATTGCATGTTTAATGTCTTTGGCTAACTTGTCTATAATCGGATAACCTGAGCTATGAGGCTATGAGTTGTCTTTGTCTATTAGGATAAATTAGTTTGGACACATCATATGTTTACAACTAGTATGCAACAGTGATACAACAGCTAACTTTACAGGTTAATACATTAATATTATCATTACCAACTTGTTCGTTGCAATCATGTAGTTGGTATCCTACATCCCTGGACAAGTAATACTTGTCCAGGGAATGCATGTCTACTGATACTATTTCACAACTAATGTTAACTGTTATAGTATATCTTTCATATAGTTTGTTTACAATAGGTGGTTCAACCGGTATTATACTTGGTAATTAGTGCTGCTATTGATATAGATTTTCATGACTCTTATTATGTTGTTGCACTTTTTCATTATGTCTTACCATTAAGTACAACCAATGCTACCCCATTAGGACTATTATATGTTTTGTCCTGTGCAGTATTAAAATGACTTACTAACACTAGATGAACAGCTATAGGTAGTGGAATTGGCATGAATGGTCTAGGTTAGCTGCGTGTAGAGGTTAATACAAATCAAGTTGTCTAAGTTTTTCATGTGTGTTCTAGTGATGTTATGTGAAGGCTTACATCATTACATCTCAGTGGTTTCTAATGTTTAAGCCTAGTAGAATACAAGACTAAGGAGATTACGTAATATAGTGGTTGGAATGATACTAGTTCAGTTGGTGAGAGGTTGCACGTTAGTTTCATTTTGTATCACTACAGTCCTTTCCAACCAAGATAGTTTAATAAGTATTGAGGAGGCCACCGGAAGTTTGTCATGAATCGCGACTGCTGTGCAGATATGAGTCACCGGAAAATAGAACTAGGTTATACTAGGCTTGAGTACGGAACACCGCGAATCACAAACTGTATACGGCATGAGTGAGACCAGTGATGCATGAGCGGTATATGTGATGCAGCACACGACTGACACGCATCGGCTTCTTTTGGAAGGCGCAGCGAATCATTGAACTGTCTGTCACGTAGCCAATGTGTCTCAAAGCGTCGAAACCTAAAAACCAAAACCTCCAAAACCAAAAAAACCAAAACCAAAGAATTCAAAAACGACAAAAAACCATTCCTTCAGAACTCTCCCATTTGTGTATGTTTCTGATGTTATTCTGGAAGAGCACTGAAATAATGTTTGTTTTTATTTTTTATTTTTTATTTTTTTGTTTTTTTTTGGCTTTGTTTTTTTTGGTTTCGTTTTTTGGATTGGGTTTTATAGGTTTGTTAAAGGAAAGGGGCTGGTGTTTCTTAGGGCTTGAATTGCGACAACGCCCTCAAGCGCCAGAGTTGATAGTGATGTCGTGGGGGAGGCGGACCTGAACTGCGCAAAACGCAGTGGTCGAGTTCGGCCCCCGAACCCAGGATTTATATCATCAACCGTATCAGTCCTTAGAGCCTGAGGGTTATGGTCCTCTTCGACCTTTGATTGCAACGTACAGCTCTCTAAACACCCTAGTCCAACGAATCAGGCCCTCAACATGGCTTCAACTGGGTTCTGGTTAAGAAATAGGGATCTATAGTAAGTATGTAATATGGTTTCCTTATTCTGGTAACTTAAATCAAGCCCCTTAACCCTAAAAAACTCTACAAAACCATAAGGGAACCCTTATAGATCCCTTAAAGGAGCCCTTATTGTGGTGACTATTAATTAACAGATTCCTTAACAGGAACCCGGTTTAGTTCTTAAAGCCTAAACCGGGGTGGATGGTTTAGCCTGTTCGAATCCTGAGCATCGGGTCTAGGAGCATCAAGTCGTCAGCACCCTAGCCTGGGTCCTTGTTAAGGAGTTAAGGGTTCAGTTAAGGGATCTCTAAGGATTCCTTGAATGGCACAGGAATGTAAGTTAAGTTACCATGAGAAGGAAACCATACTATTCACAATTTATCCCTATTGTGGTAACTCAAATTAAATTCCGGATCCTTCATAATTTGGGGCCCTATACTACCAAGGGTACATTATAGGAACCCCCATTAAGGGATCTACTTGTTCAAGAACCCAGTAGCATAAGCCGCGAACCCCAAGGCGACGACAAACTGTTGCACAAACATCCTATACCTGGACCCTAAGGAACCTACCTTTTTAGGGTTCCCTAATATGATTTCTTTATATAAGTCCTTAGAAAGATAGGTTACGTGGGGTGAAGGTAGGGATTTAAGTTGTTCGAGGAATCCTTCATCACGAACCCTAGCTTGCAGGGTTTCGGGGTGTAGGGCTTTAGGATCTCAATCCGAGATCCTAAGCTCTAAGCCCTAAACCCTAAACCCTAAACTCTAAGCCCTAAACCCTAAAGCCTAAACTCTAAGCCCTAAACCCTAAGCCTATGAATTCGTCCGGGAACTCACAGATCCTCGACGCTTACGTACGGCGGCCCGCGGGCGCCACGCGCACCATCGGCACCCTCCTGGGCTGGATCAGCGGGGAGCTGAGGGTTTAGGGTAGGGTTTAGGGGGGTAGTTTAGGGTAGGGGAATTAGTATGGCTTCTCTAGTAAGGGCTTGGGGTGTACAGTTTTAGGGTTTAATTGTGGCTTCCGGTTTGAGGTTAAGGGTTCCGGAAACTCTACAAAGCCCGCTTAAGTGGGAGAGGAAATCTTCGGGTGTTTGTTCTTCTTCAAGGCCCCCGCAAGAAAGAATCGACAGATGGTGTAACGTACCTTCTTCACTGGTTCCTGGTTCCTCTGACAAGCTAGGTTCTTGGGTAGGGCCTCCGTTAAAGAATCCCAATTATGAGTACATGGAAACTACAGAACTAACCGTAACCCTAAACCCTTAACCCTCGCGGTTTGGGGTTTGGGGGTTCGACTCTTCATAATCTGCAGGATTTAGGACACAGGATCTAGGGTTAGGGTTTAGTGCTTCCCGAACCCCATTTTGTTAGTAAGGGTGTCGTACTGGATGCTTGCATGGTCCTTGTACTACAGCCCCCATACAGAATTTAGGTTCAGGGTCTGGGGGCAATATGAAACCCTAAACCCCCAACCCCTAAACCCGAAAACTCCACTGTAACGCCTCCTAACTCGGGTGAATCTGAAGGTGAGGGGAGCGCCGTAGACATCACAGACAGCTTCCCGGTGCCCCACAAGGTCCGGCACGGGCTTTTCTTGGGGTTCTTGGGGTGTCTTTCCACTTGTTGAAGTAAGGGCCTTAATAATTACAACAGGGTTTTGGGGTTCCTTATACAGTATCATATACCCCAAACCCCTATTCTAATTAATGAGGCCTCTACATTGCCTGGATGGTGGCTTGATCTTAGTCTTAGCGGCATTCCCAGCAAAAGGCTGACTGCAAGACGGTTATAATGATAACAAACCCCAAGGGTCTATGATTCTTAGGTACTTGGACTTACCTTCGGTTAGTAGGGAATGGAGTAATGGGGTACAATTATAACTACTATTACTACCAGTCTTCCATTCCCTACTAACCAAAGGTAAGTGGACCCACAGGGGAGGACTTTGGGTTTGACGGGTTTGGACATAGGGTCGGTCTAGTGCGAGGGTCCGGTTGAGGAAGTTTCTGGGGATAACTGAGCTTCACCCTGAACCCCAAACCGCTACAACCCCCCCTAAACCCTAAACTCTAAACCCTAAACCTTTAAACCCTAAACCGCTAAACTCTAAACCCTAACCCCTAAACCCGAAACCCTAAGGTTGAACCTGGGGATCTCGCCGTAGCATAGAAGCCTCACTTCGCCACTTCACGAGCCTTCCGGGTCCATCACAGAAGCACAGTGTAGTACGCTCTTATCTCGATTCTTCATGGACATGTAGCATGCAGCACAGCATATCCTTGGGCATGCCACCCCCCTTACCCTCAAGTACCGCACATGTGAGTGCCATCACTCCTATGCAGGACACGGAGGAGGGCGTCGCAATCGATCAGGCGGGACTGTATGTAGCCCCAGGTTTGGCAAGTTTTTGTGGGTTCTGCGCCCGCTTCAGCTACAAGGTCTGAGATCAGAAAAGGGTTTGGGCTTAATCAGCTTATCGAGAGTTTATCAGTATTGTTTAGGATTTTTAGGCTTCAGCCGTCGTCGTCGTCATCGTCCAGGAACACTTCCCAAACCGAAAGCTCTATACGCTAAGCCCGTACGATGACACTTCTAAGGACTACCACAAGTCCATGCTGGAGCTGAGACAGAAAGTGTCGCCCCGGGAAGTTGTGGTGCGGGACCTGGCATTTATCAGTTTAATTGTTGAGGCGAAAGTTGGAGCCCTAAACCCCAAACCCTACACCCTGGTTGTTGGGGCGAAAGTTGGGACGTCATCGCCCCCATGCCCTTCACAGCACCGGGAGTTACAACACCAACGATATTCGACTCATTGTTCAGACCTTGTTGGAGATCCCGGCGTGTTGTTTCTGTGGTCCAATCCTTTCACAAGCGGCCTGCGCCTATAGACTTCATAGACTAAGCCCCCAAACCGTTATAGAGTATAGGGTCTGTGAGGCTTCGTCGGGTTCTGCGACCGATGCTGGGCGTTCGGGAGTTTCGAACGGGTTGCGGCACCCAATGCCTTAAACCCCGAAACCGTATCCCTAAATCCGCCGAAACCTGCATGCTAAACATGGGTGGTTGTCAAAATTATGGTCCCTTTTTGGGTACCCTAACCGAAAAATCCGAACCCAAAAAGGGACCCTAATTTTGACAACCACCCATATGAGCCCCGAGCCTGGTATAAGGATTTCGGTCCTAAACAATTCTGAGAAGGGAAATGGGGTAGGTAGTGCTACCACCTGTCAGTGGTGCTGCCAATGCTAGCTTTAATGGTTCTGGATAGTTTTGCCTTTTTGGTGTTGCTTTCCATGGGCTACCTTAACTTGTTCTTTGCTGTTCTTCGGAATTGGTCTGTTGGTGTACCACTTGGCTCAGGTGGGCTGGTTCTCTACTGGGGACGAGATCAATGCGACCTCCGCCGTCATTCACGCCTTCTACTGCAAGAAGGACCTCTCCGCTCCTCCCAAAGGGTTTCAGATCCCCGGAAAAGGCTTCCCTAAACCCTAAACCCTAAACCCTAAACCCTAGGGCTTCAGGTTTGAGGGTGAGGCCTCAGGGTTACGGTTTAGGGTTTAGGGTTTAGTTTAGGCTCTAACTGTCAAGCCCGCAAGCCCGAGCAAGCGAGAAAGGCCACACTCCCTAAACCCCTGAACCCCTAAACCCCTGAATCCTAAGCCCTAAACCCCTAAACCCTAAACCCTTAAACCCTAAACCCTTAAACCCCTAAACCCTAAACCGAAGAGTTGCTTGTTTTTCAGCTTGTTGGGTACTTGTAAATTTGTAGTATTGCGTCTCGGTCTTGGGGTTTGGTTCTGACAGTTTGAGCTTTTGTTTCCTTGGGCACTGAGCAATCAGACGTAAAAGTCAACTCAACTTAAAAAAAGAGGAAGTAACAATCTTGCAGCAGTTCCCGGGAAGTCTGTGGCATAGAGGCCTGGTGCAAGAAAGCCGGGTAGGAAGATGCCTCTCAGCGAAAAGCTGCGACACCCACGCCACAGCTTGCAAGAGCTTCCATACACTGTTGCCCAGCACTTTGAAGATCCAAGAACACAAACTAGCTCTAAACCTTAAGCCGTGGATCTTAAGATCCAAACCTGCAACTCCGAAATCCAACACCCCTCAACCCCCAAACCCTAAACTCCTACGGTTCAACCCCTGAAGCCTACGCTCCCGAATGCTGGAGGAGTCCTCGCAGTTCAATCCCACGGCGGTGCTTCCCGGGCCGCTCCACTTGCTCATCGACACATCGCTGAGCCAGCAGTCCCTGGCTTAAGCTCACGTTAAATCTATGTGGGTAGTTGTCAAAATTATGGCCCCTTTTGGGTCCTTATTATAATACGGCGCCGATTATTTAGGGTACCCCAAAAGGGACCATAGTTTTGACAACCACCCATGTGTTCAAGGGTGATTAGGCGTTTGGGGTTTGGCTGGTGAATGACAACGACAAGAACCCGAAACCCAAATCTACACACTGAGGTCCTTCGGCATCAAGACGTTCGTCAACGTCCGGACATCCGTTGTCCGGGCCTTACATGATCGCACAGGGATTCCGGGAGAAGAAGATTGACAGTCTGTGGTTTAGCCTGCAGCAGCGTAGTTTAAGACTTGTAATTAGTGTTATTCTTCATGTTGGTATTGTTGTCCTTATTGCTAATATCAGCGTCTGTCTACGGTTTCGAGACGCCTGGACCCAAAGCCTGGCTGGCGCTGCATACCTATAGCCCTTTGAGGGCTTTTATGTGGGTCTCGAAAAGGGACATGCGGTTTACGTAGGGGCCCCGAGACACAAGCAATCCTAACGACCCTTCCCAAGCCATCCTCAACGTGTCTTTGACCCAAGCCCGGAACCCCAAGCCCAAAACCCTAAACCCTATACATGCTAAGCCTAAGCCCTAACCCTAAAGCCAATGGGAAGCCAATCATCAGACCCTAAAGTAGCTTTACACCTTACAGTAAACCACCTGTAGTGAAACAAGCAACAGGAACGCTTATAGCGACTTTGACAATGGAAACTGTAGAGCAAACCTCAACCCTAAACCCTAAACCTTAAACCCTCAAGCATTGTAGCCTATACATGCCTATATCCTCAACCCTAAGCTTGGCCCTAAACCCATAAATGAGCCCTAAAAGAAGGAACCCTTTATTTAAAGGGAGCCCTAAACCCTAAACCCTGCTAAACTCTGCACCGTACACCCTAAACCCTAAACCCTAACCCAAAAGCATCGTGAGTCGAGGCCGAGAGCCTCCTGCAGTTCCACGAGGCCACCAGATCGCTAAGGGCTCTTTGTAGACAGGGAAAGGGCTCAGGAATGAAAAAGCTTCAGGGGCTGACTTATTTAGGGCTTAAATAAGTGGCCCCAAAACCCTGTTCTAATCATTGAGGCCCCTATATTAGGGTTTAGGCTTCAGGGATGGACAGCCTCAGGGGCTTGGGATGGATTTAGGGGGTTCGGGTTTGTGGCCGTTTAGGGCTTCGGGTTGGGGATTAGTTTTCAGAAGTTACAGGGTCCGAGTACAGCATTGACCCTATACAACCCTACCAAAGCCTTATGAAGTCCAATCAAGCACCAACCCCTAAACCCTAAATCCTCAAACCCTAAACCCTATAAGCCCTAAACCCTAAATCCTAAAACCCTAATCCCTATAAGCCCTAAACCCTAAATCCTAAAACCCTACGCCCTCCAAGCCCTAAACCCTCATTCAGGTGCCACTGCGAGTTCAGACTTCTGCAGCCGAAAAGCAGGGGGCCCGGGAACTTCGTGGGAATTCATAAGGCTTCATGGGGTTTCAGAGGGCTTCATGGGGTTTCAGAGGGCTTCATGGGGATTCAGAGGGCTTGATGGGGATTCATGATAGGGTTTGAAAGGGTGTTTGTCGGGGTTTGTTGAGGGTTTGATAGTGTTTAAGGTTTTTACAGGGTTTTATAGTTTTCTACCTGGGGTTTGGGGCTTTTTGAAGGGGCCCGGGTTTAGGGTTTAGGAGTTTTGTTTCGGGATTATTAGGGGATTTTTGGCATTACTCCGTAGCAGAGACCCTAAACTCCACCTACGCTTGATGATATAAATCCTGCATTACCCATACTAAAGAATATGCCATGATTCCCATAGTTGAGGGTCCTTAGGGCAATGCAGGATTTATATCATCAGCCCTAAACCCAAAACCCCCTATAGATCCCTTAAAGGAGCCCCTTAAAGGTACCCTTATAGATCCCTTTAAATCATCAGCCGCAGTTTTGAGAGCTTGTTGGGGTTTCAGGTTTTCCACTAGGGTTGAAGAAACCCCAAAGTTCTACCGAGCTTGGGGGGTTTACGGCGTAAGATTCCCCTAAACCCTAAACCCTAAACCTTAAACCCTAAACCCTAAACCCTAAACCTTAAACCCTAAACCCTAAACCTTAAACCCTAAACCCTAAACCTTAAACCCTAAACCCTAAACCTTAAGATGCCTTAAACGCCATTGGGGGTTCAGCATGTAGCGAGACCCTGAGCTCCTCCGTGTGGTTTGGGTGTGGGATTGCAGAAGCCCCTAAAACCTATATCCCAGAGGGTCCTATATACACTACTATTATGGAACTAGGTCCCCAAAACCATAATGGGGATGGTTTTTTTAGGGCCTAATTCCATAATAGTAGTGTATGGACCCTCTGGGTATCGTGTGGGTTCAGGGGCGGGTTGGGTTTTAGAACCCGTAAACGGGGTTGAAGGTACATCCTGAACTCTGTTTCCTGAACCCTGCCTTCTCACTCTAAGCCCTAAACCCAAACCTAAACCCTATGTCACCCTAAGCAATATTCCTTAAACCCTAGACCCTAGACCCCTAAACTCCAAACCTAAACCGAAGGTCTAGCATCTCGCAGCTCATGCACGCGCGGCGAGCCAACCGCGAGGCGCAAGCCAGCGGGGCGGGCGCCAAGGACCTGCCAAGCGAATTTGGGCTTTAGGGTTTAGTAATAGGGTTCAAGCTTAGTTAGGGCACAGGGTTTAGAGTTTAAAGTCCTAGGTTTTTGTTTGCCTCTTTTAAGGTTCGGGGTTTGGGATTGTAACTGAGTTTCATAGTAGTGCTGTTGGTGATATAAATCCTGCATCACCTTAAGGACCCTAAACTAGGGCAAACATCGTATATTCAGGCAGGAGTTTGATTATCAGCCGTCTTGCTGGGAATTGGGGGTGTTTTGGGTTTGGTGGCATTAGGGGTTCTCTCCCGAAACCCTAAACCCTAAACCCGAAACCCTAAAGCTAAGGTTTTTTCCGAGGAGAGTCAGGTAAATCAATCCGACTCCCAGGCTACACAGCATTGGTGGGAACTGAGGCGCCTTAGGGTTTAGGGGCTTAGGGCTTTAGGGTTTAGGGGTTTAGGGTCTAGGGGTTTAGGGGTTTAGGGTCTAGGGGTTTAGGGGTTTAGGGTCTAGGGTTTAGGGTTTGACGTTTAGGGTCTGGGGTTTAGGGTTTGGCGTTTAGGGTTTGGGGTTTCGGGTTGAGGGTTTCGGGCTCAGGGTTTAGGCTTTATAAGGGATTAAACCAGCTCCCAAACCCCGACGCTAGAGTCGATCCTGATCCAATACCCACCTCCTCAAAGCCTGCTCGGCGCCAGCTGAAATCCTAACCCCTACGTTCCTAACCGCAAAGCGAAGGACATGGCATCCCTGGACGGCCTGCAGGGTGGTCTCGAAGAACTACTCGGCGCAGGCCTTAGGTGAAGTAGAACCTATTCAAAAATGTGGAGTGTTTTCTCATAAACGGTTTCCTGTGTTTCTAAATCCCTAAACCCTATAAGCCCTAAACCCTAAATCCTAAAACCCTAAACCCTATAAGCCCGTGGTACACTTATGAGGATTCTTGACATGTAGCGAGCGTATAGGGCTCCCCACGAAAATTGGTGAGTGTGTATTTGGGTCGGCCGCCCTCACGAGCTTTCGGCTTGGACTTTAAGCAAAGAAGCTCAAGAAATGCAAACCAAAGTTTAATCTTTTGATAGTTAAGGCCACGGCTGCGATAGTATACTGAGGCCTGTCTCGGCGCATCCAGGAGTACGTGCGGGCCGTCCAGTCGGGAAAGGCCACGATGCAGATTAACTTTAGATCTGGAATCTCAGCAAACGAATGTAGGCCCCTGCTGGGGTTTCAGAAAGTTCATGCAGGCCCCCATCATAAGTTAAGCTCTCTTCTTTTGAGGACACGTAAGCTTACGCTCTCTCTACAAATATTGAATGAGGGGGAGTTATATAGTCAGAAGGGGATCCCGTTCCGGTGTCTTCATACCGAGAAAACTGCTATTTCAGAGTTTTCGCTGACCCCCCCCCCCGACACACCTACCTCAAATTCTCTCAATAATGGGGTACTATGATCGTGCGAAGAAGCCCTGTCTAATGATTCAAGGAGCCTTCCTTCACGAAGGGGATGTGTTGGGATTTCTGTAGGGGCTATAGCGGGTAGGGTGAGTTCCTGCGCGCTTGGGGTGTTTTATGAGGATATTGCTAACAACGAACCACCCCCATTTTTATGTCCTCACTGCGCACACACACACACACACCTTCAACCCTACCTGTAGTCTCCATTGTAGTTCCTTTTTGGGGTTACCTTATAGGATCCATATTATATATTTGGTTAAACCAAAAAAAGGAACTACAATGGAGACTATAGGTAAGCACTAAGCCCGAAGCATCACACCCCTGAGCCAAATAACCTGAACAGCTGCAGGGCAGGGCTCGTTCGATCGGCTCGTACAGGTGGTCAAAGCTTGCCAGAGGTTGAGGGGTTTCAAGGGTTTTTGGTTCAGGGGTTTATGGGGCTGGGAGGTTTATGGTGGGTTTAGGGCTTATTCGGCTGATTGTTTGCCAATTCAGGGTGAGGGGTCACTCCGGGAGCCGTTTCGTTCGCCCTTTAGAGACAGGCAGATTGCATTGACAGTTATCTGCAGAAGACTTCCTCCTAGCAAAGCCTTTGGAACTCGCGTACAGTGGAAGCCTTATGATATTCTATAAGGCTCTCATCGGAGTCATGCGGAGATCGATCGAACTTTCAGCTATATACTCTGCTTCCATCGCCGCGTCCCTCAGCGTTTCTGTTCCAGGGCACTTGGGCTCATGGAGAACATTACATCCGGCAACCCTCTGAAAACCGCAAACTTTCCGACCTTCGACGTATCGGAAAGAGCTCCAGGTCAGGTCGGACTTACTACATTCATGAATGGTCCGTCATTACGGATCCATATTCTTATCTTCGGAGTATTCGAATAGGTCAGAGCTCTCGAAGTAGCATCCCACGCCCTGTGATTTGTCTGCCTGGTGTGGCATTTTGCCCAGCTTCCAGGCGCAGCGCAGCAGAGCATTCGGGATTTAGGTGTTCAGGGTTTTACAAGGGTTCTGATACCTTTGGGTTTCCGTGAAGGTTCAGGGGTTTAGGGCTCTGTGGTTTGGGATTCAGGGTTTCGGTGGAATTCGAGTGACGTTGAAAGTTCAGCTGCTTTACCCTAAACCTAAAACCCTATAGTGGCCCCAAAACCCCATTCTATTTGTTAAGGCCCCTACTATATGGGAGTTTCCGAAAATAGTGGACACTAATGTAGTACCCTAAATTGTAGGATCCTGATAATAAGGACCCCAAAATAAGGTAGCCCCTAATTTTCGGAAACTCCCATATCAAGTCGCAGATGGGGATTCAAACTTCTTGGTATCAGGGCAGACGAACTTGGAGAGCCTTGATGAACTTCAGCGTTTTCAAGCTAAGGTTTCGGGGTTCAGGGTCTACAGTAAAGGCCGGAAAGTTGGAATATGATTATCTTAAACCATTTATGGTAAATTATGGGGTATCCTACCCTGAAACCATATTCCAACTTTCTGGAGTTCCCTTTAAGGGTTTAGGGTCTACCAGCACTCTCCTAACTACCCCCTAGTATACCCTGTATATCCACTATTAAGGACCACAAGGGCTCTATGAAAGGGGACTTGGGAGGGGGGGAAGGGCATAACCGTAACCTTAAACCCCAAAGCCCTAAACTTAAACGGCCCTAAACCCCAAACCCCTTACCCCTGAGCCGGGTTCAGGGTCTAAAGGGGTTTTAGGGTTAAGGGGCGCCAGACCAAGACGGAGGAAGCTTCAAGAGCAGAATTAGGGCTTAGTGCAGGGCCTACAGCTTCGAAATTACCGTAATGTATTTCACCATAACACACTTTAATATAGTATAATACAACATGATTTGTTATTTTGGTACTACATCTGCAAGGCGTGAACAAACCAACGCTGAAGTAGGGCAAGCCATGCATCTGCAGCAAGCATCGTGCCAAGCAGGAGAACTGACATTCATGACTTTATGAGTTCGCATTTGTTCAAATCTATGCAGTCAATGTCTGTTGTGCCTGATATGTCAAACATGTCGAACATGGTGGTATATCCGCTAGTAGAATAATAACACTTTGAAACGATCATCACTCAATCGACCAGCTATACGGGAGCTTCCGAGAATAGGGCACCCTAATATAGTACCCTAGTAGTGCGATGCTTATTATAAACCCCAAATACGGTACCCCTAATTTTCGGAAACCCCCATACTTGTAGGCAGTTGCTGATCATGTCGTTTCGGCCTAGTAGCACTAGGCTGCTTTGCTCATGTCCGTTATCTTGGCTGTATGATAGTGACATGATGTAGTTATACAGGGGCTCTGACGGGATGCAGCCCCTGTGCAGCTCTGACTCCGGCAATGCTTGAATCGTTTGTTAGTAGTTATATGCACATATAGTCTTACATCAGAACCGTAATATAGTACGAATCCCTATTCTAGTCGTTTTATATATGCCTACCATAATACAGCCAGGCGTCATGTACATCGAAGAGGTCATCATTGATGGGTTCAAGTCCTATTCCACGCGCGTGACTGTCGGACCCTTTGATCGGCAGTTCAATGCTATCACAGGCCTGCGTGGGATGGGGAACAGGTGTGCAGCCCTTGCAGCTCTGAACTTGAGGGCCGTTTATCATTTTTGGGATGCGGGTGCTGTATTTTGGAGCAGGTAGTGGGCCATTATACTATAGTTATAATAAGGAACCACTCTAAATAGTATTGGTAAAAAAGGGCGTCTTCGTCTGGAAGTCCAGCCACGCGTTTTCCGCTGCACCATGCGTGTCGCTAGGTCCGGCACATTGAGCCATCGGCATGGTGCGGTGGGTTACGGGTTTATAGGGCTAGGATCCCCAGTAGTACCCTTATTCCCTTTTTGTAGTCCTAGGTTCCTTATAAAGTTACCCAATACCAAAAAGAGAGGCCTGTTTATTCTTAGGTTACTGGGTATCCTAGTAGGGCTAGAACAGTCTTCGAACAGTATGTGACACATGCAATCCTGCAGAAAGCCAGACATACAGCACACATCGAGTGCACATGATTTATGCTCGCTGAAGGTCCTGCAGGCTTGCGCTGTCCTTGCACTCAGTCTCTCTGCTTACTATAGGGGCCTAAAAAATTACCAATACTATTTAGGGTGGTTCCTTATTATAACTATAGTATACTGGCCCCAGACCCGTATTCTCTTTTATGAAGGCCCCTAAAGCATTTTCCTTTCCAGGCATTGCGAGACCTCACGAAGCTCATGAAACTCAAAACCTCAGACCATTGCAAAGCCATTGCACGAGCACGAAATCTATTCCCCCTAAACCCCAGAGCCTCAAGCCCGCTGTAAGGGTCTCTTAAAGTCCCGATGTAGTGGCACTAAACCCTAGAACCCTAAGGCTAAAACCAGGCCGAAAAAGGGCCACCTCCCAACTCTGGGCAGGTTTGAACGGCAGTGGCAAGTCGAACATCTTGGATTCGATTTGCTTCGCTCCTTGCCTTTATTCAGTCATGCAGTTCAGGGAAGCAAGAAGCTTGTGATAATATGGTTTGTCATATGATGCCACTTCGGCTGCTAGCATACCAACACGAACCACAACAGTAAGCGAAAGACAGCCACTAGAACGGTGACCACAAGCAACGTCACCCTCGTTCCAGCACTAGTTCCCTTACTAATAGGTATTATTATTATTATTATTATTGCTGCTGCTGCTGCTGTTACGACGACGACGACTACTACTACTACTACTACTACGACTACTACTACGACTACTACGACTACTACGACTACTACGACTACTACGACTACTACGACAACTACGACTACTACGACTACGACTACCACGACTACGACTACTACGGCTACGACGACGACGGCTGTCAATACTGCCCTAAATCCTAAACTGTAGACCCGCCCTGTTCTTAGGGCTTAGTTTGTTTGGCGGGCGGTTCTGGGCCGCCCTGTCGATCAGCAGCTTACCTTTGGTTAGTAGGGAATGGAGGAATGGGGTGCACTTATAACTGCTATTACTACCATTCTTCCATTCCCTACCAACCAAAGGTAAGACTACCCCTATAGATCCCATTATAAGGAACCCCTATAGATCCCTTTAAGGAGCCCTATAGATCCCGTTAAGGAACCATTCCCTTCTGACCAAAGGTAAAGCAACGAGCCTTAGAAGCCAGGAAAGCCACAGGCGCAAACCCATGAAGCCGAAGCTCCTTTCCCTGAAAAGCAGGGTTTAGGGTTTTCGGGTTTAGGGTTTTAGGGTTTAGGGTTTTAGGGTTTAGGGTTTAGGGTTTAGGGTTTTAGGGTTGAGGGTTTGGGGTTGTAGGGTTTGGGGTTGTAGGGTTTGGGGGCTTAGGGGTTTAGGGGTTTAGGGCTTTAGGGTTTATGGGTGTAGGGTTTAGGGCCACGCAAACCCCAAAGCCAAACAAGCCCTCGAGCACCGCCAGCCTACCAACCTACCCAGAGGCTTCAAAACTACAAAGAAGGAACATACCTCAAACCTCAATTCGGATTAGCATTCCTATCATCATTGAGGTATATATCTTGATAGTGGGGTTTTGGAGCTCTGGGTAATCCATCCTAACCCTCTCACTGCCCAGGTTCTCGGCATCTCGAACTTGACTCAAGTCCGAGTGGGCAACCTCTCCGAGCTTGTCTACAAGCAGGGGCAGGCTGAGTGCGAAACTTTGGTAGAGACTTCGCGGTGTATAGGGTCCGCGATTTAGGGTTTGAGGTTTAGCCGAGCTTTTCTTTGGGCTTATCTATGAGTCTTGTCGAGAGCTGGCTTCGGGTTTCGGGGCGTAGAGCTTGCAGGACAATGGTCTTCAGGGCTTAACCCCCTAAACCCCCTAAACCCCCTAAAACCCACCAAAAACCAAAAAATCTAAATCTTAGGGTTGCGGTTGCAGCTATCGACACTGCCTCTTGACTCATTGTCTCATCCTGAGCATTTGAACTTGTCACCCCGTGAGTATTTGGGAAGTAAGTATAAGGCTGAGGAATGCTGAGGTTTAGGGTTTAGGGCTATAGGCTTTAGGGGTTTAGGGGTTCGCTCAGACTGGGGTGGGGGTGGCAGGCGGGCGTGACGAAAGCCAGCGTCACCGTCGTCTTCAACAACGAGGAGAGGGCGGGGTGGGCCAAAATAGTGACCAAGACCCGAGAGGTTCCTGGGTAGTTATGAGGGTTCCTTAAGGGCCCCTGTAAAGGGATCTATAGGGATTCTATAAGGGCAGAGGGTTTAGGGCCTACTTGGAGCTTCATGGGTAATTGTAAGTGGGGTTATAATTAGGCTAGCTATGGCTACAACCCCTATAAGGGCACTTATAACCCACATGATAACTACCCATGAACCTCCCCGGATGTACTTTATGCAATCAGCCCCTCCAAACCCAAAGTCCTAAGCTTCCGCAAGCTGTCCAGCCTTACAACGAGACGCCAAAGCCAGACCCTAAACTTCCCTCTTGCGCTAGTATTTGAGAGACCCCTTAGAGGGTACCGCTTCTGAACCCTACTGCTGGCTCTCTTAAAGGGGACCTTATTGAGAGGGTCTTTATCCCCAAGGGTCCCCTTAATCCTAACTCCCACATTTCGGGTTCGGAGCCCTAAACCCTAAACCACTAACCAAGGGTAAGAAGCTTCCCACATTTCGGGTTCGGAGGACAAGCAGGGCAGCCCTGTCGGCTATGAGATGCACGACAAGATCATCATCACCAGGCAGATCGTGATCGTGAGCGGGAATCGGGTTTAGGGTTTAGGGGCTACCTACGGAACCCTAAACCCCTATATCAACCCCGAGGCAGATCGTGATCGGGAATCGCTACCTCCGGAACCCTAAACCCACCTCCTGAACCCTAAACCCCAATGTAAACCCCGAGGCAGATCGTCATCGGGGGCCGGAATCGCTACCTCCTGAACTCGCACAACGTCCAGCAGAACCAGCTTCTGGCCTATGACGTATGATGTCGTGTTGGTGTTCGTACCCACCGGTTGGCATTTATGTGTCTTCATGGTCTTTCCGGGTGGACCCGAAACCCTAAACCCCTAAACCCAAAACCCTAAACCCCTAAACCCCTAAACCCCTAAACCCTAAACCCTAAACCCCTAAACCCCTAAACCCCTAAACCCCTAAACCCCTAAACCCTAAACCCCTAAACCCCTAACCCCTAAACCCTAAACCCTACCGTCCTTTGAATCATTCGTGTTTCGGGTGTTTCCATGGCTTCCTTTCGGAGTGAGGGCTCTGGGACTGCCGGGTTGAGGGCTTCTTATAGGATCCTTAAGGGAGGGGGGTGTTTGAGGGGGGAGGGTATATAGGGTTTAGGGTTTAGGGTTTAGGGTTTAGGGTTTAGGGGTTTAGGGGTTTAGGGTTTAGGGTTTAGGGTTTAGGGTTTAGGGTTTAGGGTTTAGGGGTTTAGGGTTTAGGGTTTAGGGTTTAGGGGTTTAGGGGTTTAGGGTTTAGGGTTTAGGGTAAGCGTTTTATGGGGATATCCCTACCTTATTGGGCTTCATTATAGGGGGTTTATATGGGACATCCCTATCGTAATCTTAAGGGAGGGTGGTTTAAGGGGGGAGGGTATAAGGAATCCTTAGGGGACTGTAAGGGAACCTTAGGGAGTACTAGGGAGAATTAGGGATCACAAGGCTATATACCCCCCTTGGACCCCCTCTCCCTTAAGGATACTACAAGCTTCGGTGTTGAATTAGGGACCCAAAAAACAGATAGGCATAAGCATTTTATGGGGATATCCCTACCTTATTGGGCTTCATTATAGGGGGTTTATATGGGACATCCCTATCCTAATTTCTGCTTATGTGCTTTCTTGGGCCCTACTGAAGGCTTGGGATTGAGGGGTGGGTGCTTAGGGAAACGGGGCTTTAGGGCTTGAGGTTTGGGATTTAGGGCTTTAGGGTTTGAGGTTCGGGTTTAGGGATTTAGGGCTTTAGGGTTTGAGGTTTGGGTTTTGGGATTTAGGGCTCTAGGGTTTGAGGTTTGGGTTTAGGGTGAGTCCTTTCAGTGACGACGCCTCACCAGACCATCAAGAAGTCATAGTGACGTCGTCTTCCCCAGACCCCTCGTGAAGCCTCCAGCCAAACCTGCGAACAAAGCCTCCACAAAACTGAACCCCCAAAAACCCTATATCAGTTCCGGCCCCCTAAACGACTAAGCCCCTGAAGTGTCAACAGTACAGCCTGAAAACCTCAAAGATAAAGAACCGTCTGGAAGCCCTTATGCCCCAGAGTCCTAATTGCCCAGAAAGCCTATTTACACCCTACTTCAGCCCCAAACCCAAAACTCTGAACCCCAAATCCTAAACACCAACCCCCAAACCCAAAACCATCCGAGGATCCAAAATCTGTTCCATTCCGTGTCCCTGCGCCATGGCATCTCCTTTAGGTTGCGGAGCGTCCGGTTTCGCTTTGGGGTTTGAGGATATTGGCTTTCCGGCGCCAGGCTTGAATTGTGGAGCTCGGGGTTTCAATTCTCAGGCTTCGGGTCAGGGAGGGTGTAGGGGTTTGGAAGTCAGAGGTTCTAGAGTTTAGACTTTGTGTTTAGTGTTTGAGGTTTGGCGTTTAGAATTTGTCGGGCAGGGCCTAAACACCAGCCGGAACCCAGTTTCAGCACCATCGGCCTTCAACCTGTGCCGCGTCAAGGAATGTGAACAATCCTCACTTCCTCATCATGCAGGGCCGGATTACGAAGGTCATCAACATGAAGCCCCAGGACCCTGGGCTGATCCTGGGTTTTGGGATCTTGGGGGTTTTGATCTTTGAGTCTGCATGGCCCAAGACTCTAAACCCAAAGCCCTACGCCCCAAGCCTCAAGGTTCCTAAACCCGAGGCCCCTAAACCCGATTTCCTAAAACTCTAAATCCTTAAACTCTAAACCCTAAACTCTAAATCCTTAAACTCTAAACCCTGAACTCTAAATCCTTAAACTCTAAGCCCTGAACTCTAAATCCTTAAACTCTAAACCCTAAACCCTAAACCCTTAATTAAGTTCTAAACCCTGAACTCTAAACCCTAACATGGCCTAAAAGCTTGGGTTTTCAAGGCGTCACCTGCCACGTGTTGGACAGGAGACCCTCAGTATGATCGAGGAGGCTGCTGGTACCCGCATGTACGAGAACAAGAAGGCCTCAAAGAGGGCTTAGGCTAAGGGTTTAGGGCTTAGGGTTTCGGGTTTAGGGTTTAAGCTTAGGCTTAGGGCTTAGGCTTAGGGTTTCGGGTTTAGGGTTTAAGCTTAGGCTTGGGGCTTAGGCTTAGGGTTTCGGGTTTAGGGTTTAAGCTTAGGCTTAGGGTTTAGGGCTTAGGGTTTCGGGTTTAGTGTTTAAGCTTTGGCTTCTTTTTGTAAGGCTTAGGGTTTCGGATTTAGGGTTTAGGGTTCAAGCTTTGGCTTCTTTTTGTAAGGCTTAGGGTTTCTGATTTAGGGTTTAGGGTTTATGGCTTTGGCTTTGTTTTTGTAAAGGGCCCTACACCCGAAGCCGGAACTCGCAGGTTTAGGGCTTTCAGAGTAGTGCAGACGTGTGGTTAGCAAACGCCCCCTCGCCTCAATATGGGCTTTAGCAGGGATCCCAATACTGCAGGGTTTAGGGTATATGTTTTGGGGTTTAGGGTTGGGAGTTTAGGGTTTGGGGACTCTGTCTGGTGCTTAGTGGGGGATGGGGGAAGGGATTATGAAGACTATGATTGGGGATTATGTAGCGACTACTATAGGGATCCGTTCCCCCATTCCCTACTAAGCACCAGACAATACTGTGGCCCTGAGAGAGCGAGGTATATTGCTGCAGGGGCCTGCGTAATTGATACTTGCAATACTGCTCCTCGAGCCAACCCTAAACCCTAAACCCCAAAACACCTAAACCGACCCTAAACCCTAAACCCTAAACCCCGGTGTTGTGGCTTCTGTACAAGTCCGGGGTTTGGTCACTTCTCCAAGTTTTGGAGCTGTAGGGTTTTCGGCTTCAGGGGGGCTTTGGGGCCTAATGTTTCCTAGAATTTTGGGAGATCCTAAACCATTAAACCCTATGTTATAAACCTTAAACCGCAAACCCCTACTTGGAGGTTCATAGGTATTTTAAAATGGGGTTATAAGTCTCCTAATAGGGGTTATAACCATAGCTACCCTAATTATAACCCCACTTATAACTACCCATGAACCACCAAGTAACCCCTAAACCCTATACCCTTATAGAATCCCTATAGATCCCTTTAGAGGGACCCTTAAGAGGAACCCTTACAACTACCCATGAACCCCCAAAACCCTGGAACCTGGGATCCTCTGCGCGTTGGGCAGGCCGGGGCTTTAAAGACCTTGGAGAAGAAGCAGAACAAGGCAAGACAAGGGCCAGGGTTTAGGGGTTTAGGGTTTAGGGGTTTCCGGGTTTGGGGTTTGGGTTTAGGGCTTAGGGTTTGGGGATTGGGGGTTTGCAACTTTTGTCATTTAGCTTGCTTTTTTAACGGGTTTTTGGGGGACAAAGGAGTGTTATTCAGGATTTCAGCGGCTCGTTGAGGGTATGTAGGGCTGTAAGGTTTCAAGGCTTAGCCGTTTCAGGCTGTTTGTAGGAGTTTGACCCTAAACCCTAAACCCTAAATCCTAAACCCTAAACCCTAAACCCTAAACCCTAAAACCTAAACCCTGAGGGTTCTGGGGCTTTAAGGCCTTCGGTCTCTAGGCTTTAGGGCATGATGTGTTGCTGCTTCTGATAGACGCTGGGCCTCATGCTTGTTTTTTGAAAAGGCCGCAGCTCCGATTAGGGTTTAGGGTTTAGGGTTTAGGGTTTAGGGCCAAGGTTTAAGGATTTCGGAGTGTGGAGGCTTTAGGGATGCAAGCTCGCGGTTTTTGGGGGCCTAGCGTTCGTCGATGGTGTTTCAGGGTTGTGCAACTTCTGCAAGTTCCTAACCCTACACCTATATCTTAGAATGGGTCCCCACCCTGGATTATATTAGGTCCCTATTATATTCCTGTTCTACCACTATGACAGGGTGGGGGCCCCTTCTAACCTATAGCGCTATATCCTAAGTCCTGCAGCCTCCTTCACACGGAACTCTCAACAGTACCTACACCCCCAGATTGCCGGGGCGTGAGGCCTCATAAAGGCGTTCAAACCGGTGAAAGAACGATCCTGAACCCCCCAGAGTCTCGGAGACGTGACGAGCCATGTGAAACAAGAAAGCCTACCCAGAGAGCCCAATACTCCTAAATTAAGGAATATGGCTTAAACCATAATATGAATCCCCTTATAATTTAAGGTATATTCCTTAATTAAGGGGTATTGGGCTCCCTGGGTAAACCCTGATAGAAACCTCATCGAACCTGCCGGAACCTCTTGACGAAGCCCTCCAGAACCTCTCACAGAGCCCTTGCCCGACAGCCAGGTCGATGAGATCAACCGCCTCCTCTCCGAGGAGATCACTCCGACCTTGGAGAAACTTTGTCAGAATTGGGTAACCTTTCAAGTTTTTACGGGTACTTAAGCTCAAGAAGGGATCGAAGTTGTCATTTTTGATACTATCCCAAGCACGGGCCAGGAAACTCCAGAAGGAGCGATCCAACTACATGCGACCTGGACGGAGAAAAAAGTTTTCGGTTTTGAGTTCTTAGGATTTTGGGTTTGGAATTTTAGGGTTTTGGGTTTTTGGCGGAGATCTCTGGGGTGGCTGGGGTTTCGGATGTTCAGGGTCTGGGGTTTAGTTGAGGCTTGAGGTTTCAGCACTGGCACACCACAGCTCTGGATCAATATCCTGCTAAATATATGGCCCCAGGCTCGCGCCCCTACCCAAAGGCCCCAAATTTGTTCCTTTTGGGGATTACCTTATAGGATTCTAAATATGAACCACAAGAAGGAACTACTATGGGGCCTATGGGTAAACCAACAAGGCTAAATGTGCCCGGAACCCAAAACCAGACATGAGCCCCACACCTTTCCGCACCCTAAACAAAGACCCCAAGAAAGGCGGAGGGACAAGATACACCCTGAAGTTTGCCCTAAACCCGACACCCTTCTAGAGAGCGCTTATGGGGTTTTAAATGATACTCGCTACTTGGGCAATCATTGAGGGTGGGGGAGGGTGCCAACATTTTTGTGTGGCCCCTTCCCTTAAATCTTAAACCCCAAAGTTGTTCTGGGCCTGAAACGTCAACCCTAAACCCTAAGAGTCAGCTTCTCAACCCTTCTTCGTAACTTCCAGCGGTCCGAAACTCAGGCTATGGGTCTCCAACAACAACGAAATTGAGCGCCTCGAGCGCTTCTGCGCAGCTGGGGCCGAATAGAGCTTGTTCTGTGTTGATTTTCATATGTTTGTTCGTTGGCTTTCGTGCGTATGTTTTTTGTGTTCTGCTTGTTCAAAGTTTTCCTTGCAGTAGATTGGTCGTGGTCCCGTCTTAAATTTGAAGCGTCCGGTAGCGGCGTTAATCCCACTCATTTGTTGATTTACAATGGGGAATGTGAAATTTTGAACTCATCCTGACAACATGGGCTCTTTGAAGTATTATGCTCGAAGTAGCAGTGTTTCCGTGGGTTGCTTTGACGCCAGCATGTCTTTGCGATTTTGCTGAGTTCTTTGTGGGAGCTGTTGCTGTGGTGAGGCTTCACTTACTCTTTTTTGAAGAGCTCTGAGGTCGCCTACGAGTACGTGCAGTTCAAGAACCGTCTGGAGAACAAGAATCAGCAGCTCGAGGAGATGGAGGTGCCGGGCGGATGGATGGCACATGCAGACTTGCATGCGCATGTACATACATGTCTATATGTCTGTACGTATATAGATATAGAGGGTACGTATGTATGTACGTACATAGGTATGTATGTATGTACTTGTGTGGGTATGGCATGGTATGGTACGGTTATGTTGTGGTATCTATGTATGCATGTATGTATGTATGCATGACGGCGATGGTCATGGTCACTTTCTTGTTACTACAGCTATTGTGGTAACTTTCTTGGTATCGTTACCAATATCACCATCGCCAACGCCATCAACATCTTTCACTGCCACCATCATCATCACCACCATCACCACCATCATCACCGTCACCACCGTCATCACCATCATCATCACCATCACCATCACCACCATCATCATCACAATCATCACCATCATCATCACCATCATCATCATCACTACTGATCGTGCTGCAGCTGCTGCTGCCACGGCGTCTTCGGTCGTGACTACGTGCACTTGTCCTCGTGGCAGAAGGTTTACTATCGGTATCATCGGCACAAGCGCACGAAAACACGCAGACAATCTCGCGCTCCTTCGTCGTTGCGATGTTGCGAGGAGACCCTTGGGCAGCTCGTCTCGGCGGTGAAGGCCCTCATCGAGAGGGACGCAGCCATAAACAAGGAGGCCGGAGAAGTAGGATTTCGGGCTTCAGGCCAATATAGGGTCCTAAATAATTACCAATATCATGGCTAGGGTTCCTTAGTCTAGCTATAGTATGAAGACCCCAAAGCAATATTCTAATTATTAAGGCCCCTATTTTAGGGGGCCAGCCCAGCATGACTACATCCTCAGCGGATCGCGGGTTTAAATCGTTGGGTTGCATCTGTTTTTTGGTGTAATGTAGGAACCTGATTAAGAAGCCTTGAGCCTTTATTAGGGTTCCTTCTGTGAATCCTACTATTTTGGGGGGGTTGTAGGCCCAGGGTTTCTGAATCAGGTTCCTACATGATTGCCCCCGAACACCTCGCCCCGGAATGCATGCCGCAACGCACCCTGAACCCCGAGCTCAGCCCTACAGGGAGAGGTCCCAAATATGCAGGCCTCATGTTCGAGCATGGGGGTTTTGTGGCATCATCTGCCATGCTCATGTTAAGGAACCCTCAGGAAGAATACTTTGACTTTTCCTAGTAGTAGAGTATATAGGTAACCTTTAATCTTTTTGGGTAGTGTAGTCCCTACATAATTCCTATATACCCTAACAAGGTTAACCCTATTAGTTCCCCATGATACCCGACAAGTAGGTATTTAGGCTCTTATATTAAGAGCTTGGCTCTTCCACGCTCTGCGACAGAAGGCCCCAATTCACTGGAGCCCTGGTGTTCGAAACCCTGAAATACCCTATGCCCTGCAGATCCCTTAAAGGAGCCCTCATAGAGCCCTTTAGATACCGAACTCTTATAGATCCCTTTAGATACCCTATACCCTGTAGATCCCTTAAAGGAGCCCTTACAGATCCCTTTAAAACGACCCCCCCCCAAGCGTTAGATTTGAGGTTTGCATACAGACTCTGGAGGTTCCCCTGTTGCCCATCTAGAAATATGCCGTAACCGATTTCAAAACCATTCTCTAACTGCTCGTGCCCTTACGTCAAGGCTGCAAGTGTTTAGGCTTTAGCATTGAGGGTTTAACCCTAAACCCAAAACCCTAAACCCAAAACCCTAAACCCAAAACCCAAAACCCTAAACCCAAAACCCTAAACCCTAAACCCTAAACCCTGACAATTTCAATGGGCCTTGGTGGGGGGATCGAGGTGTGCAAACTCGCAGAGCCCTCTATGCTATGTGCTGCACCCAGGCCCCTGAGTCCTCTAAGGTTTAGGGTTTAGGGTTTAGGGTTTAGGGTTTAGGGTTTAGGGTTTAAGGTTTAGGGTTTAGGGTTTAGGGGTTCGAAATCTCATCTCCTGTGTGACAATTTTTGCAGGCCAGGGTGGAAGGACTCAACACACAATTATCCCTCAAACTCTTAGCCTAATGATTTCGGCACGATCTTAGGGGTCAAGGCGGCGCAGGAGCATAACGATTTAGGGCTTGTAAAATCCAGACCTTAGCTCGAATCTGCACACCTCATTTCTCATCCTCAGCCCCCAATGGGATTCTTTAGGGTTTAGTTTAATTAGTGTTTCAGGCTTTGGGGTTTAGGGTCTATTTAGGTTCCTAGATTAGCAGGTGAAGCAGCGGACGGCTTCTCGCGACAAGGCTCCCGCTATCCACAAGCTCTCTAAACCCAGCAGCCTGAATAATTTGTACTAGTATTCCTGAGGGTTTCTATGTGGGTGGTTGTCAAAAATTAGGATCCCTTTTTGGGTCCTTACTATAATGCGGCACCGAATATTTAGGGTACCCAAAGAGGGACCATAATTTTGACACCCTACGAGTAGTATCGAAAGCTCAGGGCTTAGTGTTACTACGAGGGTTTGCAAACGGGGTGAGCTTGCGAGTTTCAGAAGAGTTCTGAGAGGGTTTTTGGGGGTCGGGGTTCTTTGGTCAGGGCTTGGGGATGCGGGTTTGTCCCCTCTGTGGTTTCTGTTTCAGAGCTTATAAGGCTTATGGCGAAGTTTAGGTCTTAGGGTTGAAGGTTTACGATTTAGTGTAGAGTTTCTGGTTGTGTCCCCTGTTTGTTTTTACGAGGTGTGCGTGGGTCGTTCTGTTGGCGTGTGGTGTAGATTCGCTCCACCACTCCCTTTTGAAAGGACGCTCAGCCCTACTTAGAGGGGCAGTGGACCTAGTAAGTCGTTCATAAGTAGGGTTATAATTGGGGGTAACTCCATTTAGGGTACTTATAACTCTACTTATGACCTACTTAGTAAGTCCCCTGCCCCTCCAGGTAACCCCCAAAGACCTAGAGAAGCCCGAACCCTAAGCCCTCAACGCTAAGACCTCAGCCCCAAACCCCAAACACCCTCAACCCGCCTCCCCTCCCCAAACAGTAGAGCCTCAGCCCAAGGACCCCCAAAAACCCTCGACCCCAAACCCTAAACCCTACTCCCTAAACCCCAAACCCCTAAACCTCCGAACCCTAAACACTACTCCCCCAAACAAACCTTGAACCCCTAAACCCATAAACCCTAAACTCTAAACCCTACTTTCCCTTTTTGTTCATATAAAACCCAAGAGAATATTAAAGATCTTATTTTGATTATGGTTCTAAGGGGGGGGTATAGTAAACCCTTCTCCCCTCTCCTTCTCTTCGTGGAACATTTGGACTTCTCTTGGCGAAGGCCCGCTCTCAGGAGCTGAAGAAGGTCGAAGACGAGCACAACAAGCTCTCCAAGGAGACACCCTTTTTGGACTTTATATAGGATATGCTTTAGGGCTTTCGGATGTTTTTAGGACTTTATATAGGACATGCTTTAGGGCTTTGGGATGTTTTGAGATATTTAGGACTGAGGCTGCTCTCAATCAAGGTGGTTCTGTTAGAGCTAGCAAACTCTGGAAGGTGATGCTTCTTTGTTTTAAAAGTTGGGGCGTACGATAAGTGCTACTGCGCGTGTCTACGGGTTACCACGGGGGTTATCTACGGGTCACGATGAGGGTCCTGGGGTTTAGGGCTTAGAGGTCTTAGGGTTGAGGGTTTGGGGCTTTGGAACTGAAAGGTGCGCTGAAAAAAGAGCCATCATAAGGGCCCCTTTGAAGGATCCTATGCACAAAACCCTAAATCCCAAACCCTACCCAGACCCACCCCCCATTCCCCTGTAATATACCCCGCAATCCCCACTCTTAAGGACCATATAAGGGCTCTATCAAAGGGCCGCTTAAGTGGGGGTCCACGGTTTAGGGTTTAGGGATTAGGGTTTAGGGTTAACCTAAACCCTAAAACCCCAAACACCTAAACCCTAGACCAAGGAGCCCTCTCGAATCTTTCGTTACCCCAGAGAGGACAATACCCCTTAATTAAGGAACAGGGCTTGAATTATAATAGGGCTTCATATTATGATTTAAGCTATCTTCCCTAATTAAGGGGTGTTGGACTCTCTGGGTACCCTACAGAACCCTAAACTTTATGGAACCTTAGACCCCTTAGCCCTATCCCCCGAAGCCCTAAACCCTAAAGGATGCCTAAAGTTGGTGTTTGTAGGTGCAAAGACGCCGGAGTGCGTCTGGGCACCAGTGAAACCACGCTCATCCCACACCTGTGCGAAAAAGGTGGGACGAACTCGAAGAGTGTCCCTAAAGGATCCCTAAGCCCTTTGGCCCTAAACCCCACAACCTGCCCCAGAGACTCCAATGTCCCTTAATTAAGGAGTATACCTTAAATCATACTAGGGTTCCTACTATATTTTAAGGCAATATTCCTTAATTCAGGGATATTGAAGTCACCTAAACCCTAAACCCTCTAGATCCCTTATAGGATACCTTAAAGGAGCCCTAGGTATTCCTGAATTACGGGACATTGGAGTCTCTGGGCCTCTGAGTATCAAAAAGGAGATGGCTTCCTCGGAGTCCAAGCTGAAGAACAAGAAGGCACCCGGTGGGTAGGCCTTGGGGACATTTTGTATTTTCCCTCAAGATAGCCCTGACCTGCCATCCCGACAAGGCCAGACTGAGGGTTTAAGATGAACTAGGTAGGTGTTTGGGATATTTATATTTTCCCTTCTTGGGCTTACTAGGACCCTATGTACGAAAGTTGTTCAAAGGCTTTGAATCGAAGGGCCAACCTAGACCTGGGCTTCCGACGATCTCTGGGTTGCAGAAATTCCACCCAGAGCACCTTTTTGGGGTGCAGGGTTTCGGGGTTTAGGGCCCTTGGGCTTATAGGGTGTAGGATGAGGGCTTAGGGGTTTAGGGGTTGGGGCTTAAGTTGGAGTTCAGAATTCAAAGACGTCAAGACACTTAACGAAGGAAAGTAATCGGGAGAACCCTTACATCACCGCTGACGAAGCCTGTAAAGCCCCAGAGTACCCAAAGAGAGAACCCTTTCGGAATCGCAAGCCCTTGTGCGACCTTCTCAATCCCCAATCCCTAAACCCTTATCAGCCCTGTATAAGACCCTTAAAGACACCTCCACCAGAAACCCCTGAACTCAACCTCCAAAGTCTGCGCACAAAGATAGCAATGTACCAGGCTGAGCTCGAGTCAGAGAAGGAGCATCAGAAGAAATCCAGCTCAGGCAGAGGGCATTTTAGGGTTTAGGGTGTATGGTTTAGAGTTTAGGGTTTAGGGGTTTAGGGTTTAGGAATTAGAGTTTAGGGTTTAGTGTTTTGAGGGGGTCGTGGGGGGCTTGTTGTTTTTCGTTTGTTGCAGCTGGTGTTCGGGAGACATTTTTCTGGTGTGTTGTTTCTTTGTTCGGAGGTGATTCGGGGCTTATAGGGGTTTCTCGGTAGTGTTATGAATTGCATCGCTCCTTGCCGGGGAGCCATGGCGGGATTATACGGCTGGTTTAGGTGATCTAGGACCCAGAGTAGGCCCTTATTCCCTTTTTTAGGGTTCAGGTTCCCTTATAAGCCCCTTTAAACCAAAAAGGGCATCCTTTTTATGCCCGGGTTACTCTTGGGTCTAGTGATTGGGTTTTTTTCGACTTGAGGATTCCGTTTGAGGCATGAGACGCTCAACCCTGAATAGGTTAGAAGGGGCCCCCACCCTGCAACAGTGGTATAATAGGAATATAATAGGGCCCTAATATAATCCTTATCGTACTATTACAGGGTGGGGGCAGCTTCTAATGAATCGGCTTCACAATCGAGTTCAAGAGCAGGTACCTCTGTCGTCCTTCTTACAAATGCTGCAGAGGGACATGAAGAGAGCAGCATAGCTTCTAAGGAAGCTTGGGGCAGATGGCGCGAATATGATTTCCCATATGGCAAACGACTCCTCGGAAAATGCAAAAACAAAACAGCCGCCAACTCCTTACGCCCTAAGTGAAAACAAGCCTACGCCTTAATACCTTGAACCTTAGAGTTCCCCGTCTCCGCAAAGCTGCTACTCAGGAAGTTGGTCAGGTCCCCACAAAAACAGCCTGCCAAAACCCCAAACCCTAAACCCTAAACCCTCAACCCCAAACCCTCAACCCCAAACCCTAAACCCCAAACCCTAAACCCTAAACCCTAAACCCTAAACCCTAAACCCTAGACCCTAAACCCTTAGCCGCTTCCTAAAGCCCTGAATTCGACGGCTCCGTAAGCCAGGCATGGGTGACCTCAAGAAACAGCGCCATGGCATGAATTTAGGGCTTTCTGGGGTCTACGGTTTTAGGGGTTTAGGGGTTTAGGGGTTTAGGGTTGATTTAGGGTTCATATAGGGGGTTTAGGGGTTTAGCGTTGATTTAAGGGTTCATATAGGGGTTTAGGGGTTTAGGGTTTTTTTTTCAGGTTTGCAAGGCTTCAAGGTGTGTAAGACTTCGGATCCTCAACCACAAAGCCCCCGTAGAACCCGAAAACCTGAAACCTAACACCTGAAACATGAACCCCTAACACCCTGCAGCCTACAGCCTTTAGCCCTGAGCCCTAAAATGCTTTGGGCGTGAGATTTGGGGTCTGTGAGTTTGGGGATGGTCTAGGATCTTATTTTAACTTACAACTGCCCTCTATGTACCCCAAATACCCAGTATAAGGACTCTATTAAAGGGTCTTTGGGGGGTGCATGGTAGGGTTTCGGGTTTCGAGTTTGGGTTCAGAAGCAGCTTACCCAAAGGCCCCAAAGTAGTTCCTTTTTGGGATTACCTTGTAGGGTTCTAGGTATGAACCACAAAAAGGAATTAGTATGGGGCCTTTGGGTAGGTTGTGTGATATGGCGTTTAATATTTCGGCGACGGGCTTTGGCCACAGTTTTGCAGCTCGGGACCAAGTGGTTACGCGCTGGGTGCGTTAAAGCCGATGGTTGGAGGTGTGACCGGGTACTACCAGGACCTTTCTAATTAGAATAGGTTTTTTGGGGTCTATCATACTATAATTATAATAAGGACCCCCCTATTAAGGCCCCTGCATGATTCAGATTTGGGCTTTCGAGAGCGAATTGGCCACGCCGAATATGGGCGCATTGTTCCAGCTTATCCTTCGCTGTATGTGTCTGCAGTGAAGTGTGTTCCTTTTCTTTCGGATGCCAAATAAAAGCTCCGGCTGGGGTTTGGGAAGAGTCAATTAGGTTCATGGCTGCGTTCTCCAACCGTACATAGCCTCTGAAATCCACAAAACCCCGGAAGCCCTATCCTAAACCGCAAAGACGAACAACAGCAACACTCTGAGAATAGTTGCATACACACATGTTAGGTTTAATTCTCAGCTTCAACCATAAGAAGGCCTGGAAAACCCATGTACGAAAGTTTTACAGAACCCCTTCAAGGAATCCTTGTGGAACAATAGGTTATCACCTTAGGATATCCGGAAGCCCTCAAAAGGGTCCGGGATTCATGAAAACCCGAACCCCCTATTAAGGCATCCTTAGCGAACCATGGGTCCTGAACCCTAAACCCTAAAACCGTAAACCTAAAACCCTGAACCCCAAACCCTTTAAGGAATCCTTAGCGAACTCTGGGTGATCAGGTTGGCGCAGAAGGAGGGAGCCTTCGAGCCCCTGGGCCAAGTGGCTCCTGGCATTCCGGGAGTGTTTAGGGTTTACCTAGACCCTAAAGAACCTGCCTTTTTAGGGTTCCCTATTATGATTTCCTTATATAAGTCCTTAAAACGGTAGGTTATTCCGTGTTAAGGTAGGGTTTAGGCTTTAAGGTTCGGGCTTCAGGGATTTCGCTTCAGGGACTTAGCGTTTCGGAGAGTTCAGGGTTAAGGTTTAGGCTTCATTGGCTTCGGCGTGTCGACGTTCAGGGTTTGGGCTTGAGGGATTTCGTGGGGAGTGTAGATACTTTAGTGTTTGTATATATATATATATATGTATGTGTGTGTATATACAGATATACGTATATATATATATATATATATATATATAGGTATGTATATATATATATATATATACACACACACTTGTATCGGCGCTCAGGCCTCTAGGATTCAAAGCCGAACCCATAACCCTTAAAAAGCTAAAGCCCGAATCCCGAAGCCCTAAACCCGGGTGGTAATCCTTATACGAACCCTTACAGCAACGGTATAGGAACCCTCCTACAACCTGTATAGAGCCCCTGAAACCTCTCAAGAAGGGGTGCCGACGACTGACCTTTCGGCTGGCTCTTCAGGAAAGAGAAGGGCAAGTACGAGAAGCTGGCGCAAGAGGATGAGAACACCAAGAAGGAGGGGTTTCAGGGTGTCGGGTTTAGGGTTCGGGATTGAGGGTTCATGTTTCAATCCGGGGAGGATATGAAGAGACCAAAATCGGATTGGCTTAAGGCCTTTGAAGTTCGGGCTGTAAGGTTCTATTCACTTTTCAGCTTTCTAAATGATCTTTTTTCAACTTTCAGGGTGTGGCATGTGCATGGAAGACCCTAGACCCTAAACCCTAAAACCCTAAGCCCTAACCTAAAACCCCAAAACCAAAAATCCTAAACCCTGCTCCCCTCTTTTTTCTCCAACCCTAGGACCCCAAAAACCCTAAAAGCTCCCTAAAACCCTAAACCCTAAAAGCCCTCTAAACCCGAAAGAAGACCCAAAACCCCAAAAGCCCTCTAAACCCTAAAGAAGACCCAAAAGTCTAAACCCTAAAAGCCCCCCAAAACAGCCCTAAACCTAGAACCTTAAACCCTAAACCCTAAAAGCCCTCTAAACCCTTAAAGAAGACCCTCCCAAAAGAGAGCCAGGAGATCGAGCGCGCCCAGTGGTCCATGCAGGCGCTGACGGCGGGCTCCTGGGCTGACAATGGGGCTTTTTGGCCTAGTAGGGGCTACCTAAATCCCTTAATTAAGGAATACGGAATACCCCTTGGGTTTAGGGTTAAGGGTTACCGGGACCCTAAGGAACCTGCCTTTTTAGGGCTCCTTAATATGATGTCTTTAGATAAGTCCTTAAAAAGGTAGGTTACGTGGGGTTAAGGTAAGGTTTACTGCAAGGGTCAATATAAGGATCAATATAAGGATATGGTATAGGGGCCTTAATAATTAGAATGTGGTTTGGGGGGGCCTATTATCCCAGATTTAGGGGCCACCAAAATCCCTTAATAAAGGAATACCCCTTGGGTTTTGGGTGTGGGGGTTTAGGGCTCTTAGGGTTTTTGGCTTATTAGGGTTTCCGAAAATTACGGGTACCTCCTTTCGGGGTCCCTAGAATAAGGATACTTGGGGTACAATATTAGGGTCACCTATTTTGGGAAACTCCCATATTAGGGGCTACCAGATTTAGGGGTGTAGGGGTTTCGGGTTTAGGTGTTTACGGTTTTAGGGGGTTTAGGGGTTTCGGGTTTAGGGGTTTAGGGTTTCAGGGGGTTTAGGGGTTTAGGGGTTTCGGGTTTCGGGTTTAGGTATTTAGGGTTTTAGGGGGTTTAGGGGTTAGGGGTCTAGGGGTGTAGGGTGTCTGGCTTCGGGATTTAGGATGTATTTCGTGTGAGGCTTCGCGCTGGGGTATCAGGGTTCCAGCTATCGGGCTTGGGCTTAATTAGGGACGATCAGGTTGCGGGTATTTATCTCCAGCAGCTTTAACTGACCATGCATTCGGAACTATTACAAGCACCTAATTACGCCCTAGACCACCGAGCCCTACATTCCTTAGAAGAAATCCCAAACCCCCTAAACCCTAAACCCCAAACCCCCTACACCCCCTAAACCCTAAAACCTAAACACCTAAACCCGAAGCCCCCGAACTAACAATCTCCTTCCGTTTC
Source organism: Symbiodinium sp. CCMP2592 (assembly GCA_905221615.1). NCBI lineage: Eukaryota > Dinophyceae > Suessiales > Symbiodiniaceae > Symbiodinium > Symbiodinium sp. CCMP2592. The sequence continues at coordinate 162,881 of CAJNDT010004112.1, forward strand.
TCTGTGCGAGGAATGGCTGAAGCCCCGGCACCGGATGCCGGCGAGGGCCGCTCCATGCGAGAGCAGCCTCTCAGCGGCGGATCATGGGGCTTTAAGATTTGGGGGGGTTTCTTTAAGGGCTCCTTCAAGGGATGCATAAGGGGTCTAAAAGGGTTTATATAGTGTTTCAGGGTTGTTGCATAACGGCTTTCTAAGGTGTTGAGAAGGGGTTTATAACGGGTTCAGGATTTTCGGGTTTCATGTATGGGCCGTAGTATTTCGTATAGGGTTCGTGTAAGGCTGTCTAAGGATTCCGTTAGGGGTTCTATCAGAGTTTTCGGGTTTATGGGCTTGAGGGTTTTGGGGACCAAGGATTGTGTCTTAAGGGTTTTGCAGACTTCTTTGCGCTTACTTACTGTTTGCGCATTTAGACATACTTTCTGTGTTGGGGGTGCTATGGTTTGGGTTTAGGGCCCAAGAGGGATTGCTTTAGTGGATGCTATTGCTGAGTCTTCTTGGTTTGTCTCAGTGTTAGTCTTCTTATGTTGATTTTGCCCTAGTGCTTCCAAGCCGCATTGAGCTTGACAGCGCCCCGGTACCAAAACACCACCTAGACCCTCCATCTACCTTCTATTAGACCCTAAATGCCCCTTGTTTGGGACCACATTAACCCTAAGCCCTAAACCCTAAACCCTACCCTATACCCCTGTTTGAGGATACAAGGAGGGTCCTGGCAGAAGCAGAGACTCACCACCTACAAAAGTACCTTAGATAGTAGGGTCCTTATGATAAGGATCCCAAAATACGGTACCCCTGATTTTCGGAACTATAGGAACCCTGAAAAGGAACCCTTTTTAGATCCCTTCACAGGAGCCCCCAATTTTCGGAACTCCCAGAATCAAAGACTGCAGCCTTCTAAAGGCTCTTGGCAGCGCAGACGCGTCTGCAAGAGATGCAGGCCCGAGCGCCCGCTTTTTAAGGGTTTGTGGGTTTAGGGTTTAGGATTTGAAGGTTTAAGGTTTTGGGTTTTGGGTTCAGGGTTTAGGGTTTAGGGTGTAGGGCCTTTAAGGGGTTGAAGGCTGATATAGGGTCTTAATAACTAGAATAAGGCTTGGGGGGTACATGATACTAGAGCTATAAAAAGGAACCACCCCAAACCGTATTCTAATTATTAAGGCCTCCGCGTTAGAGGGCTTGGCCTGCAGGGGTGGATCGGGGTTCGGGGTGGCAGGATTTGGGTTGTGGCTGTCCAAGTAGTCCTCATTTATGGTTTTTGGCGCCTAACAAAGGCCCTGAAGTCTTGTAATAGGGAGCACTTGGATTTTCTGGGCTACAGTAGAGTTTAAGGTTTAGGGTTTAGGGCACCAAGTTCAGGGAGCAAGAGGTTGAAGCCGAACCTGCAGGCTTGGCTTGAACCCTAAGCCCGATAGCCAAAACTCTAAAGCCCTGGCCCTAGCCTTTACCTCAAAGAACCTACCTTTTTAAGGGTTTATATAAAGAAATCATATGAAGGAGCCCTAAAAAGGTAGGTTCCTTAGGGTCCAGGTAGCCTTTACAGCCACTGCCGTACAACCCAAAGCCCTGGAGGCCTTAAGCCCTTAAGCCGAAATTCAAGACTCGAAGCAACCACGAGCGAAATCCCAGCCTTAAGATCCTAAATCTCCGTGTAAAGGTCGGAACCCGGGCCCTTAAAAGCCTAAAACCCTCGATGCTCGGTCCGTTTGACAGGCGGAGGAGAAGACCAAGACTATGGCGATATCCAGCCTGAAGGTGCTTCAGGGTTTAGGGTTGAAGGGGTTTAGGGTTTGGGGTTGAAGTGTTTTAGGGTTTAGGTTTAGGGTTGAAGGTTTAAGTTTGCAGGTTTGGGATTTAGGATTTGGGGTCTGTAGGGTCTGTTCTTTTCGTTGTATGTCTCCTTCTTCTCTTCGATGTCTGTGAACTCTTTTCCGAAGTACGCGGTTCGTTGGTGAGTTTCCTAGGGTGCCATCTCGCTGCTGTTTCGGCACTTGTTTCGAGGGTTGGGGAAGGCCGTGATTCAGAGCGAAGTGCTTCGCCAACACGAGCCGCAGCCAGAAGTCAGCAACGAATCTTCACAGACAAAGCTTGAAACTCTTTAGATGCCAAGCCTTCTGGGCTGCGAAAGTTGCCAAAGCTCAACATAAAGCTCCGATTACATCACCCCACCAAAACAGCAATCTCTGAGCACCCAAATGCCATGTAAAACCCCACATAATTAAGCCTGTACGAAAGCTATAGAGTATTGGCTAATCTATAGGCCCTGAACTCTAACTTATGGAGGCCCCAGGCTACTCATAGTAGCCTTCAATTCCGCCACTGGCGCAGAGAATGACCTCAGAAGGCCAATGAGACTGAGACTAGTCCAACCCATGGCTCGGAATGCTCGCAGTGCCAACCCTAAAATCACCGAAACCCTGCGCCCGAAATCCTTAAATCCTACATGCTAGACGCTAAACGCAAGCCCGCCGCCCTACGTGAGCGCCTTGAACCTCCACCCCTCTAGAACGTCCATGCATTCAGCAAGCAAAGTCTGATCAGAAGCCTAAACTCGGATGCCCAGTAGCTTATTCCCTTTTTGTAGTCCTAGGTTCCTTATAAAGTTATCCAATACCAAAAAGAGAGGCCTTTTCATTCTTAGGTTACTGGGTATCCTAGCTAAACACAAGCTTGTAGTTTTAATGTCAAAAGCACGAAGCCCCAAACTTGAAGCCTTAAGCTTTTTCTGCAACATCCCAACTCCTAACCCCAAACCCCTCACCCCTAAGGGCACCTGACAAGCTTTGTAGATTGAACACGAAACTCCCATGTTATATAAAACACCCCCGAAGCCCTACAGAAGCCCTCCAAGCTGAAGAACACACCAAAACATCAAAAACAAGCAACAACACCCTAGATATAAGCCCTAAACCTTCAAAGCCTCAATCCCAAATCCAACACCCTGAGCCGCAAGCCCTAAACTCAACCTCCATTGTAGGAACCCCTGCAGTAACCTAAACCCGTAAACCCTGAACGGAACCCTATACCCCTAAACCACCCAAAACCACCAAATAAACCTAAAACCCACCACAGCCCACACCCCTAAAACCACCAAAACCCCTAATACCACCCTAAAACCCCCAAAGCCACCCAAAACCCCTAAAACCCCTAACACCCCCAAAGCCACCATTCCCGGAGCCGGGATAGACTGCCAGGAGCGCATTCACAGCTCCGAGCAGATCCTGGGCCGAAGCAAACAGGACCGACGAGCCCAGAAACTTTCGAGTTCCTGAGGGTTCTATAGGGTTTAGGGTTGAGGGGTTTGGGGTTTAGGGCTTAGGGTTTCTGAGGGTTCTATAAGGGTTTAGGGGTTTGGGGTTTAAGGTTTCTGACCTGGACCCCAAAGTAGAAGAATGGCCTTTCTAGAGGTTTTGGGCCATTCTTTTGCCTACTTTTGGGGGGGTCTAGGTCGGTCCTGGTCTCTGGGCCCAGAAAGCCACCAGTTTCTGAGGCTTCTTTCAGGGTTCCCTTAGCCCACCAAGCCCTACTTTTTTGTAGGTTCTTATTGTTAACCCCCAATGTGGAATTTAAAGAGACCCTACAAAAAAGCAGGTTTTGGTAGGTTAAGGTCTGTAATGTTTTAAAGCAGGGTTCAATAGGGTTCTTCTTTGTTTATAAGGCTTTTGGTAAGTACCCCTCAGGGTCCAGGTAGTCCTGATTTATAGTGTTTTGGTACCTCAAAAGGCCCTAAAGTCCTATATTAGGGAGTACTTGGACCCTCTGGGTAAGGGTTCTCTATACGGGGTCGGAGTTACGAGCCCAGGGGCTACGGGGTACAAGCGTTCGGGATGTGGGCCCCGAGGTTCTAGGAGGTATGAGGGTTCTATGAGGGTTTGCGGGTTCTGTATTTGGGGTTCTGTAAGGGATCTATCAGGGTTCTACGGTTAGAAGGATTTCAGAAGGGTTTTTTGTTTTATACGGTTTCAATGGGCTTTTTATACGGGCTTTGGGTCATGGAGCTTGGTGGTCTACAAGGGTTCTATATGCTGATATAAAGGTTGACAAGGAGCGGTTGCACCTTCCTTCAGGATTCCTGTATGCAGGGTCTGGGTACAATGACCACAGGGTGTTAGACAGGGGCTTTCAGGGTTCCTTGAGTTTCTTGGGACGCCTCGGCAGGAGCACAAGCGCCTGGCAAAGGAGCGTGACGCGGTCGAAACCATCATCGTGGAAGCTCGGAGAGAGAATGGCAGGGGAGGCACAGAGGGTCCTCCTCAGGGCTTTGTCTTCATGTTGAAGTACCTTGGAATAATCATCCAATCTGCTGTTTGCGTTTACGCATCCCTTTACCGTTCTCACAAAGCGGTAGTTTAAGACCTAGTTTAAGTCGCGTCTTTAAGGGTGAAGTCGTGTCACCCTTCGTTTACCTGGTGTTAAGCATATTCTATCCGTATCGAGATGGTTGAGTAGTCATAAAGTTTGGGTTGTGCTTTTCTGAATGTGGTTTAGTGCCCTGATCGAGCTAGTTACTTGGAATGGGACATGAAGTTTCTTACCTTTGGTTAGTAGGGAATGGAGGAATGGGGTACAATTATAACTACTATTGCTACCATTCTTCCATTCCCTACTAACCAAAGGTAAGGTTTGGGTGGTAGTGGTTCTAGTGCCCTGCTAGTGATCTTCTCACTGCGTTTAGATCCAAGGTTCAAATTTTGAAACCCTAAACCCTAAACCAGTTCAAACTTCAAGCATTGGTCGGCTAGACTAGCTGTAGTTTCCCAAGATTGCGGTCGTAGCGCTTAAGGGGCGAGATGCTTTCCATGTTCGCGAACCACCCGGTCATCTGCGGCCCGTCGTGGTGTTCTACTTGTCATCCGTACTGAAGCCGAGTGCGACCAAGAGCAATCCTTTGTGGCAAGAGTTTGCCAACAAAGCTGGACGGGAGGTTTGCTTGGCCTCACAAGAGACAACGCCTCGCCAAAGTGCCGAAGTCACGGAGTCATCAAATGGTGGGAATTACAATTACAATAGCCATTAGTTTCATTATATTCGTGCCATTAAAGTACCATTACATGTTTATTCTTATCTATACTGCCATTGCCCGTACGATCACGCGCCCTAAACCCTAAACCCTAAACCCTAAACCCTAAACCGTCACTATGCATCTTCGTGTTTGGCCGCGTGCCGGTCCTCGGGCCTGTTCCTGCCGAGTCCAGTCGGGTTGAAACTCCAAGTTGTGTTTGATGCAGGGGGCTTAGTAATTAGAATAGGGTTTGGGGGTATATTAGACTATAATTCTAATCCCAACACCCTATTCTAATTGTTTTGTTTAATATAGGGGCCTTAGTAAGTACGTGTACTACGGTTGATGATATAAATCCTGCATTACCTTAAGGACCATAAACTATGGGAATTATGAGATATTCCTTATTATGGGTAATGCAGGATTTATATCATCAATCGTATTTTGGGGGTTCCTGATTATAGTTACAGTATAATGGGCCCCAAAACCCTATTGCCCGTAGTTGCCGAACCTCCCTCAACCCCAAACCCTAACCCCCCATCCGAAAGCATCAAAGCAATTTAGACACCCTAGAAGCCTGAACAGCGTACACAAAAGACTGAGAAATCCTCATCACCTGAGCCTTAGCACCCTAAGCTCCTCGTACAAACCTGGAAAAACCAAACCACCACCCCCAAAACCCTTGAATTAAATGTAAGAGCCCCTAAACCCTAAACCCAAACCCTAAACCCCTTTCGTAATTTCGGGCGCCAGCCGAACCGAGGAGAAGAAGGAGCAGCTCGAGGCGGCAAACTTCGATGCCGACGGCTCCTCCACTTTTATTGGGTTTGGGGTATATGGGGGTAAGGTACCTTCTTTTGGGGGTCCTTATAATGAGGATCCTACTATTTAGGGGTACCGGTTTGGGGTATAATGGAAGGTTTTATACTAGGGTTTCCGAAAGGGATCCATAAGGGTTCCTGTAAGGGCTCCTATAGGGGATGTGTAGGGTTTAGGGTTTTGAGGTTGGCTTGGAGGGTTTAGGACCCTTATTCGCTTTTTGTAGTCCTAGGTTCCTTATAAAGTTACCCAATACCAGAAAGAGAGGCCTTTTTATTCTTAGGTTACTGGGTATCCTAGTTAATTAAAGTAGAAGCTAGAAAGTTGGAGCACCATTATCCTCATGGCCCTCAAGGTAAAGTAGAGGGAATCCTAGCACAAATCATTCTAAATCCATGTTCCAACTTTCTGGGGTTCGCTATAGGGCTTTGCGGGCTTGGCTTGGATGTAAGGGTTTGACTTGTAGTTTAGGGTTACAGGGTTTTCGTATTGCTTGGGTTCATGTTTAGGCTTAGGGTTATAGGGTTTTCGTATTGCTTGGGTTCATAGAAGAAGGAGTCCTGGGTGGGTGTAGGGCTTTAGTTTTGGGCTGAGGGGTTTGGGGCTCAGGGTTTGCGGGTCATAGGGTTCGAGGTTAGACGGCTTAGGGCTAACTTCAGGGTTAGGGGTCCAGGTGGCCTCAGCAGGAAAAGCACGGAAGCAAGTAGCGCATGGAAGCAACAAGAAAGCCCCTCAGATATAAGCTTGAGTAATTAGCAATGCCAGTCCGTGGGGCGGATACACTTAGTCTAGAACCTATGAGATCTCGCCAAGCTCTTTCCAACTGTTATATAATCCCGAAACCAGCAGCCTCTAGACTCTAAGCAGTCAACCGCCAAGTCCTTGCAAGACGACAAGATCCGCAGGTTTCGCACGTCTTCAACAGGCGAAGCGGCAAGCCGAGGCAAAAGCAACAAGGGCTGAGGGCTTTGCAGCTCTAATGTCGGATCTTTCATGAGTAGAAAAAGGTTCTGGAAGGGCTGAGACAGGGGTCTCAGCGACTAGGCTATGGTGTTGGGATATGTTACATGTCCGGCCTACAGGGGACTCTTCTTTCTACTTGTTTAAGCCTGTACGTGAGAGGGTTTAGGGCTTGAGGCTGAGGGCTTCAGGGTTTCGAGTGTGACGTTTCGACTCCCATTTTTGGGGTCCTTATCATAATTTTAGATATATATATATATATATGTTGATTGAATGACTGCTATGAAGGATATCTTATCGTCACGAAGATGGCAAGTTGTGAAAGTTACTCCGTAAGAACAGTTTAGATGACAGAGTTGGAAAGCGTATAGGTTATTGCATTTATACGCTGTGTTATTGCTTCCGACGCCGACTTTGCTATATGCGATTTCTGTACTTCGCCGTCGGCGTTGCCGTGGTTGTGCATTTCTCTATCTTCAGCAGTGTTCCGAAAATAAGGGACCCTAGTATAGTACCCTAAGAAGTAGGATCCTTATCATAAGGACCCCAATTTAAGATACATCCTCCATGCTCTTCTGACTTCTTCTATTGCTTCCATGGCAGGTAGAGCTCTGCGCCACGCAAGCCGCAAAACCCACAACCGCCACACCAAAAACAGGGTCAGAGGTTGGGGCCTAGGCGCATAAAGCAAAGAGCACAATCCCCTATGGCCGGAGTACTGGGCCCTCAATGCAAACAGTCCCAAAGGCCTCCAACCCGGAGGCCCAGGCTCTTAAAAGGCGGGGTACCCACGCAGTCTTCTAGACACTAAGCCCTGAACCCCTAAACCCCTGAAGCCCTAAACCCTAGGCCTCTAAAACCCTAAACCATCTTGAACCCCTAGACCATCCTAACCCCAAACCGCTACCAAAAAGGCGGAGTACCATTCAAACCTGGGCCCTAAACCTTAAAAGCTAAACTATCCTATGCCCCAAAACCATCCTAAACCCAAAACGCCCTTCGAAAAAGGTGGAGTACCATTCAAACCTGGGCTCATCAAGCCTAAACCCCTAAAGCCCCAAGCCCTAAACCCCAAACCCCTTCGAAACAGGCGGAGTACCACTCAAACCTGGGCTGGCTGGACGGTCTCCGCGGCCACCTGGGCAACCTCGACTTCCAATACACCGATCCCCACAGGCCCCGGGGGCAGGGGTAGGGTTTAGGGTTCAGGGTTTAGAATTTCTGAGGGTTTAGGGTTGTGAACTCCCTTGAGTTCACCTGGTAGCTCGTGACCCTGTCACCAATGATCAAAGATCTGAAGAATGAAAGGTTCCTCAACCGCGAATCCAAGATCAAAAGAAGAAAGAGGCTGCCCTGCAGCTAAACGTTCCCCAGCGTCCCACGCTGTTTTCTCCAGCAGTCCGGCTCAGGCTTCAAAGGTCCATGCAGCACCCAGTGCTGAACCCTACCCGCCCACCTTCGACCCTTGGGCCTGAAAGGATAGGCGGTGCACGAACATGGCCACTCGCTCCTGTCGCAGCTGCAGCTCAAGATTTTCACACTAACCCTATTTTATTGGCCAAGTTCGTCCATCTGACGGTAAGCGACTCGGTACTGCGCCCAAAGATGTTCTGCTGAGAGGAGTCTCAAAAGTGGACTCGATCCTTCATCATCCCATGCGCGATACTTTAGGGGAGTCTTAGGGTAGAGGCCTTAAGACTTAGGGTCGGGGGGAAGCGGCTGAAGGCTGTTGGAGCCACTCAATGGCTTTCCGGCGTTGGGCATCTCTTGCTAGGGATTCTGAGGTATCGAACAAGCGAAAACGGCCTTGCGCAAGGACTGTCCGAAGCAAGGATGGATCCATATTCTTAGTCAAACTGTCAGCTACCTGCAATGTGGTGGGGATCCACCGGAACTGAGCGTTCTCTGCGCAACGCTGCTTAATCAAGAGCACTTCCAACGTCGTGCGATGTTCCTCACAAGTTGGCATGGCTAATCTGGTCACGAGATCAAAGAGGGATTTGCAGTCTGTCACTACGAGAGCAGTATTCAGCAGCTTATAGCTCTTTTCAGGTTGTCGCCAATCGAAATGAGGCACATGTACTACTCCCCACAGTGCACGGAGCCATCCCAAAAGATCAACGGCCTTTGACATCGCGTAAGCTTCGGCTGACAGAGTTGATCGGACCACTCGGGGTATTTTCTTAGAAACCCAAGCAAGAGGAGACACTGGGGCTTCCTGGTTTTTACTGAGCTGACCATTTGTGGCGCATACAAGAACACCCTGATGGGAATTAAGATTCTTCGAGGAGGCGAAGGATGCGTCTCCAAAAGAGACGAAAGTTAGCTGATCTGCCGGTATCGAAAGAAAGTGTACGCAGACCTGATCGAGCTCTTGGGCCTCCCGCAAAACGCGATTTGCAGTCAGCAGCGTCTGCACAGTTGCTGTTGTGATTTGGCTTTGGATTTCCCCTAGTTTAGCGGCTATGTCAGGCCTCGTATGGGTGACCGCGTATTGAACGCTTCCAACCAAACCACGCAGCTTGGAGCGCTCCTCTTCGGTGGCCGGGGATTCTGGGTTCTGCCTTCGACTACGACCTACATCAATGGGCAACACTTGACGGATGTATTCGCCCTGTGAGGCACGGATCGTGAAGTCAGGCATTTGCTCAAGTCGAATACCGGTGAACACGAAATCTCGAAACTTTCGGCTACCGAAGGGCAAGGTTTTCTGCAGAGTCTGAATTTTATCTAGGAAGACGGCATCCCCTCCGCAAACCCCGTCGTCAACATGAACCCCTAAAATGCCATTTAGCTTCCCTTGGGTGTACAGAAGAAAAACACACGGCTCAAGAGGATGCCTAATGAACCCGAGGGCTTCAAGCTGCTTAGATAGCTCTTTGTAGAACAGCAATGGAGCATCAACTCTCCCATACGCATTCCCCAGCAACTGGCAGACTTCGTCATCTTTCATTTGGAGAAGCTGACGGAGTTCCTTCGGGGTTCCATGGCAAGAGGATTACTCTCATCGGCTTAACCCCTTAAGAATGCAGTCTTAATATCAAAGGATCCCAGCGGAAACTTACACGAGGCTATGGTCTGTAAGACTAGCGCTCGACCTTCCTTCGAAAGTGTGGGGGCATCCCTCATAACCTCAACCAACTTAGGGTCCTGGAAACCTAAAACCACTAACCGTGCCTTGGCACGGGGTTGGGATTCACCGGGCTCGGGACTCTTCCAAGTGAGGATCCATCGACTCCTTAAGATCTGCTCGGGATTTAGCCGTCGACGAAGCACTGCACGGATGGCTGAGGTCTGTACCCAGCATTGCAACTCTTTAGCCTTTGCCTGTTCAAACAGCTTTACCTCCTGAGGGGTCAGGTCTTTTACGTTAACCTCAGTCCTAGCACGTTTGCTCACGGCTGCCAAAGTTGCAAGCTGCTCGGGCGCTGCTTCGGATGCCCAACGCTTTAGGTCCTTATGTCTTATGGGAACTTCTAAGCAAAAGGCTTGATGCTCAGCACACTCTAAGGGATTTTCGACATATGGAAGATCATCTTCGGCAAGCGGGGGACCCTGAAAGTTGTCGCTAGTCTGAAGCGTTGTGAAATCCATGATTTCCTCTCCCTGAGAGTCCCGAACACCCAACTGGTGACTAGCTAACAGGGCTGTCTCAGTGTAAAGACCCTCCTCGCTGTCGGGCACAGGGATGCTTGCGACATCAATCTGTCCAGGATCACTATACTCTACGGTCGGCTGCACGGAATCAGAAGGAGCTGCGGCATCGCGCTCAACTTCTGGCGCATCAAGGGAAACTGGAGCTTCCGTCTGAATGCTTACTTGAGGCGTAAGCTCTCGCTCGGGTTGAGCAATGTCATTATCGCCTTCTCCATTTCCCTGAGCGGCGGACGCGCCAGACACAGGAACTGGTGACAAAACAGCCAGCTCAGGAGATCCTGAGGGTGAGGCATTCATCGAGGAATTGGGTATCGCGGTGATTTCTGGATTGGGAATCGTGAGGTCAACAAAGGTACTGGCGCCTCCAACTCGAGAAACAGTCTCGGAATTTGACACGGACGTCGAGAGGCTCTGCCACTCCATTCTCCGGAGCACACCGGAGGATTGTTGCTCCGTGAGCAACCCAAACTACGGACTGCCCTTCTTGGCAGATGACCTTGGCCGGACCGTGCCACCTACCTGCTGCAAGCCGGTTTGGCGATGTCTTCTTAGTCCAGTACAGAACCCATGACCCTGCAGCAAACGGACCTCGCACCGGATGACTACGCCTCAACATGGCCCGCCGGATTGTTTGGCAGTTGTCGGCTTCGAAGAAGGCTTGTCGAGCCCTACACCGTAGGTCCAATCGTCTTCGGTGGGCCTCGGCTTCAAGATCATCTCCTTCGGTCAGTGCGTGAGAACTCCACTCCTCGTCGGAAGTGATACTTCCGGGGATGCGAACAGACTTCCCCAAGACAATCTGTTCTGGAGCATAGCCTTTATGACGGACCAAAGCATTCTTAGCATTGAAGACCTGATGAAGTGCCTGATCAAGCGAACTATCGTTGGTGATTGGGGATTCTTTATCTAGTCGGCTCAACATGCTCTTTACGATATCACCGTGGAGCTCGACTCGACCCCTTTGCCAAGCAGCTGCGGTGACAAATGTTTTGATGTTTTGGCGCTGAAAGGCTTCCAAGGTGGCTTCCGATCGAAATTCCCCGGCTGGGTCAACATACACAAGCTTAGGGGTTCCTGCCCAGGAGAACCAACTATCCCGTAGGTTGCTCAAGGCTTCAGCTCCGAGTCGTGAATTTGATCGGCGTCCCAGGTGGAAGCAGCTGGATTCGTCAAGCACGTGAACAACATAGGCTCGATAACCAGCCTGGCCCTTAAAGAAAAACCCGTCAACTCCAAGAACATCATTAAACTCTTTTGGTTCGGGCAACTTACTGGGTCTCTGATGGCGAGGCAACGTAGACTCTAAACACACGTCACACTGATAATCCAGCGCTGCTTCGACGAGCTGCTTGTCTTCACCAGCGGCACGCAGGTGCTCGGAAAGCTTCTTGGGATCTGGGTGACCTAGATTGTTATGGGCTCGGATAAGCTGGGTCTTGAGGTCCTTAGGCAATCTACGGAAAGCAGGCCCATGAAGAGGAACTGGTGGAGGCGCCCATCCTTCCATGTCGGGTTTTGGGACCTCGTCAGGTTGGGAAGTCCCAGGGGACTCAGCGTTACGATTCTGAGCAAATATTGTTATCAGTATTTCGGCGGCAGGAATCCGAGCTCGTTTGCTGGTGCCGGGCATCGTGGTGCGGTCCTCTTGTCCGAGAGACTGAAACACTGCTGCTTGCCCCGGGGGCTGACGCTTGCACACAGAAATTCGCCAAGGAGCTACTGTCGGAGGCAGGGCACCAAGCGGATATTGGACACAAAAACCTGAAGGATCCCGAGATCAGGAAACCGCTCTTGAAGGAGCTCTAGGAGGCGACTCTGAGGGGGAACTAGAGTTGAACTCGCCTTGACAGCATGCTCCACGGCTGACTCAAAGATGGACTGCCACTGTGCATCAGGCAGGACTTCCGGCGCTTGCACAGACGCCGAAGGTTGTGCTGCGCTGGACTCCTTCCTCCTAGCCTTCCTAGCTATGCCTTCCCCTGATTCGGGCTCACTCGCTCTCTTTTGGGCATCCAGGGTGTTGCGGGATCGGGACATACCTAGCGACGTCTTAAACCTTTTACGGGTTAAGGGCTGTCCTTGATCAAGGGCTAAGGCGGACTCATCTCTAGCACGCATCAGAATCTCGGCTACATGTCGAGAAAATCCCAAGCAGTATGAACCAGCCTGATGCGTCCTGCCCAAAAGCTGTCGGAAGCGGTGAGTCAGGGGCTGATGCGCAGGATGTCCCGGGCACTGTTTTTGCACAAGACTACGGACCAGCTCTGCAAAGGTACTAAAGACCACAACCTTCTTTCGAATTGGGATCTGCTGTATGGGAGTTGAAAGTCCAAAAGCACACATGTCGACAGTTGCTCGCTGGGTCAGTTTGATGATTGGTTTACACTCGTCTTCATTTGTCATACAGGAAGAAATCGGCTGCTCAAGGTGAAAATGTCTGTGATTCTTGGTTTGCCATTCGCAAATTTTGGCACACAAACGAACATGAACAAGCTCTCGCTGTCGGTGCTCTTTTAGGGTTTGGGGCCCAGCGAGATTTTTGGCGCTGTTCAGGCGTGCCCAGGAGCACCAGTAGCGGCTGTCGGGAGACATCCAGATATGCCGAGGCTGCGTGCGTTGCAAAAGGTTCCACAGCTTTCGCTGACCTTCAGCCGTTTCTAGATCTCCTTCACCTATAGTAAAGCGCTGGGCCAGGCCACCTAGCGCTCGAACCTGCTCTGTTAAACGACTATCGGGATTTGCATATATTTCAAGTACATCCAATTGAGGCTCACTGGGTTGGGAATACGTCAACATGGAGTCTTGGTACACATTCCACGCAGCCTCCTCAGCCTGTTGGTAGGCCTGAGCACAAGCATCGGCAGCCATTTGTGCCGCCTCGGGCAACGGCGACTCCAGCAGATCACTTGCAGAAGTCAGTTCCCGACGAAGGTCAGACGATTCGGGAACGGACTCAGAGGCAGACGCTTGGTGTATCGAGCTCGGGACTACTCTAGTCTGCGGGCTCTCAACCAGATTGGTCATGGCAAACCGAACTCGGGGAATAATAGGCAATTGAAAACCAAGGGATTTCATCAGGGCTCGGTCCTCATCGGGCAACTTAGGTGTAGCCTTCAGACAATAACCTATTGCCAACACTCGATCACCGGTCCAGGGCGCAGTAGCATGCCAGCAGTGCGGATCAAGATACATGCAGGGCTTAAGAGCCACTAACGTTCCCGACACGGCAGAATGACCGCACAGGCGATCCTGAGCTGGTTGCCGAGCGTGCGGGGATTTGGCTACCCAGAGCTGACCACCGGTGTCGGGGTATTCTAGAGGTACTACGAGGTTCTGGAATTGTTCAGAGTTGTACACATCTCGATGAGGCTCAGCATTGGCATTGCACGACACACCTACAGAGGAGAATCGATGCTGGGGATCACTTAGGTGTATTAGGGACGTAAGGGCTCGAGTGATCCAAGGGTATTGTCTTGCTACGGAAGTGACTCCCACTATTCCTCCGTGAACATACATCCCAAACGTCACGTAGGCTAGGGGTCTCTTAGCATCGGGATTTGGGGCAATCACGGCGGCCCGGGCAGTACTTTCGGCAAAGAGGTGCCACGGCACCTTTCGCAGGAACATGCGAAGCTCAGACAGCGTGGGCTGACTTTGCATCAGCGCCTTGGCGTGGTTTTCAACATCGCGAGGACTTACGCTAGCTTGCTTAACAAGATCATTCAACTCACGCTGACATTGAGCAACTTCACTCACGAGGAGCTCGGGGGAGCATTCAGCTGGCGGATGGCTGAAATCATTTCCTGCATCACTTGCTCCATTTGGGACATGCGACTGTTCAGAGTCGCCACTTGGTCCTGGAGCGCAGGCTCCTCCAGCATTTCCCAAGGGATCTCGGGACCGTCCTCGCGAGCACGGGCCTTTGGCGTAGCTTGACTCAACATGCTCGTCTTGCGAGGCTTGTCCGACTTGATCACGGCGGGTTCGCCACGTAGCTCGACCTCGAGCTGCTCCGCCTGGCTCACATATTTTTCCACGAAGTTGATGAACACCTTGTGTTCCCGTTTGCCACTGTCGTGGTAGTGATCCACGAACCATTTGGTCCAGTCGGAACCTTCCTCCACGCAGTCCATGAAGGTGCGGCCCTTCATTTTTGTACCAAAGTTCACCAGAAAGGCACCGTGCTTTTCGAGGCTGAGTGCCTCGATCTCGGCCATGCTGAGACTCATGGTGGGGTCTCGCAGCTTGACCAAACGAGTGCCGAGACTGGCTGTCGGGGCACGGGAAGTCGGCGCCTCGACATCTTGACTGCTCTGCGCCATGCTGGGGGGCTGAGCGAGGGTCGGGACTGCGGATTGCACAATTGAGCTTCGGAGCGGCTTGCGGGACCGCAGTTCGGCTCACACTTGCCTGAGCTGGAGCTGTATCTATGCTACCAGGTGTTCTCGTGGGCACCGGCAGGCATTCGTTAACGGCGCTGGCAACACTATGCTTCAACGCTGGTTTTGAATTCTCTACCCGAGGGCTTCTAAAGGAGCGAGGAACCGCTATACATCCCAAAGTTCTCTTTCCTATACCCAAGGGCTCACTAAGCATGCACGGGTCTTCGGCAGCGGGAACATGAGGCGGATCTTCGGCAGCAAGTGAATTTGCAGCCTCATGGTAACTTTCTTCACACAGCTTTGACAGGTCGATCATGTATAGCCCCGTTGGGCCGGTCTGCATCTGAAGCGAACGCTGAAGGCGGCGAAGTTCGCACACATCAGTCACGGTATTGATGACCCCTCCTAGCTGCTTGATAGCCTTCTTGCTGAACAGTAAAGGTGTATGACCCGGTACCACCTCTATCCCTAGCCACAAAACCTGGTGATCCGTTGTTCCGAAAGGCAGCAAAATGCGGCAATCACTCATTAAGGTCTGATTGTTACCAAACCGAAACCGAATGGCACTCTTCTGCACCCGAATCTTGGAACGAACGGAATCACTCAGCTGGCCAATGAACTTCTGAAGCAAACTCTTGCCCATCACACAACGGCTGGCACCCGTATCAAGGATAGCTTCAACATGACTAGCTTGCTGGGCAAGAGTCGCCACCTCAG
Organism: Symbiodinium sp. CCMP2592; assembly: GCA_905221615.1. NCBI lineage: Eukaryota > Dinophyceae > Suessiales > Symbiodiniaceae > Symbiodinium > Symbiodinium sp. CCMP2592. Next base: position 178,412 of record CAJNDT010004112.1, read on the forward strand.
TTGCAGCACACCTAACATGTTTCATGTCAGGGCAAAAGGCATCAGTCGAGGCTGGTTCCCCACTGCTGCGCGGCCTGAGGGATTGTTGCTTCAGCAAGTTGTGGCGATTTTGCAGCTTTCGGACTAGGTTCTGGAGATTAGGGAGGACCGTCTTAGGGGGCACAGGATTGTACGTGCAAAGCGCCTCCTCCAAGGTCAAGGCATCAGCTGGCAAGCTGGTCAAAATCTCCTGAGTGACGGCTTGATCTGCGACCTGGGAGACATCCATGAATGCCTCGGCCACCGTCGTGGTGGCTTCGCTACTCGGGTTTCCCTTGCGGCGGGGACATTCCGCTTTCCAATGTCCTTTTTCCCCGCAGATCCGACAGTTCGAGCGAGCAATACGAGCCAGAAGCTGCTCTCGATGCTTGCCCTTGCCCTTGCCGCCACCCTTGAAACTGCGACCGCCCTTGGGAGCACCCTTGCTTCCTCCAATCGGCCAGAAGCCGCGGGACTTCTTCTTAGCGAGCAAGCGATTGCCCGCTTCCATGTAGCTCACCAAGGCCTCTTGAAGCTCAGGAGTATCCTGGAAGAAGCTTTCCAACTCCTCCTCGAATGCCTGAACCTGCAAGGCGTCTTGGTCCTCCGAAGCCAACATGGCTTCCATGAAGCCCTCATCGAGGTCCACTTCGGCCTCTTCGACGGCAGCGCTTGCCGTCATCGCCGGAACCATCTTCTCGCTCCGGAGGTTCCTCCACCACATTGGCATCGTAGGTCCGTGACTTCATCACCCTCTGACCCTGCAGATCGGCAAAGAATCGGGACCCCAAAAGCCGAATCGATGAGCAGACCTTCTTGTAGTCTAGGCTTCCGCCAAGCTCCAAAATGATCTTCTTCCGATCCTCTGAAGTAAGCTGGGACTGGCGCAACAATATGTAGGCACGTACTTGTTCAAATGTCACGCTCTGCGACAACAGCTCCTCGAAGTGAACGTCATGTCTGGCCAAGTAACTATCGTTCGTCTCATCCTGCTTCTGGACGGTGCCGTACAAGGCCTTCTCGAACACGTCATACTTCGCCTCGAGGTCTGTCTTTCCCCAGGATCCACCCAGAGTAGAAACCAGAAGCTTGATCCCAGACTCATCGCTGCTCTTAAGCTTGTCTGGCGGTAAACTGGCGATCTTCTTGAAGGCCGTGCCTTCCACCTGAAGAGCTGCCCGCGGGGCGAGCAAACTCAAGTGTTCCTTGGGCCACATGGCCGCCAGGAACTCCAGCTTCCTGCTGTACTCCGTCACATCTGTCGTTCCAGGAATGAACTTCGGAATAGCCGCCCATGGTAACTGAAATCCCGCTGATTCCTCGGCCGTCGTCGGCCCGGTTGAGGCCGTCGCTGGCTGCTGTGTAGGAGGCATTGATATCCCGAAATGGAAAACCCAGAGGTCAAGATTGGATCGGCCGCTTTTGCGCAGATAGCGAAGCTGTAGGCTCCGCTACCAGTGTGAACTCCCTTGAGTTCACCTGGTAGCTCGTGACCCTGTCACCAATGATCAAAGATCTGAAGAATGAAAGGTTCCTCAACCGCGAATCCAAGATCAAAAGAAGAAAGAGGCTGCCCTGCAGCTAAACGTTCCCCAGCGTCCCACGCTGTTTTCTCCAGCAGTCCGGCTCAGGCTTCAAAGGTCCATGCAGCACCCAGTGCTGAACCCTACCCGCCCACCTTCGACCCTTGGGCCTGAAAGGATAGGCGGTGCACGAACATGGCCACTCGCTCCTGTCGCAGCTGCAGCTCAAGATTTTCACAAGGGTTTAGGGTTGTAGGGTTTAGGGTTCAGGGTTGTAGGGTCTACCTTAACCCCGGAATAGCCTATACCGTTTTAGGGACTTATATAAGGAAATCATAATAGGGAACCCTAAAGAGGCAGGTTCTTGTAGGGTTCAGGGTTCAGGGTCTACCTTCACCCTCCCAACTCCTACTTTTTTGTAGGGTCCCTATATTTTCATATTAGGGTTTATAATAAGAACCTACAAAAAGGTAGGGTTTGGTAGTTTAAGGTATAGGGTTCAGGGCTATACCGATCCCACACGCCGGGTTTTGCAAAAGGGCAGCTATTGGGGGTCTTTAGGGAGCTTTTTCGATTCAGGGTTTTAGGGATGTCTAGCATGGTTCTAAAAGGCTACACTTCTTTCAAAAGCCCGTAATTACAACCCTTGCAACACCTCAAACAGAACCACTGAAACCCTACATGGAGGTTCATGGGTAGTTAGAAGTGGGGCTACAATTAGGGTAACTATGGTTACAACCCCTATCAGGGGACTTATAACCCCATTTATAACCACCCATGAACCTCCAAGTAGATCAAACTTTAAAATCCTAGGATGCCCAGTAGTACCCTTATTCCCTTTTTTGTAGTCCTAGGTTCCTTATAAAGGTACCCAGTACCAAAAAGGGAGCCCGTTTTATTCCTAGGATACTGGGCATCCTAGAATCAGCTTTTCAGACCAGGAACTTCAACCGCTCCTTGGTGAAGGGAGTCATGGCCAAACTCTTCCACATCAAGCCGGAGTTCGTGTTGGCCCCGGTTTGAGCGTTAAGTGCAAGGCTATGTGGGGTTAGGGTGTAGGAGTTCCCTGGGTTTGGGGCTTAGGGGTATAAGGCTTGTGGGGGTTTTAGATTTTAGCGGTCCGGATCTATGGGTTTGAGCTGAACAGCAACTCTCCGACATGCAGAGGCATCAGATTTAGGGGTTCGGGGCTTCGTTGGTTTCGTGTTTATGGGAGTCTCCACCATGAAGAGGCCGCATATCACAAAGTAGGGATGCTTTGAATGTAGAGCTTTCCTAGGGTTTGAGAGAGCGAGAGAGGGAGGGATTTTGCGCATAGCAAGGAATGCCTTGAGTAGTGTGGAAAACTATGAGCTATTCCTAAAGGCTTCCAACTGAATGCTTCATATTGGTTCTTGAGACTCAAATCCCCCCAAGATGACAATAGTAATAACTTCGCTTGTTGACCTCGCACATGCTGGATGCAGTTGACTGTCTATCCTGACGCGCACCTGTTCTATCAATCCCTGATCGAGCACAATCACCCCAGTAGGGTAGTAGACCTTACCTATAGTCTCCATTGCAGTTCCTTCTGCTGGTTAACCAAAATCTCTTTGATAGGATCCTAACCATAAAACTGGTTAACCAAAAAAGGAACTACAATGGAGACTGTACTTGGAGGGTCGAGGGACTTAGTAAGTAGGTAGTAAGTAGACTTATAAGTACCCTAAAAGGGACCCTCATTGGGGTTATGGTACTTACAAGTCCCCAAAATAGCCACTTACTAAGTCCGCCGACCCTCCAAGTAGGTAGAAGGCCTACACCCTAAACTGCTTAAGCCCTCGACCCCAAAAAGTGTCATGGCATCTCGAGGCCTACTTCCACCGAGCACTGGAGGCCGGGAAAGGAGCTGAGAGACCTGAAGTGAGCTTTGGGCATCCTACGGTTTAGGGTTAGGGTTTAGGGTTTAGGGTTTAGGTCGAGTAGGTAACCTTTAACCTTTTTTGAGTAGTATAGTCCCTATATAAATCCTTATATAGCCTAAAAGGTGAACCTTTAGTTCCCCATGATACCCGACAAGTAGGGCATTACCGATGTAGGGTCCAGTGGGGGGCGCCGAGTAGTAATCTGTCAGGATGTCACCTTATAGCCCATATCTTGACACGGACTAACCTACCTTTTTAAGAACTTATATAAGGAAGTCATAGTGGGGAACCCTAAAAAGGCAGGTTCTTGAGGGTCTAGGTAGACCATCATACTGTTGATGGACAAAATCCTGCATTACCCATTATAAGGAATATACCATAATTCCCATAGTTTAGGGTCCTTAGGGTCATGCAGGATTTTGTCCATCAGCAGTATAGCCTGAAGTCCCTAGTTGACTTATTCAGCCCCTGGGTTGGCGCTGGAATTCGGCTGTTTGGGATTACCGCTTTTCCTAGGCCTCCCGGTGGCCCTTTTTCCCTTTTTGTAGTCCTAGGTTCCTCATATAATTTCCCAATACCTAAAATCTTTTTATTCCCAGGTTGCTGGGCATCCTTAATAAGGACCCCTAGGTATATACCCTTAATATAGCTATTATATACCCATTATATAGCCCATTATAGGGTAGGGGTCCCCATTAAGGGTATCCTAAACCTTAAGTTTCTCTAGGCATTGGACCCGGGATGTTGGGTTCAGGGCTTCCCACTTTCACTTTCATCTGAACCGGTGCCGAAATTCGGCAAGGTGTCTCAGAAGAGTTCAACGGCACGAAACTCTGTGCAACGTGAACGCCCTAAATCCTAAACCCAGAAGACGCCACCAACTGAGAAGTTTTTGACCGGCCTTCAGCATTGCAGAATTGCCCGTCTCTACCTCCTGCAACCCTTAAGCTGCAGGCCGCTAATCTTGAGAGCCTTGTGTCATACACGCCAACAAAGCCCCAAATGCCCAAACCTCAATAATTAATAATTACCAATAAAGTTTTGGGGGTATAGGTTTAGGGTTTAGGGTTTAGGGTTTAGGGTTTATAGACTAATGGGCCCCAAAACCCTGTTTGATTTGTTAAGGCCCCTACATTACCCCGTGAGACCCCCAAGTCCTGAGCCACATGGGTGGTTGTCAAAATTAGGGTCTCTTTTCGGATAGCCTAAATAGTAGGTGCCGTAGTAGAATAAGGACCCAAAAAGGGACCCTACTATTGACAACCACCCACATTTCAGAGACAGGTTTGCGCCGGCGGCAGGCTCTTCTTCGTCATCGTCGACAACGAGGAGCTGAGACTCCATCGCCGGTAGGTGTAGGCGGTTTAGGGTGTAGGGTTTTGGGGTTTAGGGTTTTATTGTTTAGGGTTTAGGGTTTTAGGGTTTTGGGGTTTAGGGTTTTAGGGTTTTAGGGTTTAGGGTTTAGGGTTTAGGTAGGTTTCGATGTCTCGCGGGCGGTGACAGCATTCGTGCCAGGAATGATAGACCGTGATCAAGAAGCGCCCCCTCGACCATAAGTTGTGGTACCTACCAGTACCTTTCGTTTCGATGAGAAGTCTATAGAGGTACCTATTCATAAGCATGCTTTCGGGCCCTTAAGTTACACCTCTAAACCCTAAACTACCATCCATAATCTCGGGGGCAGGGGCTGCAGGGCCTGGGGGCATTTGACGAGCTGCTGAAACCAGAGAGCCCAAGACATGCGAAAGGAGGTGACGATCGCCAAACTGCCAACCCGAAATCCCGAAGCCCTAAACACCCCAAACTCAACCCGAATTCCCACAGCAACGTGGTTTGTTTGGGGTTTTTGAGGATTTAGGGTTAGGTTTTGTTTGCGGGTTTGGGCTCTAGGGCTTGCGGTTCATCAGAGGCGTGTGTGCTTGGGGGTTTCGTATGATGAGGAGACAACGGGTCCTGCGGTTGATGATATAAATCCTGCAGTACCCATACTAAGGAATACAGCAAAATTCCCACAGGTCAGGGTCCTTAAGGTAATGCAAGATTTATATCATCAACAGTTGAGGGTGGAGCCTACATGTACCCTGCTATAGTGCCATATCAGTTATAGCATCTCCTCAGGTAGTTTTCCTACAATAGCACCCCAAAAACCCACTGATCCAACTATTACGTAAGTCCCCTACTTGGAGGCTCATGGGTAGCTATAAGTGGGGATATAATTAGGGTAACTATGGCTATAACCCCTATTAGGGGGCTTATACCCCCATTTATAACTCCCATGAACCTCCAAGTACATGTCAGTTCCATGGCGGCAGGAGACGGGTAAAGCCCTGCTGGAGAAGGGTCAGCTCAGGCACCGCGAGATTCCATCAGCGCTTACCACAGGGGCTTTAATAATTACCGATACTATTTTAGGGGCTCCTTATTGTAACTATAGTATTAGCCCTAAACCCTAAACCCTAAACCCTAAACCCTAAACCCTAGTATAGTATACCCCAGAACCCTGTTCTGATTTTGTACGGCCCCTATAGTATTGGAGAAGGGCTTCTTACTCTCACTGCGGGTTGATGATATACATCCTGCAGTACTTTGAATGACCCCACACGATGGGAATTATGGTAGACTATTATGGGTAATGCAGGATCTATGTCATTAGTGTAAACTGGGGCAGGAATAATTATTCAAACTATTTCTCAGGGTTCCTGAATATAGTCTGAGTTTAGTGTCAACTACCTTTGAGCTTTTAAGTTCCGAAACCCTCAACTCAAAACCCAAAACCCAAAACCCTAAACCCCAAACCCTAAACCCAAAGCCCTAAACCCAAAGCCCTAAACCCAAAAGCCTAAACCCAGAACCCTAAACCCCCCCAAACCCACTTCAGTCTTTGGCAGAGGAGCCCCCAAGGCTCTGAGGCTTTGTGCCCCCCAGGGCCCTAGAGGTCCAAGTACTCCTGAATTTATGGGTTTTAGTACCTTAAACCCTAAACCCGAAACCCAACCCTAATCCCTAGGTTTTTGGTACCTAAGAAGGCCACAAAGTCTTACACTAGGGAGTACGTTGGTACCTCAAGCGGCCTTAAAGTCCTACCTATAGTCTCCATTGTAGTTCCTTTTTGGGCCTACCTTGTAGGATCCTAATTATATTCTTGGTTAAACCAAAAACAGGAATTACAATAGAGACTATAGGTCAGTTGAGCAGGAGGAGGCAGCAGCAGAGCTTTGGCAGGCATTTCAAATGTCGAAGCAGTCGCTGCAGAATGTCATCGTGGACGCACCCGTCAATGGCGATCGCATTCTTGTGCTGCTTGAGCCTTATCTTCGACTCATACTATGTGGTATTAAAACGCTGGAAGTACGAAACTGTGCCTACAAGCCACGACGCGTTTGGCTGGGCAGCAGAGTTCTTATTTTTGGACGAGCGTACATCTCGAATGCGAGAAAGATCGAGTCGGATGAAGAATGGCAAGGTCTGCTGTCCCAGCACCAATGGCACTGCGAGAGACGACCGTACAAGAAGACCTGTGTCATGGTAAGAAGGCCACAAAGCCTTACAATAGGGAGTACATTGGCACCTAAAGCGGCCTTAAAGTCCTACCTATAGTCTCCATTGTAGTTCCTTTTTTGGGGTTACCTTATAGGATCCTAACTGTATATATTTTGTTAAACCAAAAACAGGAACTACAATGGAGACTGTAGGTAAGAAGGCCACAAAGTCTTACAATAGGGAGTACGTTGGTACCTAAAGCGGCCTTGAAGTCCTATAGTACGGTTGATACGCATTACCTTAAGGACCCTAAACTATGGGAATTATGGTATATTCCTTGTTGTGGGTAGTGCAGGATTTAAAGCATTAACCGTAGGGAGTACATTGGTACCTGACAAGGCCTTAGCGTCCTATAACAGGGAGTACTTGGACTGTCTGGGTATGTGGTTTGGGGCTTAGCGGAGCCCGCAAAGAGCCCTTGGTCACTAGGACTGGGGTGTAGGCACAGAAAGCTTGCAGGCGCCGGGTGACCATCATCCCTCTCAACAAGATCCAGGACGAACGATCTTAAGATTTAAGGTTTGTAGTTTAAGTTTGTGTCGAAAATCTTAACTAAGATGTAAGGCTTGCAGTTTAAGCTTGTTTCGTCGAGCTTCCTCTTTATGCTTATATGCTCATACTACATTAAAAACCCAAACCCTATGCAATATACATATTAACACGGAAGGATCTCTGAAGCTGAAGTAGCTCCCGCCATATGAACACCCAAATTTATTGAAGGGTACCTGGACGCGGGTTGAGATCAGGAAATGCTTCGGGAAGGGGTAGGGGGTGGAGTGGCAGGGGACAAACATGAAAGCGTCTGAACCCCTGCCCTGTATCGCTCTGAAGCCCAAAGCGCCACCAATCTTCGAGAAGAACAGCCGGATGCTTCTTCACAAAGGTGATAGGGGGTCGAAAATTGGCTCACACATCCCTGTCTATTTCTTATATATTCATACTATATTGGACCCAGAGGCCTTATTCTGATTACGAAAGTATCTATAAAGCCTCGTTTATAATTTTCTATATCAGCACAATGTTGTGCTCAACCCTAAACCCTACACCCTAAACCCAAAATCCTGAGCCAGACCTCCTAGTCGGGTTATCGAGGCTACCGCCCTACCTACAACCTATTTTAAACGTACCCCTAAGTCCTCGCACCAGAGAAGGCCATGAAGTATCCTAGACCCTGAAGCCTTGAATATCCTTGAATCATGAGGAATTTAGGGGGGTAGGGGGGGGGGCTTTAATACCCATATTGAGGACTTAATAAGGCCTACTTAAGGAAGTATAGTCCCCTACCCCCTTCCCCCTTACCCTAAGAGTCCCCATGATTGAATATTGAAGCCCTGAACAAGTTGAGGTCCGAGGGCTTCGGGTTTAGGGAAACCCTACATCACATGCCTCGTGCTGCAGGACCACTCGAGCCTTCAACACTAGCTCTTTCACACAATTCACATCTTACTTGTCTTTCGTCCTCCTTCACTTCATTGTTATTTTCTTTACCTGTTTCTTGTCTCCTCCAGCACAACGGCCCTAAACCCCTTCAGAACCAGAGAGACGCATCTCAAAACCGGACAAAGCAACCCCAAACCCTGCAAAACCCTCAACTCCACAAAAGCCTTCGACCCCACAAAACCCTCAACCAGACAAAGCCCTGAACCCCACAACGCCCTCAACCCTATACCGTGCTACAAAACCCTCAACCTCAACCTCGTCGTGCAGGACAACAGCATCTCTCCACAGGTAGTGCGCCAGGCTCGAAGCATCCTTCCGGAAGGTGCGCCGGGCGGCATTTTGGGGGTTCCTTTCAGGGCTCCTTTCATGATCAAGGACTTCTTTCAGGGTTTCCTTGAGGGTTGCTAAAAGGATTCTTCAGGTTTCTTTAAAGTTTCTTCTTGAGGATTCTTTGAAGGCTCCTCTGAGGGTTCGTTGAAGTAAGGCTCCCAAAGGGGTCACTGGGGTTCTGCAAGGGTTCCCTTGTAGCATTTTGTGGGATGTTCGGGGTTTACTTGGTGTGGGTGATTTGGGTTTAGGGTTTTGGGTTTTGGGTTTAGGGTTTTGGGTTTTGGGTTTAGGGTTTTGGGTTTGGGGTTTAGGGTTTGGGGTTTAGGGTTTAGGGTTTTGGGTTTAGGGTTTAGGGTTTAGGGTTTGGGGTTTAGGGTTGGCGTTTTGGTGTTTCAGAGGTTCAACAGGGGTTGGCATTTGTTACAACTTTAGCATGGGTTTACAGTGGTTTGTGTGGTGTTGGGATGTGCTTGGGGCAGCTTCGAAATCGAAGCTGCCAGAGTGTGTCTGTGTTTTGAGGCGAGAACTTAGGTCTTTGCGAGGGTTTGGGACGTGTAGGATTTAGGCATTGGAAGCACTGAGGGTATCATTTTAAGCTTTGACACTTTACTTTGAGCGCCGAAGTTGGCCCGTTGAGCACGAAGTCCAAATCGAGGTAGAGGGTTTACGGTTTTGCACCCCCGGGGGTGATTCCAATCCTTATCGAAGCAAACCATTGGCATGCCCTGTTAGGGACAACAGACAGTGGGGGATGCTTGCAATGGTTTTCGCGGTAGCCATGAGCACAGGTATTTCCAACAAGGAGCCCGCAATTTTCTACACATACAATAACTGATCAAACCCCTTCAGAATCCTTCAGCACTCCCCAACAGCAAGCCCAATCCGTAGCCGTAAACTCTAGAGCTCAACACTCCCCACGCCCCGCAGCCCAAAACCCACGAAGATCCTGACCCGGAAATTTCATCAACACCCGAACCGGAACCAATCGCTCCCCCGAGCGAAATTAGACCCCGTGACGCCAAGAAGCAGGAAGATCTGATCCCAAACATTCAAGGCACAAACCCTGAGCTCCACAAACCCGAACCTGTAAATCCCACACCGACACCAACCCTTCTCAATCAAGCCGCTTTTGGGATCCTCTGTGCATAATTACCTTATCAAACCCTGAGGAGTCCCTTATAAGCGAATGTATGTAAAGCCCTTGTATTAATATGAAACCCGGCCTTCTGCAAAGGCGCCGATGCCCAAGTCGCCATGGAGATCGTTGGCTTCGAGATGCCGGGCGTGAGAAGTAAGCTTTTAGGGCTTTAGGTTAGTTTCTTTTAACGGCCCCATCGCAGAAATACAAGGCCATCCATCAGGCCCGATAAAAAGAGCCACATACATGTGGGTATGAGTTATATGTTAGCACGAGCAATGGTACTAACCACAACCACAACAACAACCACAGCGATGACGATGATGCTGATGATGACGATGATGATGATGATGCCAAATGCCATTAGTTTATGTTATTGTTATTATTATAGTGTTCATTACCCTTACTGTTGGTTGTAATTTCATATTATCTGTCATTATTATGACGATTAGTTTTTGTCATAGTTTTCTTCTCCTTTTAAGACTAGTACTGTTGTTGCTACTCTTCAGAATAGAAGTGATACGACTGAAGATGAGCGATATAGCAATTCTCCGACTGTTGTCCCTAAGAATCGGCCCAGGAAAGAAGTCCAGAGCGCCATGAAGTTCGTCTTTGGACCGTGCGCTTCCGATGCTTTGAAGCCAACATTTGTTGAGAGAGCCTTGCATGATGGGGGTTCGGTGTTCAGGGTTGAAAGGTATAGGGTTTATAGAGCTTGTAGGTGTCATGAATGCAGATATAGGGGGTTTTGTTGGGCTTTTGGGTGCGGCTTTTGACTTTCCTCTTGAATCCTGAAACCCCCACCTGGACTCATAATGTGCACCCTACCCGTCCAAATCTGGAAAAGGAAGCTTCAGCAAAACTACGGGACACCGAGTTATGAGAACCGTAATCATAGCTTGCTCATCATAGAGACTCCCCCGAAACGGACCCGTGTCTTCTCCCTAAACTGACTCCGTTACTTTGCCAAAGGAATCCAGAATGTTGGTCCCTCATTATGGGTAATGCAGGACTTTTATCATCAACCGTTCTTCGGAGGTAGCCGCACTCTATTTGAAAGGCCTTGTTCTTGTGATGGAGTCGGCCAGATGAGTCCTCGAGCCCTCAGACCCGCATTCCCAATCCTCCAATCTCTACACCTTAGGCCAGTATCTACTATCTCTGCAGACGCGTAGGTTATGACCCCATTTTCACAGGCAACAACCTATCCAAAAACAGTGGGTAAGCGGAACTGCAGACAGTACGAACAAATAGCTACCAACATAGAAAATCATTCATGAGGATGCTGAAATATCACGATACTAGAGTACACCACCACGTCTTGTTCTAAATGGTATATTGGGTCGGATGTTGCAGAAACCCTTACGGAACCCTCATGAAATCTCACAGAAATTCTGCAATCCCCTCAAAAGACTCGTATTCCCATGTTAAGCGGCAGGTACATGGTGTGCGACACAGCGGAGACGGCAAAAATGCTGACCTTCCACCCCAACGTGCGCGTTCGTACCGTCACCCGGGATGGGGACAGCTACGCCGCCCGGCTGAAGTAGGGTTTCAGGTTCAGGGTTTAGGGTGGTTTCGGTTTCGGTTTAGGGTTTAGGATTCAGGGCAAAACCTAAAACCAGCGAGCCCAAACCTCGAATACACCGTTCAGCCCAAAAGCCTGAACCCTGAACAAGAAATGTGCCCGTCCTAGCCCGTGCGGCCCTCTTGTCAGACAGTTGGGCGGTTGCAAAATGAGCCCTAAACCCTAAACCCTAAACCCCAAACCCTAAACCCTAAACCCCAAACCCTAAACCCTAAACCCTAAACCCTAAACCCCAAACCCTAAACCCTAAACCCTAAACATTAAATGGGGGCCCAACCATTTTTTGTTTTTAGATGCTCATAGCATAGGTGGGGATTACACACTCAGGCACTCCTTCTGTCCACTCCCTGAATAATTGATCAGTTTTCGGAGGGCTCTGGATCCTAGTAGCCTGAAGTCTCAACGAAGCCTGCGGTTTTGGGTAAAGGGTTTCTGGTCCCAAATGGGTGGTTGTCAATATTAGGATCCCTTTTTTGGTCCTTATTATAATACGGCACCTAATGTTTAGGGTACCCCAAAAAGGGACCATAATTTTGACAACCACCCAAATTGACACCTCAAGGGGATCTTGGGCTTTCCCTACGAACGTGCGGGGGGCTTGGCACGAAGGTTACAATCAGGGTTGCAACGGTTGATGATATAAATCCTGCATTACCTTAAGGACCCTAAACTATGGGAATTATGGTATACTCCTTATTATGGGTAATGCAGGATTTATATCATCAACCGAAGGACCTTTGCTGGCTGGGGGCTGACCTCTCCAAAGACCTAATTCTACTGGCCCTCAACTTGTTGTGAATGCCGAATCAGGGGGCCTTAATACCACTATGGGCTATTAGACCTTATGGGTGCCTTAATCTACCCTTAATAGGGTCCTAATAGGGATCTTTAGGGTCTAATAGCCCATAGTGGTATAGCACCCTGAATAGCAGGACCTTATAAGGATCCCAAAATAAGGTACCCCTTGTTTTCGGAACCCCCCCCCCCCTATATCACCTTCTATTCAAGAAGTCGGTCGTCTGGGTTACAGGCGCTCCACGTAACACAGTGCCCTGATCCTCGAAGTGCTTCGATTTCTTTCAGACTTCGGGGGTGTCGACTGAGGAAGACGAGGCTCCTTCAAAGGGCTCCAGCCCTAAACTATCCCAAGAATCCTGAACTCTAAATGATCCAGCATGTAGAGTTTTGAAAAATCGGTACCGTAGTCCTTGCATATGGCATAGTAACCATGCTTTACTATGCAGCCGTTATCCTTAGACCCCAAACCCTTGTACAAGGCTAGTACAAGGTATGGAATTCTACTATACTACACAGCAGTTTCTTCCACGTCAGGACCCGGCTGGCACCATTACCGGCGGCTCTGCGCCGAAGGGTGGCAACCTGCTCCAGAAGCTGCAACAAGTGTCCGGCAACCCAGATTGCGAGGGTTCTTGCTTGGAAGATTTACCCAGAGACTCCAATACCCCTTAATTAGGGAATATTCCTTAAATCATACTAGGGATCTTACTTTAACTTAAGCTAGATTCCTTATGGGTTCTTGCTCGGAAGATTTAGGGCTGTGGGGTCGGTCCAGGGTTTACTGCTTTAGGGTTTGTACCAAACCCTAAACCCCAAACCCTAAACCCCTAAACCCCCAAACCCTAAACCCTAAACCCCCAAACCCTAAACCCCTAAACCCCAATTACCCTACTCCTCCACACCTCCTAGGCTTTTCTTGTCTGTCGGATGGTCTCAGGGTCTCCACGTGTTTAGGGCTTCGGCTTTAGAGTGGATGGCATCGGGTTTGAGAGTGCGCAGCTTGGGGCGCAAGGCCAGGCGGTAGTTGCGAGATCATGGGGCTGGGAAGGTGGTTCGCAGCTCTTTCTGAAGTCTTGTGACTCTTGAAAGTAAATGTGTGTGTGTGTGATGTGTGTGTGTGTGTGTGTGTGTGTGTGTGATGTCTGTGTGTGTGTCTGTGGTACAAACCGCCCCTAAACCCAAAGCCCTAAACCCTAAACCCTAAACCCTGCCGCTGAACCTCAGGCAGCCCTGACACCCGAAAATCCCGACACCCTGAAGCTGTGGCTCAAGGGGTAAAAGGAGGGACCCTTATATGGACCCCTAGGTATATACCCTTAATATAGCTATTATATACCCATTATATAGCCCATTTTAGGGTAGGGGTCCCCATTAAGGGTCCCTCCTTTTCCCCTTTGAGTGGCATGCCTCCCATAGCAGCCCCAACACCGTCTCGCCGAAACGCCCGAACCCACAAAGTTCTAAACCCCTGCACCCCAGGACTGCTCTGCCTTAAAGAAACCTAAACCCTGGTAATATGGGAGTTTTCCAAAATAGGGGACCCTAATGTAGCACCCTAAATAGTAGGATCCGTATTATAAGGACACCAAAATACGGTACCCCTACTTTTCGGAATCTCCCAGATAGCGAGGTCGGAGTTGGAGAAGAAGGTCCTGCAGTTCCGCTGCCAGTACGAGAAGGCTCATTGAAGGGCTTAAGCTTTGGCGTCTAGGGACTGGGGTGTCTGCGAAGACGGGTCTATCTCGGGGTCATCGCCTTGAATTTGCAGGCTGTACGGGTTGAACCCTAAAACCTAAATCGTTTCGTCGGCTCAGATGCTTGGCACAGCCCGAAATGCGGAATCTTCAAACTGACATCGAGAATCGGGTTTCATGGGTTTCTGTTCGATTTTGCAGAGTCCCTAAACCCTAAACCCTAAATGAGGGGTCCGGGTTTCAATTCAAGATTTAGGGTTTGGCTTTCGAGTTTCGGCGACAGGAACCTCACACTAACGGACAGATTCTCGGACGGACGCATGCCCGGGGTTTAGGCTTGGTTCTGGGTTTAGGTGAACTACGGTTGATGGTATAAATCCTGCAGTACCTGAAGCACCCTAAATTATGGGAATTATGGTATATTCCTTAGTATGGGTACTGCAGGGCTTGTATCATCAACAGTAGGGTCTTGCGGTTCGTTCTAGTTGAATGTAGGGGCTGTATCATTCGTACTAGTACCGCCCCCTTGTTGTTCCTGTACAAGTTTCCACGGCATTCCCCAAAGTGGGCCAAAACCGTACTCAGATTCTCAAGGCTCCACCTTTAGCCCCCACGCCCCAGATAGACCCCTTATAGGACGCTTGTGGTAACCTTCAAAGAACCCTTACAGAACTCTTGCACTTGAAGGCAGTTTGTAGCGATAGGGGTATAGAGCCAAACCCGAAGCCCTGAACCCTAAACCCAGCGCACTGAGCCCCAATCCCTGCAGAAAAGAACCCCTATACAACCCAAGAACTCCCTCTAAGAACACTACTAAAGCCGCTACAAACTCCAAGCCCGAAGCCCGAGCCCCGTTGAACCTACAATAACCTCTCCCCTAAGCCCTTGCACCGCACAGGAAAGCCTCGTGCTAGAATCGAGAAAGCCCGCAGGGCAGGGCTTCGGATCATTGGGTTGCAAGAGCCATGGCGAAGCGCAAGGCCGAGGAGGCCTCCATGCAGACCCTTATGGTGCAGCTCAAGGCCACGCTGATTGCCAAGTGCCGCACCGAGGGTCTGCCGGTCAGTGGCACCAAGGCGCAGCCGGCCCAGCGCCTGGTTGCAGCGATGCAGGCGGGGGCGATGGAAAGCAACCCGCCCGGGCCTCTGCTCAAGCGCAGACGCCCACGGTGATCGAGGTTGACAGCGACTCGGAGGTGGCCTGCGCCCCCGAAGAAGTTGCCCCTGCAGAACCTCCGCCGAAGGCCGTTTGATTTTTTCGGTTCATAAAGACTTGAAGGTTTAAGCTCGATGATGCTTGATGGTTGCCCATCTTTGTCTTCAGCGATTCAGGTTCATGGTTTGTCTTCACAGCCCGCCTTTGATTTGAATGTATGGCTTGAGGTTTGTTCGGGTTGCCGGGCTCGAGGCTGCCTTCTGCCTTGCATTGGCAAGTCTGGGTAACCAATGATCGACCTGCAGATGTTCAGGCAAAGCACTTTTCGGGCTCATGCATTGTGGTATACAGCGGCCTGCGGAGCCACCAAATTGCCAGACTCTCAAGAAGTTTGCGGTTCGAGCTGGTTCTGAAGCGGTTCGAGCTGGTTCTGAAGGTCGAGTCAACATATCTGCCGTGGTTTCACAAGTCCTGGCCAGATTACCCCGGAGGTTCCTCCAACCACTTCGGCGTTTTCGGAGCCTAGTTCTATGCGTCAGAGTCGCCGAGCATGGCTCCGGAGGGCCTCTTGCCTCCACGGGCCTCGACAGGGTTTGGAGCCGGGCGCGCATTTCCAGCAGACAGCCTTGAGCCTTGAGGACTATCAGGAGCTGCATGCACGCTGGGATCGGACTGACATCACACTTGAGGAGGTTGAGTCCCTTTACGGCCGTGACGCTCGCGAGCTCCTTGAAGTGCAGAAGACATTTGTGGCAACAAGTTTTGATGCGCAGTAACCTGTGGGCAAAGGATGTCTAGCCAAAGGGCTTTTTGCTAGGCTCGGCTGCGAAACAGGCGGAAAAAGGAGCAAACAAAAAAACCTATAAACCTTGGACTTAACCCCGGTACGAACCCCAAAACCCTAAACCTCTGAACCCCATTAAAACCCTTATGAGACGCTAGACACCTTTAAAACCCCAAGAGTCTAGTACTAAAGCCCTTATATGAGATCTTAGACGCCTCTGAAGGACCTTAAAGTCCAAGCCCTGGCTCGGCCAAGGCGGCTGCGGAGGTTCAGAAGATGCAGGCGGCCGCCCAACACTACGCGAGCCTCGACCGCGAGGCCGATGCCAAATTATTGCTTAGAGTTTAAGGGTTCAAGGTTTTGGGGTTTTGGGGTGTAATTAGGCTGTAGGGCGTAGGGTTCAGGTTAGGGTTTTCGGTGAACCCCGGAAATAAGTTGGAACATGGAGTTAGGATTTTATTGCTTGGATCCCCAATACTTTACCTTACCGGCATGAGGAAAATGATGTTCCACGTTTTGTTTTAGACTGTAGGGCTTTAAGGGTTTAAGTGCGAAGGAGTTTTAAACGTTAAGGTTTAGGGTTTCGGGGTTTGCGGCTTTAAGGGGTTCAGGAGTGTAGGTTTTCCGGGGTCATGGTCTGATTTGGGGTTTTTGGGGCGTTACACAGAAAGACGCGAGCCTACTTCTCGTAGGGTCTTCTAAACAACCCTCCTGTTGCAGCTTCTGGTAGCTTGTGATTTTTGGGTCGAGGCTCGTGGTTGTATGCTTCAGTGTTTTGGTTTCCGGTTCACGGCCCGGGATTTGGAGCATGCGATTCATCCCTAAACCCTGAAACCTCAACCCTAAACCCCCTTCTGTCAGCAAGGCTGTTCAGCACCTCGTAGAGCCCCCAGAGCTTAGTGCCGTGCACCGTAGGTAGGATCTGTAGCGGTTGCCCCTGTATTAAAGTCCAACTCTACCACTATTTGAACCCGGACCCCTTCAAAGCCGGAACGCTAAAATCTAACCCTAAACCCTAAGCCGTAGATTTTTTCCATGGAGTTTCAAAGGTCCCAAAGCATCCTTGAGATTCGGATTCCTGAACCCGCACCTCTGCTTTACTGACACCAAGGGTTTACGGGCGCCGCATCCCTGGGTTTAAGGCTTCGGGCCACTTTAGGGATGTGGGGCTTCGGCACTTTTTTAAGCACCTGACCCCCAACCCCCTGAGCCTGAAACTTTCACTTCCCGCAAAAGCTTTCATAACACCTGAACCAGGTCTTGCACTGGACCTCTCTCTTTGCTTTCCTCAGCTCTAAACCCCAAACTTAAGCCCGAACTCCGAGCCCTTTTGACCCTGAACCCTAAGGCCTATAACCCCTAACGCAAGCCCTGAAACCCTGAGCCTTGTGCCTAAATCCCAAACCCCTGAATCCGACAAGCTTAAACCAAAGAGCCAGGTCAAGTGCAAGGAGCACGAGCCCCTTTGGCTTTCCTTTGTCCCGGTGGGGGATGTTTTGGTACTTTCAAGCCCTACCAGGGCTCCTTATACAGGGGACCTTAATGGTTCAAGGGCGGTTTGGAGATTCGGGTTAAGGGTACGTTTAGGGATTAAATACCTCGAAGGCATAGGTGGGCTTCGGGATGTGTTATCGGGTGGTAGAGGGCTCTTCTCCGAGGGTGTATGTCCATCTGGGAGTTTCCGAAAATTAGGGCTGCCTTATTTTAGGGTCCTTATAAGAAGGATCCTACTATTTAGGGTACTATATCAGGGTCCCCTAATTTTCGGAAACTTCCATCTGGAGACCTTGATAATTCGACTCAGGGGGTCTGCCATGGTACAGTCATGCAGGGAGTGTATTAGGGTAGTTGTCAAAATTACGGTCCCTTTTTGGGTACCCTAAATATTCGGTGCCGTATTATATTAGGGACCCAAAAAGGACCCTAATTTTGACAACCACCCATTTAGGTGGGGATTGGTACTATTTGTTGCGCGGCGATCTGGGTTTCAGGATCTTTCTGGCATCCTGGTGGCACTTACGGCGCCTCCGAACAGGAACAATAGCTTGGACCAGGCCCCAGCATCTTAAACCCTAAACCTACGCCATCGAGTCCCAAAGCCCTGAACCCTAAGTATGCCCTGAACAAGACAAACAAGAGTTCGGGGTTCGAGGTTTATGGTTTAGGGCCTGTTCTCAAGAATCCCAGGTTGGCTCTCCTGGAAGACCGCATCAACCGGAGTGAGCATGCAACGACGGAGCAGTCGGTGCAGGAAGCCGCTTCAAGCGAGTCCAGAATTATCGTGCCCTGAATAGTTACCAAACTGTTCCCGAGTTCCTTAGGGGCTTACTATGATCATAGCACAGTATGCCCCAAACCCCTATTCTAGTTACTAATACATCATAGGATTTGTTTTAGAACAGTGATTCCCCCCTTCCAAGGTCCTCGTTGTTCTGGGGCGTCTTTCGATCAGGTTACTTGGGATGCCCAGACAGACATAACCTTGGTTGTAGAGTCCAAGATGAATGTGCGATAAAAGTTATGTTGCGCGGCGCCGCAATCCACTGCCCGCATGAGATTGTCTCTACCCCAATGAAGACGGGAAGATCCGCTGATTATAACATCCTGCACTCTGTCCCCGGAGATTGGAAGCCAATGCTCCTTGCCGCCCTGAGTGCCCAAGGGCTCTGAATGTTGAAGCTGGAAGCTGCGTTTAAGTCTAGGGGTCCATTCTTGGGAGGGTGCGGGCTTTGGGATTTGGGAGTTTAGGGGTTTATGGTTGGTACTTTCGGATGGGAAGTTTAGAAACTAAACCCTGCCCAAACCCTATAAACCCTATATCCTAAACCCTAAACCCTACCTTACCCCGGGTTACCCCCGAAGAACTTACATTTTTAAGGACTTATATAAAGCAACTATGATAAGGAGCCCTGAAAAGGTAGGTTATTCAGGGTTAAGGCAAACCCTAAACCCCAAGCCGAAGGACATGCAAACGGAGTTGCAGAAGCTGCAGGAGGACATCCAAAATCTTCCGGAGGACGCCTCGCCGGAAGTGGGAGTTTAGGGTTTAGTGTTTAGGGTTTAGGGCTTAGGGTTTAGGGTAGGGTTTAGGGTGTATAGAGTTGAGGGATTAGGGTTTAGGGTTTGGGAACATAAGGGAATCCCGGATGAGAGGTCCAAGGGGATGGAGTGGATTCTATGGCAGTGAAGAGATAGGGGCGTCAGTCGTGCATCGCTTTAAGATAGGGGCCTTCGTAATTAGAATAGGGTTTTGGGGCCCTTTATGCTATACTTAGCATAAGGAAGCCCCAAAATGGAATAGGGAATTATTGAGGCCCCCAAAGTATGCGTTTCTGCCCACACCCTTTATCCCGTAAACCGTAAACCATAAACCCACTTCGCCTCGATTCGATTGAGACGCGACCCTACTGTCGCGGCTGCAGCTTACGTGGAGGTTGGCTTCAGGGTAGGAGCCCTGAGCTCTATAAGCCCCAAGTATAAGCCCAATCCTAAACCCTGAGCGAAAATGTCGCCTTGCAGCCCGGACCTACTTAAACTGAAAATAGGAGTTTCCGACAATTAGGGGTACCTTATTCTGGGATCCTACTATTTACGGTACTAGGTGGTCCCCTATTTTCGGAAACTCCCATATTATGATATACCTCAAAACCCTGGTGTACTTGTGATATCCTCTAAACTTCCAATCCTAATGCCCTACCTTAACCCTGAATAACCTACCTTTTTTTAAGGGCTGGTTTAAGGAAATTACAATAAGGAGCCCTAAAAAGGTAGGTTATTCAGGGTCAAGTAATAAACCCTAAACCCTAAACCCTGGACCATCAACCCTAAACCCTAAACCTTAGGCCGTAAGCCCAGGCTACATTCCCTCTATGAAGGCCCCACATACAAAGTAGAGCCAGCTCCAGGAGAAAAAGGCGTTGGAGAAGTCTTCGAAACAGCTCGAGAAGGCGCCTTTCCTCGCTGGCCGTCCTACAATTTCGGGTCCTAGGGTTTAGGATTTTGGGGTTTAGGGTTTAGGATTTTGGGGTTTAGGGCTTAGGGTTTAGGGTTTAGGATTTTGGGGTTTAGGGTTTAGGGTTTAGGATTTTGGTGTTTAGGGTTTAGGGTTTAGGATTTCGGTGGTTTTGTCTCTGCCTACCTCCCCAGCTCTCACCGAGGCTCCAAGGTCTACAGAGCTCCTGGTGCAGGGTTAGGGCACTCACACGGTTCAGGGTTTAGGGTTTAGGGTTTCATACGTTTCTTAAGCAGTGTTTCCTTATGTGGCTAGTTGTCAAAATTATGTTCCCTTTCTGGGTCCCTATTATAATACAGCACCTCTGATTGAGGGCACCCAAAAAGGGCCCCCATTTTGACAACCACTCATGTAGGGCACTCCCAGATGCCCAATCACTATGGCTTTCGGGGCTTGAGGTGTTCAGGTGTTTACGGTCGGGGTTTAGTTTCGTTAGGGCTTCAGGAATTCAGGTTTGGGTCAAATCCCTATTGGCCCCAAACCCTGAACGCACCGCCCAGAGACTCCAATATCCCGTAATTAAGGAATATTCCTTGAATCATAATTTTTTTAGGGATCCTACTATAATTTATTGTATATTCCTGAATTAAGGGGTATTGGAGTCTCTGAGCTCCAAACTCCTACAATTTATACAGAAATTGCTCCTAGTCTTATTTGTAGGGGTTTCTTACTATGCTGAAATCCAAAAACCCCCCTCCAAAATCCTACTATTTATACAGAAAGTGCTCCTACCACTCCTGACTACGATTTCAGGACTTCTTGACTTCGAAGCTTCTACCGATCTAAAGCCTCGTGCCAGGGGCTTTGGGGCTTAGGGATTTAGGGGCTTAGGGTTCTAGGGCTTCAGGGCTTTAGGGCTTTAGGGCTTTAGGGCTTCAGGGTTTTAGGGCTTTAGGGCTTTAGGGCTTAGGGTTTTAGGGCTTCAGCGGTTCAGGGCGTTAGGATGCAGGCTTGAGGGTATAGCGATTAGACCGGTTTTCCTCGGTACAGTCTGCGGTGCTTAGCATAAAATAGGGAACCCTAAGGAAAAAAATGTTGGTACGTAAGCCCTCAACCCTAAACCCTAAGCCCTAAACCCCAAACCCGCCGCCAGGACATCAAGAGCCTCGATTCCGGTCGCGACGAGCGCATCAAGTACTTCGAGCGTCAGGCGAAGATGTGCAGCCTCGACTAGGATTATGGTGAACCCCAGAAAGTTGGAACATGGCCTTAGGAGGATTAGTGCTAGGTTCCCCTTATACTTTAACTTAAGGGTATGGGGATAACGATGTTCCAACTTTCGGGGTTCCACTGTAGGGCGCAGGGTTTACGACTTTAGGGTGTAGGGTTTAGGGTCCCGACTAGGATTAAGGGTACTATTAGGCCTGAATCGTTTGAATAGGGTTCCTTTTAAGGGGCCTGTAAGGGCTACTATAAGGGCGATTATTACAAGGACTGATAAGGAGGAACTATAGGAGCCTAAACAAATTCCCAACACTATATTGGGGGTTCCTTATTATAATTTGGAGTATAATGAGTACTCTAACTATTAAGGCCCTATAGCACAGGGTTTACGGTTTAGGGTTTGCGGTACATGGCTTGGGGTACAAGGTATGTATAGAGAACTTCAGGTGCGGCGCTTTGGGTTTAGGTTTCAGCCATGGTGTGGTCTGATGCCGAGGGCTTGATTAGGTTTGAGTGGGCATCCCCTAGAATAGCAGGCTTCAGGAGCCCTACAAAGATGCTGTAACACGTGCTTCTTCAACCCCCTGGCAAGCTTCGAAGTTGCCACCGCAACCCAATTTCCTGTCTTGTCTTCTCACAACTTTTCGTACCAACGAGAGTACCTAGACCCTCCATCAACCCTCTATTAGACCCTAAATGCCCCTTATTTGGGCCCATATACCCCTATTTGAGGGCACAAGGAGGGTCCTACGGTCGATGATATAAATCCTGCATGACCCATAATAAGGAACATACCAAAATTCCCATAGTTTAGGGTCCTTAAGGTAATGCAGGATTTATATCATCAACCGTAGTAGCTTAGGGCGAGGGCCTAACCTCTGTCGGCCCGAAAACTTAGGCTACGTGGGTAGTTCAAGGGAGGACTTCCGCTTGATTATAGGACCCCCAAAAGCACGTAAGCATAAGCATTTTATGGGGATATCCCTACCTTATTGGCCTTCCTTTTAAGGGGGTTTATATGGGATATCACTATCCCAATTTTGCTTATGTGCTGTTTTTGGACCCTAGATTAATCTATACCCTGAACTTATACGCCTGGAAGTGCAGAACTTGCCTCCCTAACATGAGCTACTTCGGATTCTACTTTGCTGTTTCGAGTCCAAGCCACAAAAGCAGAACTCCTCGTAAGCAAAAAACGTGCCGTAGATTCAGTGTTTACCCAGCAGGGTTTTAGACTTTGCTGCCCTGCTTGGGGGCTTCTCGGACTCCCCACGAAAGGGTACAGCACATTTTTAGTCTTGGCTTCAGTGGAACCACCCAGAGACTCCAATATCCCTTAATTAAGGAATATACCTTAATGTATAGTAGGATCCCTAACATGATTTAGGGTATGTTCCTTAATGAAGGGATCTTGGAGTCTCTGGGCACTGTTGCCGAGGACGCCTCACATTCACGTCAAGTGCTGCAAGCATTCCAGTTAAGGTGAACAAAGAAGGCTGCCCGAACTATCGAACAACAGGCCTCAACCTTCTAAAAGCTGTTTTGGTTCGAAGACGTCAGCACTCAAAAAATGCACTGAGAACCCGAATGCAAAGATTCCCTCAACATAAACTCCAAGCCCTACATCCCTCAACCCCAACCCATCAAACCCTATTCGATCCCAAACAACATAATCCCTGCAAGCCCCTCAAGCCAAGCCCTTCAAGCCCACCTATATCACCACTTTTATCAACCCAATTTCCCCAAAACGCTGAACAAGCCCATCAAGACAAGCCCTTACAGCCCACCTATATCACCCCTTTCACTATCAACCTTTTTTCAAAACGCTGAACCCCGGTAAGGAGACCGCTTGAAGAGAGCTTTTGTCAACCTGATTTCCCCAAAACGGTGAGCCCCCCTATAAGACCCCCGTTTCCCCAAACGCTGAACCCCCCCCCCCTAACGACTCCGTTCCAGAGAGGTCGTCGAGCTGAAGAAGGCCGCCAAGCAGAACGTGGAGAAGATCGAGAAGTGCCCAGACTGCGGAGTTTAGGGTATGGGGGGGTTTAGGGTTAAGGGTTCAGGGTTGAGGATTTTAGGGTATGGGGTTTCGGGTTTAGGATTTAGGGTGGTATGGGGTTAAATGGCGCGGGTTTTGGGCTCTGAGCGGATTCCATCTCATTGTGGAGCTTCGGCGCATGCATGACAAACCAGCCAAGTCCTTGCATGGAGCCCCCCTAATTACGAATAGACAGATCGCTGAAGGCGCCTTCATCAAGGGATTCTCAAAAGGCGGACTAGGGTATCTTTTCCTATTTTGAAAAGACCCACTCTTGGCTCGGTCCTCCAAACCGGGTTCCCATTTTTGTTGGGGTTCCGAAGCCCTCTGTAGGGCTGAAACTGTGGGGTTCCCAAACCAGTTTCGGGATGATGAAAGATTTAGGGTTTAGGGTTTTGAGGAATTATAGTTGGACGCCAACTTAGTCCTAGTTCTCCGGCCCTGATTGAAACTCAAGCCCCTTAAACCTCATACCGAATCTGATAGTAGTCACAGGGTACTTAGAAATAATTTTGAATTCTTGGTTATTATAACCCCTAAGAAACAGCTAAGATTATAATTTTTGCTAGGGTTCTAAGTTCACACAACATGTGCATGTAGACTTCTGAGTCTCTGATGTTCTTAGTATAAGGACTTAGCCCCAAAGCTGTACATACTGCTGATGGACAAAATCCTGCATGACCCATAATAAGGAATATACCATAATTCCGCTAGTTTTGGGTCCTTAGGGTCATGCAGGATTTTGTCCATCAACAGTAGGGCTGCAAAGTATACCTCTCAAAGCTTTTGGTTACCCTAAGCTCTGAACCCCTACAGTCTCAACCGACCCTACACCCGGAACCCCTAAACCCAGAACCTTAAACTCTAAACCAAACCTATCCCAGACACCTACATAGGCAGATGGAAAGAGGCGTTCGTAGAAAAAATAAACCTTCATGGGGTTACGGAACCCCTAAACCCAAAGCCTTAAGCTCTAAACCCTAAACCTCATGGGGTTACGGAACCCTAAGCCCCATGCCCCCTTAAAGCCAAGGCAGCGAGAAAAGACGGAGCAGGCTCGCAGGGCCTTTGATGTCGCTGCCCGGGATCGGGAGTTGAAGCTTTGGAACCTAAGGTTTAGGAGGGTTTAGGATTTCATGGTTTAGGGTTTAGGATTTCTGGGTTTAGGGTTTAGGATTTCATGGTTTAGGGTTTAGGATTTCAGGGTTTAGGGTCTAGGGTTTAGGATTTCAGGGTTTAGGGTAGTATAGGGTTAGCCTCAGAAACCCAGAACACTCGTCATAATGAGAGAGCTCTATGTTGGAATACGTAGGGCTTCTTCCTCGGAACGGTTGGTGTGCTCGGGATTTTTGTAGTGCAACCTCCGGACCCAGAGACTCCAATATCCCTTAATTCAGGAATATTTCTTAAGTTATATTAGGGATCCTACTATAATTTAAGGTATATTCCTTGATTAAGGGATATTGGAGTCTCTGGGGAAGAAGAAGGCCTTGGACATCGACTAGGATGGCATAGGCCTGCATCTCAGCAGTTCAAGGTGGACGCTGTGGGCAAACGGAAGCAGCCTCTGTGGGCAGTTGTACAATCCTATCTCCTTGGGTAGAAACGTATAACCTAGTGGTCGAGTAGGTAACCTTTAACTTTTTTTTCGCAAATTAGCGAAGCTCGTCTCACGCCTTTCGCTGGGGACGCAGCTTATTCCACGTCGCGCTTTAACCTTTTTTGGGTAGTATAGTCCCTATATAATCCCTATATAACCAAAAAGGTTAACCTGTAGTTCCCAATGATACCCGACAAGTAGGTTGCACAGTCCTGTCCCTAAGGGTGCAAGTACCCAAATAGTAGGGTTTCAAGGTCCAAAAACCTATGGATTTTGGGACCCTATTTGGGTACCCGGACCCTCTGGGCTGTCTCTTTGGGTAGAATTGTTTTCAAAGCTCTGGACCATAGCCATAGCCATAATCACCACAATCAGGCAACAGAGTCTCTATACTGGCCCTACAGAGTCATACTATTACACACCTTCCACAACCCGATTCTAAACGGTCAGGCCGCTCTGAGTCGTCGGAAGAAATCTCCAGAGGGTTTTCCAGGGCTTGCTTTTTGCAGGGCCGTGTGACCCCAAGCTCAAGGGTTCAGGGTTCGAGCCGAATACCCGAACTCTGGTACGTAGGGGTACTTAGAAATGATTTTTAATTTTTGCTTATTAAAATCCCTAAGAAGCAGCTAAAATGATGATTTTTGCTAGGGTTCTAAGTTCAGTATAGGCTAGACCCTGACCCTAAACCCCAACACCCTAAAACTCCCACAGGGCCTCTTGCTAGTAGAGCTCTGAAAAACCCTCCAAGGCCCTTAGCCCTAGAAACACTAAACCCCTACGGAGCCTTTCTAGTAAAGCCCTCTAAATTCCTTATTATAGGGCCTAAATAATTACCAATACTATTGTGGGGGTTCCTGCTTATAATTATAGTTACATGGCCCCAAAATCCTAAATAATCAAGGCTCCTATGTTAGCCCTCACGTCTGGCAGGCGCAGGTGGAGGTTGAAGTCCTTCGCAACGATCCTCGGCACCGTGGGAAAGCTATTCGTACTTTCAGGTTTAGGGTTTCTGTTTGTCTCCAACAAGCGGTTAGAATTCTTGGTTTGATTTTTTTTTTGGTTTATGTTTGACTTGTTTGAACAGGTGAGGGTTAGCAGAGGCTTTAATTCCGGCTTTGCCACTGCCGTTTGAGTGAGTACCTGCGCGGGATTCTGGGCCTTAGCCAGGATTAGACAGGCCTGCTGTGGCACCTTTCTGGGCTCCTAGTACAGGGCCAGGGTATATGGCCGTGTGTATTCTCCGGAGAAACACAACCCCTGCTACAGTGCGCCTTGGCAGTTCTCTTCATTAGGTCCAAAGAGTTTGCCATTCTTAGATTCAAACCCCATAAGGGGCCCTCTACAGCCTTTACAAGGGGCGCGGCTGTGAAGTTCAGGCTGGACACCCGAAAAGCCAAACTGTTCCGCATCTGTACCCCTGTCAACCCCGAACTCAGCCTTTCATTAAACAGCAGTAGCTGGACCCCAAACCCAAACCCCTACCCCCTCACACCCGTAAACATGCATACATAGAAGAAGGATCCCAAGGCAAGCGAGCATATTCTGCTTGGAGGTTCATGGGTAGTTATAAATGGGGTTATTAGTCCCCTAATAGGGGTTATAACCACAGTTACCCTAACTATAACCCCACTTATAACTACCCATGAACCTCGAAATGTGCGCCCCTCAGGAACTCCAAGCGCTCGACGCAAAGGACCAGGACCTCCGAACGTCTCCGTGTTACGGAGAGTGCTTGGGGTTTTAGGATTTTGGGGTTCCAGGGTTTTCAGTATTTTTGGGGCTTGGGGTTGCGCGTTTTAGGGCTTTAGGGCTTTAGGGTTCAGGAGGTTCTTCTGGGCGTCGAGTTTCGGGTTTTAGGATTTTGCAGGTGTTAAGGGCTGTATGTGGGGTTTTTCCTCAGAGTCAGACTCCAAACATTGCCCTAAACCTAAAAGCTTTGAACATCCTAGCGATAGTTATAGGGCCTTTATTAGGGCCCCTGAAGGACGACCCTGATGTTGAGGTCTCGCCACGATGGTCGAAGCCCTCAGGCTTCCATCATCTCTCCAACGAGAGCTTAGGGTGTAGGACTTATGGTGCAAGGTAGCACCACTCTTACCCTTGGTTAGTAGGGAATGGAGGAATGGGGTGAAATTATAACTACTATTGCTACCATTCTTCTATTCCCTACTAACCAAAGGTAGCACAACTCTGAGAATTCAGGACCCCCAAACCCCAAACCATCGGCCATAAGAGCCCCGAAACCCCAAGCCCCGAAACCCACCATGGAATCTTAGAAGCATCGAAACCTGCACCTTCAATTCCCCAAGTCCTGAACTTGAAACTCCCCTGGTTCTCTGAAATCCAAACTCCAAAACCCTCTAGATCCCTAAACCCAGAGTTCTTTGTGTCACCGCCGCGTACATCTCTAAGTTGAAGGACAGCGGCAAGGGCCAAGAGGCCATCCTGGCTGAGATCGAGCAAATGTCCGAGAACCTTGAAGCCAAGAAGGCCCCTTCCGGTTTTTGCTTTGAAGGTCTTTATACAGTAGAAGCCCAAAAGTTGGAGACCCAATAGCCTCAATCCTCAAGAGTCATGTATAAGGGATCCCAGCACTAGTTGTCCTTAATCCGGTTTCCAACTTTTTGGGTTTACTGTACGTAGTTGCTTGTGTTGGGGGCAGCTTTGTGTTCAAAGGGTGGTTTTAGCGAAGGGATCATGGGGAATCGCCCCCGCTTGCCTTGAGCCGTACCTATCGTCGCCATTGTAGTTCCTGTTTGGGCTACCTTTTAGGATCCTAAATATCAAACGGGCTAAATCAGAAAAGAGCCTGCAAGCCTCAGGGCGAGCGGTTCCGACACCTCCTAACATAGGCAGCGCATCTTAATAATTGTCGTGGTTTTGTGGATGCTACAGCATGAACTACAGAGGGCTATGCAGGGGGGTATGAATCAAAAGCACCCTGTAGAGTGCGCGTGAAAAGTTGGATTAAACCTGTATCCTCTGAGCTCAAAACCCCAGAGCCCACGGCTTTATCCCCAGTCTGCCATAAACCCTAAACCCCTAAACCCTAAATCCTAAGCCCTTAACACCACAAACTTGATCACCACAAGTCTGTCGAACTATGAAATCTGGTGGAGACGTAGAGGGCTATGTCTATGTGGCCAAACGTGGACTTAACCTGAATCCGAAACCCTACTCACAGGGCCTGGAAGTCCACAAACCCAGACAGGGCAATTCAGTGTAGATCACTCTTATCGAAGCTGTTTTCCCGCAGAGCGCAGTCAGCTTTGCGTTCAGAACCAAGAGCCCACACATATAGATGTGTGTAAAGAACCCTTATAGACCCCGACAAAACGGCAGCTTGAGGAAGTCTTTCGCAACTTGCGATCAGGGTTTGTTTTATGAGTAATTAGTGTCAAGAGCCGGACACCGAAATATGCAACACAAAGATATTCACAAGCCCCATAACCCTAAACCCTAAACCCCTATCCCAGATCCTGCAAACTTTTCACGCCCATTGGCCAACATCCTACGCCCTACGACGAGCCCTACCTCACATGACAGCCCGCCTGCAGGAGTCCTATACCTCCGCCGGGGAACGGCTGGAGATCATGAGGCACAGAAGCTAGACCAGACCCCTGTAATCCTGCCTGAATGCTTTTTTTGTGGGGCTCAGGAACGACGTACATTCCCACTCGCACCTGAACGACATAGCCTGAAGCTAAGCCTTATATAGTGCGAGTATGCTCCACGTGCAGGCACCTGGACCAAGCTGGGCCCTCTGACCCTCTTAGCCTTAGAGCCACGAACCCGAAGCCATCATCAAACCTGAACGTTTTAAATAGCCTTAAACCCTGTGCCCACATGCTTACTCTCAAGCCGCGTTCCTTCTGAGACGAGTCTTGTAGAGCCGAGTCCCCAGCTTAGGATTGTCCTTGCCCTTAGTGTTTGGGGTGGGGTTGCCAAAGAGCCCCATATCGGGGTTTCCGAAAATAGGGGACCCTAGCATAGTACCCTAAATAGTAGGATCCTTATTATAAGGACCGCGAAATAAGGAACCCCCCAATTTTCGGAAACTCCCATATCAATGATTATAAAACAGCTATACGGGGTCCGGTAGAGGGGGCTCGGGGGTTCGGGTTACAGGACGTCAGGGCTTGAGGGTTGGGGCTTGAGGTTCTAATCCACCAAAATCAAAAGCCGTTTCGCACCCTGCGAAGCCCTCTGCAACCCTACACGTTCTGACGCACCGTTGAGCCCTGGGGCGACCTGAACCAACACCTCAAGCCTGAACCCTAAATTTAATCCTGCACCCCAAACCCTAAACTTCTTCCTATGTGCTTTGGAAACAGAGTGGGGACAGAGATAGTTGCATCACCGATGAAACTTACGCAGTCGACGAGTCACCCGGTGGTGATTCTCACGGCTGTGGGTCTCCCCATTGATTGCTCTGCCAAGATGGAAGCTGCTGAGATGTATCCGCAGATGTCACCTGTTGGTGATGCCTGCCAGGAGCAGCGAGTGCCACGTGCACGAATACGAGTGTCGCCCCAACTGTTTGTGGTGGGCGAAGCCATGATGGAAGTGGCGAGTGAGATCTTGAAACTGGATACCTGCTTTGGAAGTCTCTTCCAAATGATAGGCGTCACTGACAATGACCTGTCCATTGCAGCAGGCGGAGCTCAAGCATCAATCACTCTTCCAGTCCAAGGGAGTTTGACCTTCTCTTGGCAGACGCCTTGGTCCCCTAATTTCGGGGCTTGAACATATTGTATTACATATATGTATGTATATACACATGTGTAGATGATGTAGATGTAGATGTATACTCCTGCTAACGTAATAATAGAGGCAATAAGATCTCCGATATTTGGTAGAGCAAGAGCTCCGCAATCATCGGCCGTGAGTTTGTATGTTTGTAGTCGAGTCATATAGCCTCCTATGTTACTTGTGTAGAAGCCCCTGCAAGAACCCGTACAAGGCCATCCAGACTGTAAGCCCAAAACCCAAATCCCAACATCCCCACCCCCAAAACCCTGAACCCCCAAACCCTAAACCCCAAACCCTACCTAGACCCTGAAGAACCTGCCTTTTTAGGGTTCCCTATTATGACTTCCTTATATAAGTTCTTAAAAAGGTAGGTTATTCCGGGTCAAGGTAACCCCCACACCCTAAACCCTAAACTCTAAACCCTAAACCCCAAACCCTAACCCCCACACCCTAAACTCTAAACTCTAAACCCTAAACCCCAAACCCTAACCCCCACACCCTAAACTCTAAACTCTAAACCCTAAACCCCAAAACCTGAAACCCCCCCACCGCGGACAGGGTGGAACTCCAGAGCCCTGGAGTACAACGTTTGTGTGGTGGTCGTTCCCTTAGGGTTTAGGGTTTAGGGTTAGATTGGCGTTCTGATCTTTTTTTCGGTTGGGTTCGAATGCTTTTGTGCGGAGTCTAAGGTCAGGAATGTAAGGTAGCGCAGAGGTTCCATTTCTATGTTCGAAAGGACCCCTTGAAAGTAGGACCATTAGAGAATACATTTCTAGACAAGGAGACCCCAACCGGAATGGAGCTTGAACTATGGAGTAACATGAACGACTGCTTATTCTCCTGGTTGTGCGATTACGGGCGTCCGTAGGAGTCAGGATCGACATCGGCTTAAGTTCAGCCTTAATTAGAATAGGGTCTCGGAGTCGATTTTCCTTTGGGACTATAACCATACTTTAGGGTTTAGGGTTTAGGGTTTAGACTCCTGAGGTTCAGGATTTGGCGATTTCTGCGTTGAGATTCGGGTAGTGCGGCCAGCAGCACAGCCAGGTTCAGGCTTGAGACGGCTACTGGCAATACTCAACCAGACATTTGCCCAGAGAGCCCAATACCCCTCTATTGAGGAATATAGCCTAACTCATAATATGAAGCCCTATAGAATTTAAGCCATATTCCTTAATTCTGGGTGCGTTTATGGCAGTACCCTAAACCCTAAACCCAGAGGGTCCAAGTACTCCCTATTAAAGGACTTGAGAGCCGACTACTTGGACCCTTCGGGTCTGGTTTGCTATAGTATTCGTGGGCCCTAAACCCTAAACCCTAAGCCCTAAACCCTAAAAGCCCTAAACCCTAAAAACCCTAAACCCTAAAAACCCTAAACCGTGGGCCAGTGACCCAAGCAGCCCGGCTGACAACCCGAAGCCACGGTTTAGGGTTTAGGGTTGAGGGTTTAGGGTTTAGGGTTTAGAGTTTGTGAATGTTCGACAGCCTCTAGGGTTTAGTGTTTATAGGGTTTAGGATAGTCTGCGTACCTCACGCCCCACAAACATAGACCCTAAATCGCCCTAAGCCTTATGCCAATGCAAGGAACTTGGACGAATCCTTGGGCCAGTTGGCAGAAGAGCTGACCGGCAACAAGCAGAAGCGGGAAGAGAAGGAACAGGGTAGGGTAGGGTTTAGGGTTTAGGGTATGGGGGTGCATGATGTAGGGTTTAGGGTCTACAGTAATTTAAGGTTTAGGGTTCAGGGTGTATGATTTAGGGTTCGGGGCTTATGGTTTAAGGTGTATGATATCGGGTTTAGGGCTTAGGGTTTGGGCGAGAGGTGGGAATGATAAGTAACGCTATCTTTCTGGGGCTTCCTGCCAAATTGAAAGCCCACACTGGTTATTAAGGCCTCCATGTTTCAGTACTGACTGTAGTGGTTGGTTTAGGGTTTAGAGTATAGGGTTTAGGGGGTCCGGGGCTTAGATTTGTTTGTTTGGAAGTCCAAGCAAACAAACCCCAAATCTCAAGCCCCCTGTCCTCAACCAAAAACAGCCGCAAACCCTAAACTTGGAATTGTAAATCCCGAACCCCAAATTTTAAGCCTTAAACTCGAACACCTAGAATTACCCTAAACCCTAAACAGCCCTAAACCCTAAAAAATGTCAGCCCTAAATCCTAAACCTAAATCCTACACCCTAAACGGCCCTAAACCCGAAGACGGATCAGGAGCTCGAGCAGAAGCGAGTCACGCACAAGATACAGCAGCTCCAGAAGGACGGTTCCCCCAAGCCACTAAACCCTAAGCCCTTTAAGGGCTGCTTTCAAGGCTCCTTTAGGGATTCCTTTAAGATTTCTACGAGGGTTTAGGGTTTGAGGGTCCATGTCTCCAATAGGAAAAACTTGGCCTGAAAGTACTCCCTATATCGGTACATTTGGCCCAAAGTATATCCTATTTGGGTACATGGTACATGGACCCTTAAGGTAAGCCCTTAAAGCAACCTGCAAGGAGTCCCTAAAAGGAGCCTGTGAGGGAACGCCATAGACGGGGAACCCTAAAAGGAACCTTTAGGGGAACCCAAAGCCCAAGGGTTCCTTGAAAGGGCTCTATATGGGTTTAGGAGTTTCGAAAAATAAGGGACCCGAATACAGAAACCCTAATTAGTAGGATCCTATTATAAGGACCCCAAAAGAAGGTACCCCTATTTTCGGAAACTCCCACATTCTGATTTCCCCATAGACGGCCCCTTAGCTGTAGTGGAGTAGCCTTTCAAACGTTGTAGGCTCTGCAGCTCATAAGCCCTCATGAAAACTTTTAGACTTTCGACAGCCTGCGTACCACCAGCTCCAGAAACCCCGATGCCGCCCTCCCTCGAAACCTCTCAACACCAAAGCAGCCACCCTAAACCCTAAATCCTAAAGCCTTAACCCCTAAACCCTACGCTCCGTGAGGATGATAAAGAGTCCCATGTTGTGGTGGCCCGCATGGAGAAGGAGCACCCCTGGATCCAGAAGGAGCAGGTCCCCCCAACTCCCCGATTGTTTCGGGTTTAGGGTTTCAGGGTTAAGGGTCTCAAGTTTTAGCGTTTGGGGTTTCGGGTTTAGGGTTTGGGGTTCAGGGTTTAAGGTTTTGGTTTGGGTTGGGGGTTTGGGATTAGCGGTATACGGTTCAAGCTCTTGCAATCTTGTGTCTAGCCCCTGAGAACCGAAAAACTACTCCACTGCAAACCCTGAACCCTTCAGCTCAAAACTCCGAAGCAGCAGAGCCAATCCCTTTGATGCATCTCTTCACCCTTTTTTTATTGCCACCAACATCCCAACACCTGGATAAAGCCCTAATCAAGTAAGCCGCAGTGCGACTGCCCTCATCCCCTAAACCCTAAACCCTAAACCCTATCTGCAACGAAACCTGAAGCCCCCTGATTAGAGACTAGGATGCCCAGTAGTACCCTTATTCCCTTTTTGTAGTCCTAGGTTCCTTATAAAGTTACCCAATACCAAAAAGAGAGGCCTTTTTATTCTTAGGTTACTGGGTATCCTAGGAGATGCGCGCACTAAGTCCTTGACCCCCTTAAACCCTGAACCCCTGCACTGGAGGGAAAACCTAAACCCTAAACCCTAAACCCTAAACCCTAAACCCTAAAACCCTAAACCCTAAATTTTTGATTTTTTGCAAAAAATCGGAAAAAGCAAACTCGACGGCACGAAACCCACAAGCCGAAGCCCTGCAGCTCATGCAGACGAACCTAATGCAGAGGCCTGAATATGGGAAAAAAGGGCCTTGGGGGCATAGTATACTACACTTATCATACCCCCCCAAAACACTATTCTAATCACAGCAAAGGCCCAAAAGTTGGAAACCCCACAGCCTCAACCCCTAAGACTAATGCATAGGGAATCCCAGCATCATTTGGCCTTAATCCGGTTTCCAGCTTTCTGCGCTTTACTAGAAGTTCAAGGCTAAACCCTGAAGCCTAAGCAGTACCCTGCTCTAACCATTAAGGCCCTAAACCCTAAACCCTGAACCCTAAACCCTAAACCCTAAACCCTGAACCCTAAACCCTGAACCCTAAACCCTGAACCCTAAACTCCTAAACCCCCATTAAGGCCCCTACATCCACCCTGCGGAGGCTCTCTTCGGGAAGAAGGGGACGGACTTCGACTTTCAAGGCAACCACTACCAGCAGAACAAGGCAGGAGTGAAGGTTTGGGGTTTAGTTCTTAGGGTTTAGGGCTTTGGGGGTTTAGGGTTTAGGGTTTAGGGGCTTGGGGGCTTTGGGGCTTCGGGTTTAGGGTCATCTTCAACAAGTTCTGTTTTGCTACAGGCCTTACACAGCGATTTGTGATTCGTTAACCCCAACAAACAGCAAAACCCCCAATGTCCCATAAGGGTTAGTAGTTACCAGCTGCGGCAATGCGGCCTTGGCGTGTATTCAAGGCGAGCCGGAAGAATTGGAAGGCGACATACTGCGAATCATTGCGACCCCTGTAGTACCAAGCCACAGTCGGCAGGTCATGCTCTGAAAGTGCTGGAAACCCCAATCTCAAACTCCCATGTGGGAGTTTCCGAAAATAGGGGGACCCTAATATAGTATATACCCTAAATAGTAGGATCCTTATTATAAGGACCCCAAAATAAGGTACCCCTATTTTCTCAAACTCCCATGTGGCACCCCAGCAACCTTCATCCCTCAGCTTCTAAACCCTAAACCTTAAACCCTAAGCCTCTGCCCAGGGTCGCTTAGAAAAGTTGAACTCCGAGCAGAAAAAGCTCAGCAAGAACATCAACAAGAAGGCGGGTTTAGGGTTTAGGGCCTTGGCGCTTAGTGTAGAAGCGGTGTAGGGTTTTGGGTTCTAGCGCTAATGCTATTCCTAGTACGTGTGTTGGCAAGGCCCCTATATTAGCTGGGGTATGATGCATGTTATAGTATACTTGTACGGGGACTGCGAGAGGATAGTTTTGCTCGTTCAGGGTTAAGGGTTTTTGATTTTAGAGGTTGTTGGGGTCAGGGTTTCAGGGCATGCGGTTAGCTTGTGCAATATGGCAGGCTATAGGTTTAGGTTTGACACCTCGAAGGCTGCTTCGAAGAGGACTTCGGGCTCAGGGGTCCGCTACATGGAGGTTCATGGGTAGCTATAAGTGGGGCTATAAGTCCCCTAATGGGGGTTATGAAATAGTTACCCTAATCAGATCACCACTTATAACTACCCATGAACCTCCAAGTAGGTCCCCCAGTAGAACACTTCTGTGCCAGTTATGTTAGTTTCCTTACACAAACGTTTGGTAATGGGAGAAAGTTTGCCCTCGTTCTTTGGTGGTATCCTGGGGAACCAAGAAAGAGGTGTGAAGAAGTAGTACTTTCCCGGATAGCTTTGTATACATGTGGACATCTAAAGACGATGACGTACTTGTTCTAATATTAGCAGCCCCTGTACTGCAGTGGGCAATCAGCTGCACAGTGCTTACTTCTGCTTAAGCGCCATTTTTTTCTTTGGGCTCTGCTCGCTGTTAAAGCGGATCTCACCAGCAACTCGTGTGTGCGGAAGAAGAGTAGAGACCGTGTTTGTCGGACAACTCCTCTGCCTTGACACAATGAACATGGCGCTTACATCTTACATAATACTAAGACATCAAAGCCCTGTTCTGATCATTAACGTAGACACCTGATCAATCACATCCGCCCTCATCCACTTGAACAAGGGAAATCATCACAGGGATCCTGGGGAGGGTAGAATCGTCAAGGGTCCGCAGGAAAGGCCCGGTAGCCCTCCACGAGCACCCTAAACCCTAAGCCCATAAACCTGTAAACCGTTAAAACCTTGACCCTGAACCCTTAAACCCTAAACCCTAGGCCCCCCAAAAGGCCCTATAAACCCTGAGCCCATAATCCGGTAAACCCTGAAAGTCTTGACTCTAAACCCTTAAACCCTAAAGCCTAAGCCCCCTCCCCCCCCCAACAGGCGATGGTGATGTTCGAGAAGGCGGAGCAGGAGTACAAGGCATCCCTCATGGAGAGTCATGATTTGAGAGATTTGGGTTTTAGGGTTCAGAGGGCAAGGGTTTGGTGTTTAGGGGACGGCTCAGGGATTGAAATGTTTAAGTTTAGGGTTTAGGGGAATAACATTCTGTGTTCAGGGATAGAGGGGTTTACGGTGATGGACTTTAGTGGTCAGGGGTTTGAGGGTTTTGGGGTTTTCGCTGACTCGGAGACAGTTTAGCGACGACGATGATGACAGCATTTATGATGATGAAGATGACGATGATGATGGCGGTGGCGGTTATGCTGGGCAGGAAGGCCCAGGTGCTGATGATGATGATGATGATGATAATGATTGATGATGAGGACGATGATGATGTTGACGGTGATGATGTTGATGATGATGATGGTGCTGATGATGCTGATGAACAGCAGGTTCATGTCGCTGTCCCGTCTTGCTGCTGCTTTTGATGACGCTGCTGCCTTTGATGACGCTGCTGCTTTTGATGACGAGTGTACTGATGAAACTGGCAGGAGACGCGGCAGTTCCATCGCGAGTTCTGTGGCGTTGATGACTTCGGCGGTCTACGGTTTATGGCTTAAGGGTTGAGGGTTCAAAGGGGTTTAAGGGTTGAAGGGTTTCAGGTTTGGGTTCAGGGCTCTGGAACTAGAGGTTGCGCCTTGGCAGGATCCGAGAAGGGACCCCAAAATTGAGAGCTGTTCATACCTTGGTAGCTGAGCGTTCAAGCTTCAAAACCTTGTCTGTATTTCTGCAGCAACACTTGTTTAGGGCCAGGGCACTAAGCTGCTAGTTTTTGGGATAACCATGAGTTAACTCGAAGACTCCGAACCGCAGGTCGTACTGTTAATTCACAAACCCCAACGCCCTCGCTGTGCAGGATCTGCTCTCACGCCGCGACATCATCTTGAATGATGCTTGCCATGCTCGAGAGAGCTTACGTTCCGTGCTCAAGGGGGGTTTGGGTCTTTGGTTTGGGCCTTTGGGTTTTAGGATTTGGCGTTCTGGGCCCCGAAGCCGAAAAGCAGCAAGAACCGCTGGCGGGCGGCAGCACCGCCACCCTTGAGGTTCATTGACCGGTTTATCAGGGTCAAGCCTTAAGACCTAAAGGGAACTCCAGAAAGTTGGAATGTGGAATAATGGCAGGATCCCCTATATTCTACCTTGAAGGGATTATGATAATGATGTTCCAACTTTCTGGTTTCTACTGCACACCCCAAGTCCCAAAACTAAGCCCGAAATCCTAAATCCAGAGCCTTTCTGCACCCCAAGCTCTGCTTTTGCCTCGAATGCCACGGAGCTGAGGACAAGAGCAAGATCGAGAAGGCCATGCCTTCCTCCTGCGTCTGAAAATCCATACCCAGAGACTCCATTTTTCCTTTAATTAAGGAATATGTGATTTGGGATCCTACTATAATTTAAGGTATATTCCTTAAATAAGGGATATTGGAGTCTCTGGGTACTATAGGGCCTTATATAGTTACCTACACTGTTTTGAGGCCCCAAAATCGTATTCTAATCACTAAAGCCCCTACCTTACTGCCCAAAACCCTGGAGGTTTGTAAAGGCGGTCCTGAAACTTTCCAAGGATTTATCAGGGCATTCCAGCGTTGACAAGGCTATGGAAAGGGCTTTAGTAAGAGCTGTATACAATGCTTACTTGTATTGGGCATGGCTTCAATCATACCTGGAGCGATCCTGCGTTTCGGGGAGTGAGTGCGGAGGTTATCAAGGACCTGGACGAGAAGAAGAGCGAAACGCTCCGACGCACGTGGAAGAAAGTCAACAAGGCACGAGCTGTGCATCTGGAGGGTTGGCTTTTCAACGACTCCAAAGGTGGGATGAAGGTAGTGCAGGGCCTTGCAAGACTACGTTCTGGGGTTCCTTCTGTATCTATACCAGACTTACACCAAAGCCCGATTGGAGTTACGGTTGATGATATAAACCCTGCATTACCCATAATAAGGAATATACCGTAATTCCAATAGTTTAGGGTCCTTAAGGTAGTGCAGGATTTATATCATCAGCCGTATGAACGTCCATAGGTCCTAAGGAATCCCCGATTGGGTCTCAGAGAGCCCAATACCCCTTAATTCAGGAATATGGCTTAAACTATATAGGGATTCATAGTATGATTAAACCCTAAACCCTAAACCCTAATTAAACCCTAAACCCTAAACCCTAAACCCTATATTCCGTAATTTAGGGGTATTGGGCTCTCTGGGGTGAAACCGCCAGAACTCAAAAAACCCGGAGTCTGATGAGCCCCTTAAAAGCGTGAACGTTTAGGGATTTGGGGCTTACCCTAAGGCAGGGGGGCTTAGGGGTTTAGGGGGTTCAGGGGGTTTAGGGGGTTTAGGGGGTTTAGGGGGTTTAGAGGGTTTAGGGGTTTAGGGGTTTAGGGGGTTTAGGGGTTTAGGGGGTTTAGAGGGTTTAGGGGTTTAGGGGTTGAGGGGTTTAGGGGTTGAGGGGTTTAGGGGTTTAGGGTTTACCTTGTAAGGCTCCATAGTAGTTCCTTTTGGGGGTTCATATTTAGATTTCGATAAGGTAATCCCAACAAGGAACTGCTATGAATTAGGGTCCTGGGGTTTAGGGTTCAGATTTAAAAGGGGCCGCAGCACTGCTACGGTCTTCGGTGTAGGGGTTTCGAGCTTCGAGTCTCTGGTTAGAGCCCAGTTTCACTTGCGTCAGTGCTGAGGTCCTACACGGTAATTATCATTACTTAGTCAGTTTGGTGTTATCTTAAAGGCCTCAGCAATGACATCATTGCAATCGAAACCGCTATATTCTTCAATCCTAATCCCTTGTCTTCAGACACAGCGCGAAATTGGCTCGGTCTTTGTGCCAGCCCTAAGCCCTCAACCCCTGAACCTCAAGCCCTCAACCCTGGACCCTGACTGAAGCAAGCCATTTCGGAAACCCTGAAAAAGGCCCTAAGCCTTAAGCAAATCCCCCTAGTAGTAGAGTAGGTAACCTTTAATCTTTTTTGGGTAGTATAGCCCCTAAATTCCTATATACCCAAAAAGGTTAACCTTTAGTTCCCACTGATACCCTAAACCCTAAACCCTAACCCGACAAGTAGGTCCCTGACAAACTCTAAGACCCACACCGCCCAAACCCTCAACCTCAAGCTGGAAAAGCCCGTTCGAACGCTCCCTGATACAACTTCCTCCCCTAAGGGTCCAGGTATCTCCTGAGGAGGTCCGGAATGTCCTAGGGAGAGTCCTTGGGTCTCTTTGGGGTCTCAGAAACCCTCAATATTGAAGTTCCCCAAGTTGTTAGGACCCTTAGGGTCAAGCCCTACACCGCCTTTGCTAAAACCCTTGAAGCCTTCACAAAGCCGCTTTTTTCGGGGCCGGCATAAAGCCCTCACCAAGAGCTTCTGCAGGACTTCGACCCTAAACCCTAAACCCTGTTTCGCAAGTGCGTGTTCTGCTGACCTTAACTGCAAGGTGGAAAAGGCCCTTCAACAAGAAACAACAGAACCCTAAACCCTAAACCCTAAACCCTGAACCCTGAACCCTGAACCCTGATCCCTAAACTAAACCCTCAACCCTCAAGAGCTTCTGCAGGACTTCGACTCCATCTTTGGCACCCTGCTGCCGAACGCCGGCGCCAAGCTGGAGCCTCCCCAGGGCATGGACGAGACAGAAGGCACCGGTTTATGGTTTGGGAGTTGAGGATTTACGAGTTTCGGTTTGGGAGTTTAGAGGTTTAGTTTTAGAATTTGGGAATTAGGGTTTTGGAGTCTATAGGATGTGGGATAGTCGATTTTGGGAGTTTAGGGTCAGGAGTTCAAGATATGGGAGCTTGGGATTTAGGAGTTTAGGATTTGGGAGTATAGGACATAGGAGTTTACGGTTTGATACTTTTGAATTTAAGAGTTTGGGGAGTTTAGGGTTCGAGAGTTTGGGATTTGGGGAGTCTATGATGAGTTGCGGCTTGGGGATCTTTGAAGGGCTAGGATGCCCAGTAGTACCCTTATTCCCTTTTTGTAGTCCTAGGTTCCTTATAAAGTTACCCAATACCAAAAAGAGAGGCCTTTTTATTCTTAGGTTACTGGGGATCTTTGAAGGGTTTCAGGGCGCTGCCACAGGGCTTTCACAGGTTCTTGAAGGGTTTGGCACTGTCTGGTTCAGGGCTTTGGGTTTAGGGTTCAGGACGTCGCGTTCTTCGGCAGCTGTGCTCAAGGTTTAGAGCTTAGCTCATGTTCTTTTTGTGGAACGTTTACGTGGGTAGTTGTCAAGATTAGGGTCCCTTCTTGAGTGCTCTAAATATTAGGTGCCGTATTATAATCAGGACCCAAAAAGGAACCCTAGTTTTGACAACCACCCAGGTCAGTATGATGAACCCCGGCGCACTTTAAGGCGGTCCTGGCCTTGAGACGGTCTCTTTAGGTCTATAGGGGTGGTTGTCAAAATTTATGAATTTTTTTTGGGTCCCTACTACAGTACGGCACCTAATATTTAGGGTACCCAAAAAGGGACCCTAATTTTGACAACCACCCAGAGGTCTCCCTGTGGGCTCTTTTTCATCGCTGTGGTCGTGGTTACCTATGAAACTACCCAGTACCAAGACGGGATCCCTTTGTTTCTAGGTTCTTGCATGGGGATTCTATCTATAGTCTCCATTGTAGTTCCTGTTTTTGGGCTCACCAAAATCTCGATTATAGGATCCTAGCCATAAAACTGGTTAACCAAGAAGAGGAACTACAATGGAGACTGTAGGTATATCCCTAAACCCTAAACCCCAAACCCTAAACTCCAAACCCTAAACCCCAAACCCTAAACCCGGATTCTGATGGTGATTTCGGGAGTGATTGACTGGGGGACCGGGCAGGTCTCGAAATCAAGGTGTCCTTCCACGGCGTGTGGAAGCAGTCCCTGACTGAATTGAGCAGCTTGGATCCAGCCATAAAACCATATAGGAGGTTTGACTTCATGGGTCTAGGACCTATTAGGGGCTTGCGAGTTGCGGGGGGGTTGAGATGGTAACGGTTTTGGGCTATGCCCTGATATAGCGGCCTGAGCAGTGAAGCGCAGTACTCCTTTGGATTCTCTTCTACAGTCAAAGGCCAAACCCTCGAGGCAGGTTGAGGTGCAGATGCCATCGCAGAGTCGGATCGCAGGTTGCTGGTTTCATTCTTTTTATGAAGGCTTTGTTCAGTAGTTTC
Organism: Symbiodinium sp. CCMP2592; assembly: GCA_905221615.1. Taxonomy (NCBI): domain Eukaryota; class Dinophyceae; order Suessiales; family Symbiodiniaceae; genus Symbiodinium; species Symbiodinium sp. CCMP2592. Next base: position 219,041 of record CAJNDT010004112.1, read on the forward strand.
GGGTTTTGGCTCTTCCAGGGTCTATCAGGGTTTTGTACGGTTTTAAGAGGCTGGGTAATGGTTTGACAAGGGCGAGGGTGCTTGCTGGTCATGGGATTTAGTAGTTGTCTAGACTCTCCAAATTAAGCCGTAAGGTGCGGGCGTTAGGCCGCCATCGGCGCTTTCGGTCGAGGAGAAAAGACTGAGATATGTGTGTGAGCTTGCACGTCTTAAGCCAAGGGGGGAATGGGGGAATGGATCATGGAGAGTACTAGTGGGGATTATGTAGGGACTACTAATAGGCATCCATTCCCCCATTCCCTACTAAGAACCAGACAGTTGTAGAACCTTTTCGGAAACCTGAATCCAGAGACACCAATATCCCTTAGTTAAGGAATATACTTTAAATCATATCAGGGATCCAATTATAATTTACGCTGTATTCCTTAGTTAAGGGATATTGGAGTCTCTGGGAAGACGGCCTTGGTTCAGCCCTTGTCTTGTGCTTGGGACCGCTGAAAGCACAACAACCCTTCGTCGAGCCCTCCCTCATCAGGACCCCTACGGCTTGGGTTTAGGCTTTGGGGTTTAGGCTTTGGGGTTCAGGCTTTGGGGTTTAGGCTTGAAAGCAACCCGTATATCGCCGAGGCCCATGAAGCCCGTAAGGTTCTCCATCACAAGCCGAAATTACACCCCGTAATCCTGTACAGGAAGTTTAGAAGCCACCTGGAACCCTTTCAAGACGCTAATCATTATCAAAGCTTGTTCGAAAACCCTGGGTAGCCCTATAGGAAGCGCTGCAGCAAACCAGTAGGACCCCCATTTAACACGTACAGGAATGCACCCTGAACCCCTAAACCACCGAAACCCTACACCCCTAAACCCTGAACCCCTAAACCCCTAAACCCTAACCGTTCAAAGCGCAAGTCGCTTAGGCGGTGGTCAGCGTTCCCTGCTGGCCCTGTCGCTACTTGGGCGTACTTGGATATAACTTTTAATTTTTGGTTATTATAATCCCTAAGAAACAGCTAAAATTATATTTTTTGCTAGGGTTCTAAGTTCAGTATAGGCTAGTGTTGGCCCTGCTGCTGTTCAAGCCGGCTCCGATGCACCCTCGGCGGATTTTGGGTTTAGGGGAGGTTTAGGGTTTAGGGGAGGTTTAGGGTTTAGGGTTTAGGGTTCGTAGGGTTTAGGGTTCGTAAGGTTTAGGGGGGGGGAGGTCCTGGAGATCTTCGGGTTCTAGGGTTTTTTTGTTTCCTCCTGAGAGGTTTTTTGGTAAAATGAAGCGTTGCTCATCACCATCATGCATACCTCAATCCTCAACTCCTGTACTGCAAGCCGCGCTGTCAGGTATATCGCCCTGAAGCATAAGCCCTGTAGTGAACTCAATGCCTAAACTATCCTGAACCTGCACTGCAACCCACACTTTCAGTTTCAGGCACCGCTCCGGAACCCTGCACCTAAAGCTTGTACTGCAAGATAACCCTACACCCTACACCATCGTTAACCCTTTCATCGCACATTCCTTGATCCTAAGTAGCAAAGCCCTATCAAGCTCTCGACCCTAAGCCTCAAAAGCCCTGTTTTCCGCTTGGTTTCAGGTGGGAGTTTCCGACAATAGGGGACCCTATTATAGTACCCTAAATAGTAGGATCCCTTTTATAAGGACCATCTCGGAAACCCTTCAGGTACATCCTGGACGAGATCGATTCTGCTTTGGACTTGAGCCACACGCAGACTCTCGGAAGAAGACTACTTCGGGTTGACTGCAGGGCTTCGGTTTAGAAGGCCCCGATAGGACGTTCTACAAGGCTTCTGTGAGTGATTTGGGGTTTTTTGGGTTTGCGCAGGGTTTATGGCTTGTGTTCAGAGAGTCATATGCTGCCCCTTCTATGTGGGTAGTTGTCAAAATTATGGTCCCTTTTTGGGCACCCTAAATATCCGGTGCCGTACTATATTAAGCACCCAAAACAGAGACCATAATTTTGACAACCACCCATGTGGAGTTTTCGCCGCGAGACAGAAGGTCAAATCCTGGAACCCATGGCCGGCTCTGAGGCTTTCAGACATCAGCTTCCCAGAGACTCCAATATCCCTGAAATTTATGGAGTATACTTTAAATCCTTTTCGGGATCCTAGTATAATTTGAGGTATATTCCTTAGTTATATAAGGGATATTGGAGTCTCTGGGTTCGGTCAAATACAGGATTTCGTACGCATGACTTTAGTGCCTCAGGATTTTTGGAGTTCAGAACTCTCCCAGGCCCAAACTCCTAAGCCCAACTCAAGTCTTACACCCTAGGCCCTACACAGAAATCCTTAACCAGAAGCAACAAGTGCACATTTAAACCCTCAGCCCGAAACCCCGAACCGCAAGTCTTAGCACTTAAACCTCCAAACCAGGGAATGGGGGAATGGATCCCTATAGTAGTCCCTAAACCCTATAGACTCCCCAAGAGTAGTCCCCACCCATTTCCCCATCCCCTACTTGGAGGTTCATGGGCAGTTATAAATGGGCTTATAAGTCCTCTAATGTCGGTTATGAACGTAGTTTCCCTAATTATAGCCCCACTTATAACTACCCATGAACTTCCAAGTAGACCCTAAACCCTATACCCTTATAGAATCCCGATAGGTCCCTTTAAAGGGACCCGTAAAGGGTCCCTGAGTAGCTGAGGCCACCGCCATCCCCGACTAAGAACCAGACAGCATGGGGTTCCTGGTCGGAGAAACGACAAGACGATCCCAGGAACATCGGCCACATGATCCGGACGCATTTCCCGCATTCCCAGCTCCTTGGGGAGAGGGCTTCGGTGTGATTTTTAGGGAGTTTAGGGTTTTTTACCCTAAGCTCCATAGTAGTTTCCTTTTTTGGGGGTGCATATGTAGAATCTTATCAGGTAATCCCCAAAAAGGAACGACTATGGGCCTCTGAGTAGGTTCAGGGTCTTCGGGTGGATGTGGGAGAGATTTCGGGTTCATGGTCGGCTCAGGGTTTGCGCTTCAGGGATGAGGTGCCTACCCTAAGGCTCCATGTGCCCATAGAGTATATACTTAGGCCTTAAATTACCCTAAGACTTAGAGTAGGCCCTTATTCCCATTTTTTAGGGTTCCGGTTCCCCTAGAAGCCCCTTTAAACCAAAAAGGGCACCCTTTTTATTGCCATGTTACTCTTGGGTCTAGTACCCATATAGGGACCCCTTTAAGGCCTAAGTATCTACTATAAAGGTACAGGGAGCCTTTGGGCTAAGGCCCAGGTCGGTTTCAGGTTTCAGGTTTATGGATTATAGGGTCCAGGGTTTAGAGTTTAAGATCTATTGGTGTTTTCCGGAAGCTGTAATTAGTGTTCGGAAGTCGACTCCTCAAGGGACCCATCATATATCTATACTAGCTGGCGGTTTGGGAAACTTTTTAGTTCCCCTTACGGTTCCTATAGAGACACCTATTCATAGATATCTTTAAGGGCCCCGAGACTACAACCCAGTGTAGTGTAGACACCCCCCCCCAGACCCATGGTATCGGAACACTTGGAAGTTCAACACACGTGTTGACGATTCCTACCTGCCTCGTAGCAGGATTGCATGCCTGAGTTTACGGCTTAGGGTTTGGGGGTTTAGGGGTTTAGGGTTTAGGGGTTTAGGGGTTTAGGGTTTAGGGTTTAGGGGATGGTGGTTCGGAGTCTAGAAATGAGATTTGACAGATGGGCCCCAACAAGACAGCCCTCAGGCCGAAGACCCCAAGACAGGGTTTGCCTACAGTCTCCATTGTAGTTCCTTTTTTTGGTTAGCCAGTTTTATTTAGGATCCTATAAAAAGAGGTTTTGGTAATGGAGTTTTATATGGTTAGGATCCTATAAAAAGAGATTTTGGTTAATCAAAAAAAGGAACTACAATGGAGACTGTAGGTGGGGTTTGACAGGAGCATGAATAATTGCCAACATCATCCCGTTGGGTTCGTTCGATGTTAGAACTCTAGTTAAATGTACCCCAGATTCGCACTGAACTTGTGAAGGCCCTAGTCAAACCCTCTAAGGTAAAAGCCAGAAAGCTGGAATATGAGCATCCTTACCCTTCTATGGCAAATTATAGGGTATCCTACCCTGAAACCATATTCCAACTTTCTGGAGTTCCCTGTATAGCCTGAAGCCCTGAAGCCGAGAACCCACAAACACGAACAGGCTGGGTTTAGGGTTTAGGGTTTAGGGGTTTAGGGTGATGTCCTGAAACCAAAGGTCCTAGGAGCCCTATACCCGGCACTACCGAACCCTATAGTCTTAGATTCCAAAGAACTATTGGGCCCCAAAAGTCCCGCCAGCCTTGACTGTGACGGTTAACATCGGTGAATAGGAAACCAGGTAGCTTGAAAAATGGGTAAGGGTAGTAGTACGAGGCTCCAGGTCAGCTCCAAGCCCACAAGCCCTGAACCCTAGAACCCGAAGCCCTCATAGGAAGCCTTATAGAACTTCGCCACTTATGTAGCATCTCTTATGCAGTACCCCGTATATAGTCGCCCTAAAAGCCCGAGAGCTAGAGGTTCATCGTCGTCTCTCTGAAAGAGGGCATGTTCAACCATGCCAACGTCCTCTTCCGCACCAGGTTCCTGGGCTGCCAACTTAGGGACCCAAAAAGCACATAAGCATAAGCATTTGATAGGGATATCCCTACCTTTTTGGGCTTCTTTATAAGGGGGTTTATATGGGATATCCCTATCAAACTTTTTGCTTATGTGCCTTTTTGGGGCCCTACTAACATTGGTTTTTGACTTCAGGTTTACCTATAGTCTCCATTGTAGTTCCTGTTTTGGGTTATCCAAAATCTCTATTATGGGATCCTAACCATAAAACCGGTTAACCAAAAAAGGAACTACCATGCAAACTGTAGGTAGAGTGTAGCAGTGCAGGTTTTCGGGCGTAGGGTCTGGGGTTTAGTGTAAGGAGTTGCGTAGGGCTTACAGGGTTTGGGCCTTGTCGGGGGATTCGGGCTTGCTGAGTAGGCTTCAACTTCAACGCCCTAACTCGGGATTTGTTGGTTGTAGGTTTTGTCTGATAAAGATATCGGGGCTTCAAGATGAAATTGGACGCCCCAAATCCTATTCTGATGATGAAGGCCCCTCAAAACCCTACCGGTCTGTTTCTCTGTCGGTCGGTCGGTCGGGTCCAGACATACACGCGCCTCTTTTGTCGGCCGGTGTTGCCTGCAGGTGGGCGCCGTACACAGGTGGCAAAGAGTCAATTTAGGACCATACTACAAAGTGCATGCATGAACCCAGAGATACAGAAGCAGGTGCTTTGTCATAAGTTGCACACACACACACACACAGTGTACACACACACACACACCCGCACGCACACACACACACACACACACACACACACACACACACACACACACACACACACACACACACACACACACACACACACACACACACACACACACACACACACACACACACACACACAAACACCCACACACACACACACACACACACACACACACACACACACACACACACACACACACACACACACACACACACACACACACACACACACACACACACACACACACACACACACACACACACACACACACACACACACACACACACACACACACACACACACACACACACACACACACACACACACACACACACACACACACACACACACACACACACACACACACACACACACACACACACACACACACACACACACACACACACACACACACACACACACACACACACACACACACACACACACACACACACACACACACACACACACACACACACACACACACACACACACACACACACACACACCACACACACACACACACACACACACACACACCACACACACACACACACACACACACACACACACACACACACACACACACACACACACACACACACACACACACACACACACACACACACACACACACACACACACACACACACACACACACACACACACACACACACACACGCATACGCACATGCGCATGTGGAGATATCTGTAGTTATGTGCAGAGAGAGTCATCGATTCGGGTCCGAGTCTGCAGCGCCATCACGGATGACAGCATCCTTGCAAATTCGTCTGCCCTCTACGTATACTCATGTAAGGCACAATTAGTATATGCTAGTATATTCTAGCTTCTATAGCGAATTATGGGATGCTTTGGTATATTATAGTATACTATACTATATTCCCAATCGTCTCTTCAGCTGCAAACAGAGAACTGAGGTTCATCGATGGTACTTCCACAGTGACGAGGTATGCCATCCGCGACGAAGATGACCGAGTGGAGATGCCGGCCAAGAAGAAAGCCCGAACCGAGGCGACAGCCAAGTAATTCGATTCGGCAGCGTTTCACCGTTTTTGTACATGTACTATCTTAATTCAGTGGGTACACGACAGCAGCTTTCCCGCTGCGATTGGGGAAATTACGCAGAATGCACAGAAAGTTGGCTTGTCTCGACTCCCCTCACGCGTGTTCGCACGTGTGGTATGCCATTCTGTTGTGTTCGCAGAAAAAGACCGCTGTGCTGCCAAATGCCAGTGAGGCAATTTCCGAGTTCGGTTCAGATGCCTGACTGCTGAGGTTGACCCAGTTGGTGGCCGTTTCACGAGAGTGGTTGTCAAAATTATGGTCCCTTTTCGGGTCCCCAGTATAATACTGCACCTAGTCTTTAGGGTACCCAAAAAGGGACCCCTGTTTTGACAACTACCCACGTACTTCATATGAGTGTTTCCGAAAATAGGGGACCTTACTATAGTACCCTAAATAGTAGGATCCTTATTATAAGGGCCACAAAATGAGGTACCCCTAATTTTCAGAAACTCCCAGATATTTTCGAACCTCCAGGAACTGAGCCCCAAATTTTCGCCTCAGGGTTCGACCCACTTTGCCTGATTCCCCAGAGACTGAGGGTTCCTTAAAGGGATCCTTAGGGTTCCTTCAAGGGATCTATAGGGTTTAGGGGATTCTAATATCCCTTAGCTAGGGAATATTCCTTAAATCATATAAGGGATCTGACTATAATTTAAGGTATATTCCTTAAATCATATAAGGGATCCTATATACCATAATTTAAGGTATATTCCTTAAGGGGTTTGGGCGTCTCTGGGTCCGCATCAAAGGACTCCGGATATAGGATTTCTGTTGCGGTCTGGGTCGGATGGCACTTTGTGTCGCGAAGTGAGCTAAGCTTTCGCGGGTGACGCTGCTCACGGGATGTGGTTTAGGCTTTAGGATTTTTGAACCAATATCTTTGGCTGTGTCTACTTGGGTTCGGGCCTAAACTTACATCCTACCCGGTCACCAGAGGAAAGGCACACGGCCGTTTGGAGTTCTGTGCTACTGGTAGCTCAGTTAAGTGAGCCCGGAGGCTTACGTTGGAGGGCTTAGAGCTTTGTCCTGCATCCAGAAGGATAGCTGTCGAAATATGGAGCGGCCTTGGGAAACCAAGCCGTTGCAAGTATCCTCTACTGAAGCCCTTCTGTAGTTGAATCGTTGAAGTACGTTATACCTCAAAGCCTTATTTGCATCAGCCTTCGGAATCCCAGATCTTTGACCCACGCAGTCCCCATGCTTGCCACGATGTACGAAAAGAGCCTGAGCCAAGAACGGGTTAGACCCCACAAACCTGGACAGTAGGAAAGGTGTACTTTTTCACCGGGGAACCTCCCAGAGACTCCAATATCCCTTAATTAGGGAAGATTCCTTAAGTCATATTAGGGATCCTAGTATAATTTACCGTATATTCCTTAATTAAGGGATATTGGAGTCTCTGGGCTAGCCACTCCCAGGTAGGCTCCTGGCGCGAGGCCCCACACCTGAACTGCGGACATCCCCAAACCCTTGCCTTACGTATGGAGCCTTCAGTCCGCCGTAAACAGAAACCGCTAAACCCTACTTTCACCCTGAATAACCGATACCTTTGCAGGGTTCCTTATTAGATATGAACTCCGTGTATTAGTCCTTAAACACGTAGGTTATTCCGGTTTTAGGTAAGCATTAAACCCTAAGCCACGTACGCAAAGTGTCCCTTACGGCCTATAGACCCTCCATTTACCTTCTATTCGATCCCTCAATACTCGTACCCGCAACTGGGAACTACATATCTCCTTTTGAGGGTACAAGAGTGTCCTGGGGATTCAAGCACCCTCAACTCCGAAACCTTTAAACTCCTAAGCCTTAAACCCTGAGCCCAAACCCTAATAGACTCTGCCTAGGACCTAGAGTAGGCGCTTATTCCCTGTTTTTAAAGTTCAGGCTCCCTTAGAAGCCCCTTTAAACCAAAAAGGGCACCATTTGAGTATTCCTAGGTTACTCTTGGTTTCTGGCTCCATCTACCCTCTGCTAGGCCACCATTTGAGGGTACAAGGAGGCTGCTGCAGGTCTGGGATTCCTGTCGGCACCTTTGTAATCCCTACAGTACACCCCGAACCCAGAGACTCCAATATCCCTTGATGAAGGAATATACCTTAAATTATAGTAGGATCCCTAATATGATTTAAAGTATATTCCTTAATTTAAGGGGTATTGGAGTCTCTGGGAAGCCCCCGAACCCTTAAACCCCAAATTAACTCCTAAACCCCTAAAGTAGAAGCCAGAAAGTTGGAACATCATTACCCTTATACCGTTAAGGTGAAGTATAGGGAGTCCCGGCACTACCCGTCCTAAATCCATGTTCCAATTTTTTCGGGTTCACCAAAAACCCTAAACCCTAAGCCCCTAAAACCTTAACCCTAAACCCCTGAAGCCTAAACCCCTAAACCCTTAAACCCTTAAACCCCTAAGCCCTAAACCCCGAAACCCTAAATCCTTAAACCCCTAAACCCTAAACCCCTAAACCCTTAAACCCCGTGCTTCTCGCTTGGATGGTCCGCAGACGTCTTGCATAAACCCTTAAACCCCTAAACCCTAAACCCCTAGACCCCTAAACCCCTAAACCCCTAAACCCTAAACCGTCCCATCGGCACTTTGGGAGGTGGAGGGTGACCTAGCAGTTGGCAGAGGCCGGGGGAGCGGAGGGTGGAGTGGGGCTTAGGCTTAGGATGTCGGGCGTAGCAGTTTTAGGGTTGAGGGTTGAAGATTTACGGCTTAGGGTTTAGGGTTTGGGGGTTTGAGAGTTGAAGATTTTGCGGTTTAGGGTTTAGGGGTTTGGGGTTTAGGGTTGATGGGTTTTTGAGGGTTTAGGTGTTGAAGGTTCAGGGTTTGGTAACTACCCAACACGTCAATCTCGATACTGTGAGAACTCCTAACCCTGGGCATCAAAATGGCCCCAAAGCCTTATATAGTATGGTCTTTGGGCCCAAAGCCTTAATATATGAGTCCTTAGATTCCTAGGGTAACCACCCTGAATCCCAAAGCCCCCGCCGCCATGACCCCAAAACTCTTCTACGGAGTCGAACAAGCGATTTGGGAGTTTCCAAAAACAGGGGACCCCAATATAGCACCCTAAATAGTAGGATCCTTGTTATAAGGACTCCAAAATCAGGTACCCTCAATTTCGGAAACTCCCATTTAGCCAGCAGGGCCTTAGTGTGGATTAGGGTACCTGAGAAGCGAGAACATAAATATTGGCACGGCCCGAAGACCCGTAGGCCCTGTCTGGCCAGGCGCTGCAGACCCTCAGTCCCGAATGCTAAAACTCGAAAGCCCAACGCCCTAAAGCCCACCACCCTAAACCGTTCTAGACTCGTAGAAACTATGTGCTTTTGGATCAAGTTTATACGTACGTTCCCCCCTTCAACGTTGGGATATTATAGGGGCCTCAATAATTGCCTATGCCGTTTTTTTTTGTGGGGGGGGGAGGGTCTTTTTTTGCAGTTATAGCAAAATGGGCCCCACAACATTCTAATGGCCCCTAGATTGCCTAATGTCATGAAGCCCTCGGAGTGCCAGCCCTAAACCCTAAACCCCTAAACCCTACCCCTTGCCAGGCCTTACAACTGCTCTCTGTGCAGAGCCCGTCATCGATGCCCCGCACCGAGGATTGCCAGGACTTTGGGTTCTGGAGTTTACCCATAGGCTCCATAGTAGTTCCTTTTTGGGATTACCTTATAGGGTTTCTAAATATGGAACCCCAAAAGGAACTACTATGGAGCTTTTGGGTATTTAGGGTTTTGGGTTCTGGACTTCATGCAGGCTCAGGGTTTAGGGTTCTGGAGTTTACATAATTGGGGTTTAGGTTTTAGGGTTTCGGGTTCTGGAGTCCAGGTCGTATGGTTTCAGTGTGGGGCTCTTCAGGGGTTTATCGGGTTTCATAGCGCTGAGGTGGGGCTCTTCAAGGGTTTATCGAGTTTCATAGCGCTGAGGTTTAGCAAGCTCGAAGAGTTGGCATTGCAGCTTAGGGGCTTAGGTGGAACTCTACACCTTCTGGAATCTTTTACAAATATCTACATCTATTCATGTACCCATGAAGTAATCCATCCACCCATCCATGCATCCATCCAGCTATCTGTTCATGCATATGTTCCGCAAGAAGCCCAAACAAAATAAACGCTCGACTCCCTAAACCCTAAACCCAAACATAAACCCAGACCCGGCAAGTACCCTCGAATATACCCCGAAGGCCCACTATTCAGGGCCATAAGGACTCTATTGAACGGCCCTTCCCAGAGACGCCAATATCCCTTAATTAAGGAATATACCTTAACTTACAGTAAGATCCCTAATATGATTTGAAGCCTACCTGGACCCTAAGGAAACTTCCTTTTGAGGGTTTCCTAATATGATTTCTTTATATAAGTCCTTAAAAAGGTAGGTTACTTGGGTTTAAGGTATTCCTTAATTATAGGATATTGGAGTCTCTGGGTTCCTGGGGGGTCCTGGGGAAGACCACAGGGCCCTCATGCGCTCCCTGAGGTCCGTATACGCTACGGTGGATGATATAATTCCTGCAATACCTTAAGGACCCTAAACTATGGGAATTATGGTATCTTCCTTATCATGGGTAATGCAGGATTTAAATCATCAACCGTATCATGGAATTAGGCCCTGAAAGACCATCCACATCATGGTTTTGAAGAATTCCACCTCATGCAAGAGATTTTGGTTAACCAAAAAAGGAAGTACAATGGAGACTATAGGTACTCCATTAAAGGGCCCTTCTTGGGGGGGTCCTGGAAGACCACACGGCCCTCCTGCTTGTGCATCTGGGCGAGTGCTTTGGCCCAGGTCGAGGCGGTCGAGAACTTGTGCAACGCCTCGCTGCAGGCCGGGCCCTCCGGAGGGGTTTTGACATAGGGTTCTGGAAAATTGGGTATGAGGTTCAGGGTTTAGGGTTGAGGGTCTAGGGTTTAGGGTCGAGGGTTTAGGGTTGAGGGTTTAGAGTTTAGGGTTAGGGTTTTAGCTTAGGGTTCTGGGAGTTAGGGGGTTTGGGGTTGAGGTTTAAGTGTTAGCGGTGTCTACTATATTGTGGGGCAGTACCAATAGTATTCCTCAGGGTTGCCTGAGTACCGGAATACTGTGGTATATCGAAACCCTAGTCGAAGGATAAGGTAAAAGCCAGAAAGTTGGAATATGGTTATCCTAACCCTTCTAAGGTAAATTATAGGGTATCCTACCATGAAACCGTATTCCAACTTTCTGGAGTTCCCTTTAAGGCTTTTGTTGAAGGGCCTGGACCTGGTTGTTAGTGGGCTTGTCACATGTATGATCAGTTTTCTACAACTATGATGCCCAGTAGTACCCTTATTCCCTTTCTGTAGTCCTAGGTTCCTTATAAAGTTACCCAATACCAAAAAGAGAGGCCTTTTTATTCTTAGGTTACTGGGTATCCTAGACAATGGCTATGCCAAACCTGAATAGGTTTAGGGAAATATATCTATGGTCAGGCGTCTGGCGTTCCCAGCCCCCCCCCCCCCCCAATGGTATGGTTTGGTACGGGGTGGGGAGGGGGGGCTGGCGTGTGCGGAGACTGGTGGGGGCCGTTGGAGCTGCAGCTGTTATAGTATCCTTAAGGGAGGGGGGTCCAAGGGGGTATATGGCCTAGTGATCCCTAATTCTCCCTAGTACTCCCTAAGGTTCCCTTGCAGTCCCCTAAGGATTCCTTATACCCTCCCCCCTTGAACCACCCTCCCTTAAGGATCCTATAAAGCTGGACAGACAAGGCCAGCATCGTACGCAAGCCCGGCGCAAGCCACAAATCCTACGACGTAGCGTAGCAGCGCCTGCTCCTGCTTCTATTAACAACCTTATAACCTAAACTTCAAACCCTACACCCAACCCTAAACCCTGCTAAAAATGCAGGCTCTAAGCATAAACCAGAACTCAACCCCCAAACCCTTCCTAAGCCCTTGTCGACTCGAAGCCTTATACCTTTAAACCCAAAACCCTAAACCCAAACTCAAAAGCTTAAGCTATATAGACCCAAAACCCCAAACCCCCCACAACCACCCCACAGGGGGAAGAGGGAACCCACACTCCTTCCCACACAAAAAGGGCATCCTGGACCATAGACCATGGAGGGAAGGGGAGGGGGGTGGAAGGGGGGGGGGAGGGGAGGGGGCCCGCGGAGCGCATGACCACATATACATATATATATATATATATATATATAAATAATATAATATAATATAATATAATATAATATAATATATTATATATATAAATATAATATAATATAATCTAATATAATATAATATATAATATAATGAAATATAATATAATATAATATAATATAATATAATATAATATATAATAATATAATATAATATAACATAATATAATATAATATAATATGATATGATATGATATGATATAATATAATATAATATGATATGATATAATATAATATGATATGATATGATATGATATGATATGATATAATATAATATAATATGATATGATATAATATAATATAATATAAAATAAAATAATATAACATAATGTAAAATAATATAATATAATATAATATAGTATAGTATAATATATATAATATAATATAATATAGTATAGTATAATATAATATAATATAATATCATATAATATAATATCATATAATATAATATCATATAATATAATATAATATCATATAATATCATATAATATAATATAATATAATATCATATAATATAATATAATATAACATAATATAATATATAATATAATATCATATAATATAATATAATATAATATCATATAATATAATATAATATAATGTAATATAATATAATATCATATAATATAATATAATATAATATAATCTAATATAATATAATATAATATGATAAACACAAAATAAAGAGAATAAAAAACACACACATATATATACATACATACATACAGACATACATACATACACACACACATATATATATATATATATGTATATATTCATTGTCACTACACCAGACTACCTCAGAACCCCGAATTCCAATTATCAAAGCTCCTACATTCGAGCGCTTCCCTCTCGGCTCGTTTGGCACGGCGACATTACAGCATAGGCTTCAAAATTTGGGGCACAGCCGAAAGCCCCAAAACCCTCATTCTTTAGATCCTACTCGCGGTTCAGGTTTGAGGATTTTCTATTTTTGGAGCGTACTGGGGTGGATGGGTGCAACGGTAATGGCGCTTTTGATGTGTAGAGCTTTGAAACCCTAGACTCTAAGCACCCTTAACAGGCAGATATGTGTAGTCAGGCGGTTGGCATGGGCAACCAACAGAAGCTTTTCATTCGCCAGCCTGGGATGTACACACGTAGCTGCTGAAGCATGCATGCTGCGTCGTTTCAGCAGTCGCCGCCAGAGCCCTCTTCGTCTTCTAGACCCAATGCGTCGTCGCGGCAAGGCACTCTTGCAGCGTCGCTTCGACAACCGCCGCCTGGGCCACCAGCTCCGTCTGCAGATGCCTTCGGTGACCTGCCGAACGCTGTCCCGCAGGTCTTCAGGGAGGTCGTGCCACCTCCACCTCCGCCTCCGCCACAGAGAAGGGAGGAGCACGCGTTGGAGCACCTGTCTCAGGAAGGTCCGTTCGAGGAGTTGGACTGGTTTGCCGGTACTTCGGCGACAACGATGATCTCTCAGATGATGATGTGCAGCCGCCACCTCCCAGGGGAGCAGCTTCCCGCTTTGCGTTTACCTATGGGAAGCGAGGCAAACTTGCCTCGCTCAGCTTCTCTGGCAGATTGGCAGCCTCCCAATTGCTCGAAAGGATGAGCTCATCTGCGGCCATCCAGGGTACCAACATGAAATGGGTACGGGGTGAAAGCGTTGGTCGCGGCATCCTTGGAAACGTTTTCCGAGCCCTGGATCCGGAAACCGGATCACTCTTTGCGGTCAGGGAGGTGTTGATCAACACCTCAGATGCTGCGGATCGTCATTTCAAGCACGCGCTGGAGAATGAGATTCAGATCTGCTCAGCTCTGAAGCATCCAAGCATTGTCACATATTTCGGCCATGACTCGATCGCTGAAAGCCTCTATATCTACATGGAGTACATCATCGGTGGGTCGATGTCCAGTGTGCTGCATCAGTTCGGCGCCTTCGAGGAGGGCTTGATCAGCAAGTACGCGCGAGATATGTTGGAAGGGCTGGACTACTTGCACACGCGAAGCCCGCCAGTATTGCATGGAGACATGAAGAGCGCAACTTGCTGTTCTCTTGGTTGGCTCTTAGGATTTTAACTTTTTGGGTTTCTATATGAACCATAATAAGGAGGCTAAAAGTTTAACTTTTAGGAGGTGTTCAGAAGACGGCGAAGGCAAATGTCCTGATGGGGCAGAGCGCAGATGGCGGAGGGCTCTGTGCCAAGTTGTCAGACTTCGGCTGCTCGAGGCCTGGGCTTTGGAGTTTAACAAATAATATTAATCATAATAATAATACTAGTAATAATAGTAATAGTCATACTAGTCATAATAGTCATAATAGTAGTAATAGTAATAATGGAGTTCCACTAGAATGCCCAGTAGTGCCCTTATTCCCTTTTTGTAGTCCTAGGTTCCTTATAAAGCTACCCAATACCAAAAAGAGAGGCCTTTTTATTCTTAGGTTGCTGGGTATCCTAGCTGTTGTAAATACACGACCATACCTACAGTCTCCATTGTAGTTCCTTTTTTGGTTAACCAGTCTTATGGTTAGGATCCTATAATAGAGATTTTGGTCAACCAAAATAAGGAACTACAATGGAGATTATAGGTGGGCTTTGGAGTACCATACCTTCGCACTTTCTTTGGGACCTGTTACTTACAGGGAACCAATTGATTATGAAATAAGTTAGTTACAGGGAGCCAATTATACAATAAGGTCTATAGTAATAGTCTAAACCTTTTTTCCCTGGTGACTTCAAAGCCCAGAAGAGGAATGTGGAGCACTTGAAGAGCTCAATCCTGTGGATGGCACCCGAGGTCGTCAAGAATGTCGGATATGGCAGGATGGCCGACATCTGGAGCTTTGGTTGCGTCATCATCGAGATGGGTACAGCTCAAGTGCCTTGGGGGAAGTCCGACAACCCGATGGCTGCCATGTATAAGATCGGCATGTCCAGCGAGACGCCTCCCCTGCCGACCTCCTTCTCCGAGCGCTGTGCCGAATTCACTCAACGGTGTCTGCAGCGTGAGCCGACGCAGAGGGCTGAAGCAGCGGACTTGTTGCAACATCCCTTCCTGTTAGAGGCGCGTCTGAAGACGACTGATGCCCCGGAGCACATCTCGCCGAAGCTATTTTCCAATGCTAGCAAAAATAAGAAAAAATGCCTTTTGCTGTGCCTATTTGTGCCGATCGTAGCATCCTGACCCAACCTGTGATGCTGTAACCGCAGAGTTCAGGTTGTAGATTGCATGCTGCATGCTCGTAGCAGCTTGGAACACGGTCTCTCGGATGCTAGTTATGCGGGCTGCGGGGCCTTGTTAAGTATCATGACTATCCTACCTTTCAGCGTCTTCATGCTCGGATTTGCCCATGCCTGTAGGCATTGATTCAGAAGATTGCATCTGCCGGGAATGGTTCTGGTCAGTAGTTTAGGGCATTGGTGGTGTGCTGGTGACCCCCCTCAAATCACAGAAACGACCAACTGCCTCAGCCTGACTGGCATTCCTAAGCCCTAAACCTGAAATCCACTGCAGATAACGCATGCGGACAAGAGGCGACCCAATTACAAAAAAAACGCAAACTCTTAACACCCTGCAGGCTTTCACGATTGCTGCGAAGCTCCCAGCTTGAATGCCCGACTCCGTAGCCCTCTTCCCGGAACTCTCCTAAATTTTACACGTAGCCCACACTTACCATAGCCCCGAAGAGTAACCCTATGCCTGTACTCTTTAAAACCCTGGTCGAGGCCCTTGTAGAAGCCTATTGTAAGGTTCCTCTAAAACTCTGAGAAAACACCGTTCGAAGCGAGGCCCAACTCATAACGTGTCCGAAGCCCTTGTCATGCAGACGTGGGGCTTCAAGGGTTTCCCTAAGGGTTTAGGGTTTATGGTTTTAGGATTTCAGAGGTTTCGGGCTCGGAGGATTCTCTAAGGGTTCAGGGTCTACCCCTAAACCCTAAACCCTAAACCCTAAACCCTAAACCGGTCTACGGTTCTAGGGTTTCAAACTGGATCAGAGGTTAGGGCTGCAGGTTTGAGGGTCAGAGTTTAGGGCTTTAGGTTTACCTGGACCCTAAGGAACCTAAACTTTTTTAGGTCTCCTTAATATGATTTCTTTAAATAAGTCCTTAAAAAGCTAGGTTACGTGGGGTTAAGGTACATTTTGTGGGCTGGAGGGCTGCTGGGTTTAGGATGTGGCACATCGGTGAATAGCCTCTCAAGCAACCTGGTCTTGGTAGGGCGCTATACCTGCAGTACAACAAGGCTCCCAACAGCAAAGCAGTAGGTCATGGTATGTTAGTGCAGGGTATAAACTGAACTGTGAATCGCTTCGGGAGGATGCTTTGATGGTCGTGTACCTGTCCAACCTGACACGCACGCAGATCTCAATCGCGGCTGCTTGGCCGGAATTCGCCTGGTGAGGTCTCTTACTTCGGCCCCGAACCCATGTAGAACCCTAGTAGAGCCGTATAGAATCCGTAAAACCACATAATGTTCAAGATGCGGGTGGTTGTCAAAATTAGGGTCCCTTTTCGGGCACCCGAAATATTAGGTGCCGAATTATAATAAGGACCCAAAAAGGGACCCTAATTTTGACAACCGCCCATGTGTTTTTTGGTAGTGGGTCCTTCAGTTTGACCTCTCGTTGTCATCGCGGCTTGAAGCTCTTCGTTCTTCCTAGGCTTTCCTGGACCCTAAGGAACCTACCTTTTTAGGGTTCCCTAATATAATTTCTATATATGAGTCCTTAAAAAGGTAGGTTACTTGGGGTTCAGATATAGTTAGAGTGCAGGGGATCGTTTTGGATTTCGGGTTTAGGCGCAAGTTCTGGATCTTCGGAGTGAAATCTGAGACCGCAACCTCCGAAACCTAGGATCCAAGGTCGAGATGAAGTCCACCATGGCCATACGGTAGTTTCCGAAAAGTAGGGGTACCTTACTATTTGGGGGCCGTTATAATAAATATCGTACGATGTAGGGTGCTATATTAGGGTCCCCCAGTTTCGGAAACTCCCATACATTCGGCAGAGCCACGGTTTAGGTTTTAGGGTTTAGGGAGACCTTGAACCGAAGCCCTGGCACCCGCCAACGACACAGAACCTACACAAGCATCCGAAGAATGATTGATGACGATGAAACACCTTGTACTTGCTTCTTTCAGTGCAAAAAGTTGTAACCCATTCCCAAGAATGATTGATGATGAAACACCTTGCACTTATTTGAGTGCCAAAATCCCAACCCATAAACCCTGAACCCTAAGCCCTAAATCCTCAACCCACCAGCCACAAAACTTACTTTCGGTTAGTAGGGAATGGAAGCATGGTAGTAAAAGTAGTAACAGTAGTTATAATTGTACCCCATTCCTCCATTCCCACAAACAAAAGGCAAGTAAGAAGCCGAGGAGAAGATTAGCTCGCTCTTCGGCTTCGTCTCCGAGATTCAGTGAGCTTTGCCAGGCTCGGTCAACAGTACCGTGGCGATGTCGATGCAGGAAAGAAACTTAAACCAAAACAAAATCTCGCCCAGGAAGACCCCGAGATCAAAGAGAAAGCCAGCCTTGAAATCCCAAGTTAATTTTCAGTACTCCAAAGTCCAAAACCTTCAACCCGGGAAGCCAAAGCTTAAAAAACCCTACGGAAACCCTCACAAGTGCAGAGCACCCTACATCCTAAACCCCTAAGCCCTCAACAATACACCCTAAACCCCTACACCCTAAAACCGAACCCCAAAGAGCCTGAGGCCAAACATGCGGGCCTCAGCTCGGAACTCCAGAGCCCGCTTGCGGCGGTGCTCAGTTTTGAGTGTTCTTCTAGCTTTCCGTCTGGCGCTTCGTCTGATGATGGTCAGTTTGAGATAAGATCTACTAGACTCATCTACTGTTCTTCATTTTGCTGCTAGTTTCGTATTCTGCCTCTTATCGTTTCTGTAATTACTTCTGCTGATATTACAAATCCTGCAATGGACCCCACAAGCCGCCGTAAACAGCATTAAACCGCACATTGCAAACACTCCACCGTCAAACTCCCACTCCCGAAGCAGGCAGGAGTTACAACAGTCTTTAACAGCGTAACCCATACCCGAAACCGTGCCAGTCATGCAGATTTTCCATGCACCAAAATACCCTAAACCCAAAACCCTAAACCCCTTAAATCCCCTAAGCCCTAAACCCTATACTCTATACGCCTTAAAGCCCTAAACCCTAAACCCCTTCAAGCCCTAAGCCCTAAACCCTAAACCCTAAACCCTTTAAAGCCCTAAACCCTATACTCTAGACTCGAAGCCGATGTACCCTAAACCCTCCCTGCCCCCACAGTCGAACAACGACAGGCCTCACAGCCCCTGTAGTGTGTGCATAAGCTGTGGATACATATCTATATGTATGTACACGGCACAGATTGATCGTATAGAGAAACACCCAGGTACAGATCTAAACATTGCGGCCCCAGACATTGCCGTCCTGCAGGATTTGTAGTATCAACGCGTTGCAACCTGGCCCTAAGGCTCCATGTACGGATATAGTAGAAGACTTATGCATTAAGGGGGTTCCTATATAGGTACTTCAAAAGCCTAAGTGTACTCTCCGTTAGGGTTTAGGCTTACCTATGCTCTAGGACCTGGAGTAGGCCCTTATTCCATTTTTGGGGGTTCAGGTTCCCTTATAAGCACCTTTAAAGCAAAAAGGGCACCCTTTTTTTTCCTAGGTTATTCTTGGGTCTAGTGCTACATATGTACATGGAGCCTTAGGGTGGGGGCTCCTCAGTCGCCGACTACGGCGCAGAGCGCCAGTTGCACACTCGAAGCCTCCCGCGCGTGCGTGGGGAAGAGGAGCCCTTTTGGGTTTCATGGCTTTGGGATTCGGTAGTAGGGTTCCTTTTGAGGGTATTATGGGGTTCTACGGTTGATGATATAAACCCTGCAGAACCCATAATACGGAATAGGCCATAATTCCCATAGTTTAGGTTCCTGAAGGTCATGCAGGATTTTTATCATCAACCGTATAGCCGGGTTCCCTTTAAAGGATAAGAGGGTGGCGGTGCAAGGGGTTCTATAGGCCCAGGGCTTTGAGTGCAAGGCTTTCAGGGTTTAGGGTTTAGGGGGGTTTTAGACTGCAGGACGTTGGGCTTACGGGTTTCCGAAGTGAGGAGTTTTGGGACGGAAGATGCCGTTGTAAGGCTTCGGTTTCGGCTTTGCAAGACCCATTTTCAGAATGCACTCCCGATGAAGCACCTACTAGTAGAGCAGGTAGCCTTGAGCCTTTTTTGGGTAGTACAGTCCCTAACCTATATAATCCCTATATAACCAAGAAGGGCAACCTTTAGTTCCCCATGATACCCGACGAGTAGGAGCTTAAGCCCCAAGCCCCAAAGCCTTTTTGCCGAAGCTCGTCAACTAAGAATCACGAATCACGATGCTCAGACTGCGTACACCCTCAGCCCTAAACTGCTCAAAAAGCGTTTAACACCCTATCAACCACAAAAGGAGGTCATCGCACCCTTAGAACAAGCCTAAACCCTAAACGCTTAGATGCTCAAACTGCCTACGCTGCTTGGCTCAACGACCTCCAGGGGTTTATGAGGCATTGGTAAACCCTTCGATGCTTGAACCCATTCGTTGCACCTTGGCTGGCTTAGTTTCGGGGCCTTTATGATTAGAATAGGAATATTTATTCATGATTAGAATAGGAATAGAGTTTGGGCTGAGTTTGGGATCTATGATGAGGAACCAGCGCCTGCGCCCTAAAGGGCTGCGCTGCTTTGTGTGCTGGTTTGCAGGGATTTTCAGAGCAGAGTCTTCTTACTTGCGCATAAGGAGGAGTGGGAGAGTGGATATCCATAGTCGTCTCAAAACAGTACCCCGATAGCAGTCTCTATACTCTATATTATTGTAATCCCCTAGGGTAGTTTCAATATTATCCCGCATCGTCGTCTCCTTAAAAAGCCCGTGGCAGTCTCTATACTCCTTCCCCGCTCTCCCTCAAGCGTTTTTTTTGAAGCGTCAATACCTGGACCCCAAGAGTACGTAGAGTAATAGCCTTTTAGAGGTTTTGGGCCAGTATTTACCTACTTTTCCCTAGGGATCAAAATAGCCTAAAAGCCTTATATAGTATGGTCTTGGGGCCCAAAAGCCTTAATATATGAGTCCTTAGATCCCTGGGGTTTGAGGGTCTAGGTAGGCTTTTCGGGGCTTTGGGGGGGATGCCGGGCTCGAAACCCCCGAAAGCTTGGCCGATCGAGGGCTTAGGGCTCCAGGTATATCATCATATAGACTACTATTTGCTTAAGAACCCCTAAAAAATAGAAAACATATTCCTTATAGGGATAATATAGGGATTATAATCTGTTATTTTTTGGGGGGTTCTTAAGCAAATAGTAGTAGAGCTCTCAGTGGAACCCACGAAAGGACCCTCGTAATTATGGAATCATAGAGAAGAACTAGAGAATCCCTAAGCCCTAGAACGCCCGAGAGCCTTAGAACCCTAACTCCTACAAATCCCAAGCCCTTGTACCTTAAACTCCAAAAATCCACGCACCGTAAATCCTGAGAGTACCCCTGCCCCCCCCCGAATATCTTACAGTAGACCCCAAAAAGTTGGAAACCGGATTAAGGCCAAATAGTGCTGGGATTCCCTATACATTACTCTTCAGGATTGAGGCTACAGGGTTTCCAACTTTTGGGCTTCTACTGTATTCTTAGAGAATCCCTTAGAAGCCCTAAAATCCTAAAAAAAACCTTACAAACTAAGAGCCTCCCGAAGCCCCATGAAACCCCAAACCCTGCTTAAGCGCCCTCACCCCCGAAGGCATATCGATAGCGAGAGAGGACCAGATCCACAGGTCGGGGGGCTGGGTTATTTCAGTTATTCCTATGGGAATTCAGAGTTTTTTTCCAGTGTGTGCGTGTGCGTGTGTGTGTGTGTATATATGTTTTGTTCGAAATTTGTTTGAGGGTTTTAGGTGCTTTTAGCTTCTCAGATTTTTGAAGCCTTCGTTCAGGGGCTTCAAAGGTTTTACGGTTCAGGGTCTTAGGTTTCAGTCGTTAAGGCTTGAGGTGAGTTTGGGGTTTCGGGGTGTTGTGTTTAGGGAGGTGTTGGCGTTTCCAGGACTCTCATGGACTTGGAAGCTGGGGTTGACGGGGGCGTTGTGGCTTTGGGCGAAGTTCGGAAAGTGCCATTGCTGAGCAGCAGCTATTGCATCCTGGACCCCCCCACATCCAAACCCTCAAGCGAATCGCTAAACTTGCCCTAAACACTTTTCCTAAACTCTGAAACCCCAAAAACCCTCAGCCCAAAGACTAAAGCCATAAACCCTAAACCCTAAACCCTTAAACCCTAAACCTTACGACCACGAGCCCGCGCCCTCCCCACCGAAACTCTAAGACCCCCAAAATTTTGATGCAAGTGGTCCGGGCAAGTACTATAGGAGCCTTACTCTACTAGTTTGTGGGGTTCATTTTTATGTATTTTGGTATAATATCCCCCGAAACCCTATTCTAATTAAGGCCCCTGAGTTATACTAGTGAACCGCTGAAAGGTTGAACATGGATTTAGGATGATTAGTGCTGGGATTCCCTATACTTTACCTGCAGTGCATGAGGATAAAGATATTCCAACTTTCTGTCTTCCACTGTATACTATTTCCGGTGTTTTCTTGGGCTCCTTATTACAAGTACCGCCTAAGATACTCAAATCATTACTTTGGCGGCCCTCGCTGAAGCCCGAAGTCCTAACCCTAAACACTGAACCCTAAACCCGAAATCAGGAATCCTAAACCTTGAAAACCCTAAACCCTGAATCCTAAACCCCAACAGCCTTCACCGAAATTAGTGGGGCCTTATATTTTCAAGTCCTTACATAAGCATCGTCAGGGTACTATATTGGGGTCCCCCATTTTCGGAAACCAGCATTTTGGTTTTGGGTATAATATCATACCGTGAGACTAAGGAAACCTCAGGGTAGCGTGTCTAGAGCTCGTAAGGTGGATCTTAGCTCTCGAAGTACTTAACGGCCTCTTAGCCGCCCTAGAGTCATGATCTGTCCCATCAGCATCAAAGCAAAAGAGTAGAGAGAACAAAACGAAAATTGAGCATGCCCCATCAGCATCAAAGCCTATGAGCCTATGCGTAGAGAGAACAGGACGAAAATCGTCGCCCCCTTGAGCAGAAGCCAAGTAAGGCTGTAAGCGAGCCCTAACTTCCGAAAATATAGCAGCCCGCGAAAGCTCGTATAAAGAACCTAAAGCGAGTAGTTACTGGAAACTCCTCATGCCTTCACCTCATGTTAAACTGATCTAGACGGTAGACCCCCTAGGTGTAGCATGTAGAGCCCCTGCAGAACGCGCTAAACCCTGTACCCACAACCCAAAAGCCTCCAAAACCCTATTCCCCCAAGCCGCAAACCCCTGAACATTTAAACGCTCAAGCCCTAAACCCTATAGACCCCACAATCAGACGGAAAGCAACCTTCCAACATTTTTTCTTACTAATTACCAACACTATATGTTGTTGGTTCCTTAAATTACTCTTTATTTATACTACAATGGGCCCCCAAAGCCCTATTCTACCAATTAAAGCCCCTATCAAAACAAGTTTTGGAAGCCTCGAAAGTCTCTGGCAGATCAGAGTCATCATGGCTTTCAAGGCCGCTTGTCATGGGTTCCTTTGGGGTTCCATTAGGGGTTAAGGTTCGTGGGTTTAGGTTTCCCTTTGGGGTTCCTTTCAGGGTTCAAGTTATGGGGTTCCGGTTGGGGTTGCTTTAAGCATTGTTTTTCCTTTAGCTTCTTGGGTTTAGGATTTAGGAGTTACTTTAAGGATTGTTTTAAAGCTTGACTAGAAGGGTGGTTGTGGGTTTAGCGTTTAGGGCTTTCTGTTATAAGATCGGGGTAAGAAGAAGTACCAATACTGTCCTTTAGTATGCTTCAATGGAGTATTTCTACCATATTGTATGGTACTGCTGCCAAACCCTACTCTGATCATTCAGGCCCCTGTATCGGGTTGTGTGGTTGTTGGGTTTAAAGTTTGGGTTTTTGGGCACTACAAGGGTGTGTACAGTTATGTAGGGCTTGATAAGGGTGTTATTTGAGGGGTTTAGGATTTCGAGCTTTGGGTTTGGAGTCCGAGTCTACTATGGGTAGTTCCATAAACTAGGGCGGGGTCCCTTCTAGAGTCCTTTCTATAATGGTGCCGTACTATATTGGGGACCTGGAAAGGGACGCCCATCTGGAGAACTACACAGATCAAGATCCCAAGCTGAGAGTCATTGAGGGTGTAGGGGGCTCGAATTTAAGTGTGCAGTGTTGTTTGTGGGATGTCGGTGCTTTCGGGGTACGAAGCCAAACGCCCCTCAAGTCCCTCTCAGACTCGGACCTTGCTAGGTGGTGCTGGCCTCTTTGCCCTCTCCCCAACCGGTTCCGTCACATCTCGATGGCACGGATCCCAACCCACCCATACAGACCTTGTGTAGTTGTATGTACCTGCCGGATTTTTTGGTAGTGTCCGCGAAGTTGCCCAGGTGCTGTCGAAAGTCATCGCACTGACAGGCGGGGCTCGTTTGGAAGAATTAGGGTTCGGCTCTACGCAGGTTTGTAAGCAGGCTGAAGTGTTTAGGGTTTAGGCTAGGGTTTGGAATTTTGTGTTTTTCTGCGGGCCAGTAATTTGGGTTGAGGGTTCTAGAGTCTTCTAGAGTTTCAGGGTGCAGGTGCGGCCATGAGTTCAGGGCCGATCTCTGTTTGGATGATTCACTCCTGCGCTTCATTTTGGGGTGTTCTTAGAATCAGATTGCGGTCCATGTAATCAAGATCCACTGCGACAACTCAGGGTTTATATTGGGGTCCCTTCTTTCTGCAACGCCCGTTTCGGATCAGGTTTCGTGTCCGGGGCTTCTGCAGGCCACAGCACAGAAGAGCTGGCGAGTGCAAGCTCCGTGCTCTGCTAAAAGCTTGGTTCACATGATGATTAGGGACCCCAAAGCACATAATTCAGCATGAGCATTTTATGAGGACATACCTACCTGATTGGGCTTGATGATAAGGGGGTTATATGAGATATTCCTAGCCCTATTCTTGTGTATGTGATGTTGGGGGGCCCTAGATGAACGCCACGAAGTACAGAAAAAGCGGATGCCACTTGGCTCCAGACCCAGATTAAGCAAAGCACACACCGTGTTTGTCATCGTTCGCTACTCAGAGACTCCAACATCCCTTAATTAAGGAATATGCCTTAAATCATATTAGGGATCCTACTATAGCTTAAGGTATGTTCCTTAATCACGGGATCTTGAAGTCTCTGGGTACTCTGTCTTGCGGTCCTTGCATTCCAAAACTGCCTACAACCGCAAACACTACAACGGAAGAGGTTATGACGCCATCAGTATTAGGTTTAACCATGAATCTTTAACATTTGGCTGTCGGATCCACAGGTAAGGATTTCAAACCCTCAAATAATTCAACCCTAAAATCCGAAAACACTACACAACCTGAATGCCCCAGGCCCTAAATCCCAAACACTTACCCTGAAACCTGGCCCTAAACGGAGAGACCCTCAGAGAACCATCCCATAAGCGTGTGCTGCGACCCTAAAATGCACTCCGAGAGAGGCCTAACGCCTTACGCAAGAGCGGCTCCGGCAGACGCTCCCGGTTTGTGGATGTTTGTTCTCGGCCCTAAACCCTAAACCCTAAACCCTAAACCCTATTCGTGTTTCGGACTAGGCTTTAGGGTTTTCGGTTCAAGCTTTAGGGTTTTATCAGTTGAGGGATTGTGCGTAGCGGTTGTGGCTGTGGTTTCCAGGTTGAGCCGAGCTATGTATTTTTGAGGTGATAGTTTCGGAACCTCGAAACACTTGTGGTATCTTGCCTTCATCAACCGCAGAAGATACCATTTCGCTTCTCGGGTTCTGTTCTGCAACATAGGGCTCTGAGTTCTTCGCGATACTATACAGTATGCCCTTATGGTCTCGATGCAATCATAGTGTAGTATACGCAAGAGGGTGTATGTAGGGCCTGAAAGCCATGATAAGAAAATAGAATGATCTTTTGGGCTAACTCCATATAATGGCAGTACCTTTGAGCCCTGGGTGCTGTTGCTCAAACGCCTGGTCTGAAGTAACTTCTAACTACTCAGACGCACCCTAAACCCTAAACCCTCCTTGAACCCTGAAGAACCTACATTCTTAAGGACATATATAAGGAAATCATAATAGGGAACCTTAAAAAGGTAGGTTCTTCAAGGTTAAGGTAAAGGCTAGTGTTTGGTTTTGGGAGGCGGCTCTTTTCAGGGTCGGGATTGGTGTGTTCTTGGGATAGGACGTGGGTAGTTGTCAAAATTAGGGCCCCTTTTTGGGTACCAGGTGCCGTACTATATTAGGGACCCCAGAAAGGGAACATACGGTTGATGATGTAAATCCTGCATTACCCATAATAAGGAATATACCATAATTCCCATAGTTTAAGCTCCTTAAGGTAATGCAGGATTTATATCATCAAATGTACTTTTGACAACCCGCAACATGAGGGTGTAGGCTTAGGTTTAGGGCGGGGTTTAGGTTCCCGTACGAAAGATTGTTAGTTGAAGGTCTCGTGGGGTCACTCACGAAGATACCTCCCCTGGTGTTTCCAGTGCTGAAGAAAGGATGTGGGATGGGCCAGCATGTTTAGGGCTTAGGGTTTGTCACTGTTGAGCTTGTCTTAGTGTCATTCATGCAAGGTGGCTGTGACATGCTGTCGCCGGGGATCTGTAAAGCCATCGGTTAAGGAACCTGCCCGAAGCCTTGATGAAGAACCCCGATCAAAGAATTCAGCATATACTGTCGAGCTGCAATCCCCTCCTAGTCCTTGTATACTTGTACTATGATATACGCCCTCTTACAAACAGCATTGTTCTAATTCCCCTACATGTCTGGTATCACTAGACACTAACCCCCAAACAGCAAACCACAACAGCGAGAGTTCAGGGGCTACCCAACCATAAACCCTAAACAGCGCAAATGAGTTGTAGGGGCCTGAGCCCCACACCCTACCTAGACCCTGAAGAACCTACCTTTGCGGGGTTCCTACTTATTTTGATTTCCTTACATCGGTCCTTAAAAAGGGAGGTTATTCCGGGTTTAGGGTTAGACCCTAAACCTTTGTAGATGTCTCGTAGAACCCTTAAGCTGGTCTTTGGAGTACCATACTCTAATACGTTTTTTGGGACCTGCTACTAAAAGAAACCCTAAACCGTAAACCATTAAAGGGAAGCATTATGAGATTCACGTCTATACTGTTTTCTCCGTGGTTACTCCAAAGCCCAGACTGGAAATCACCCTAAAACATAAGCCCAAAATGCTGAACCCCCTAGGCCCCTAAACCCTAGACCCCTAAGAGAACCTTCACAGTGCAGCTGAGATCCCACAGATGCCGAGGTCAGCTGCGACAGCGAGGAGTGCTTGGCAAGAGCCGAGGAAACGACTTTGCTGGTTGGTTTAGTGCTCCTGAGGGTTTATTGTATCAGGGTTCTAGGGCTTTAGGTGGCTTTTTTGGGGGTTTAGGGTTTTGCGATTTACATTGTAGGGTTTTAACTCTCGCGGGTGCGGTATACGGTTGCGAGGGTCGCGGGTTTGTTGTAAATACACGACCATACACCCGCAGGAGTAGGGCACCATCGAGTTCCGTCAATCTAAACTTTCTAAACTTTACGGTTGTCGGTGCCGTTTGGGGTTTAGGATTGAGGGTTTAGTATTTAGGGTTTAGGGTGAGGCCCCAAAAAACAGGATCGTCATGATACGGACCCTTCAAAACGTGTTTACGAATATGCCGAGTTGAAGACCCCCCTGTATGTGACCCTTATGTTGCTAGAGCCTTATACGGTCCTGTTACACCCTCAACAAAACACCCACCCCCTTTTGCCAATTTGCAACTTTCGCCTAAAGCCAGACACCGCCAAAACCCTAGAATCCCAAGAGCCAGTAGGACCAAGAACCCCAGAGCACTGAGTCCAAACCTGTATTCCCTTATTCCCAGATCGGAAGCCTGAAACCAATGGCCCGGGCCCAAAACCCTAAACTCAAAGCCAAAGCCCACATGCCCAGAGCCCCACAAGGAATCAGACCCTAATTCCTTAACCCTAAAGCCTGAACCCTAAACTCTAAACCCTAAACCTTTAACCCTAAACCCAAATCTCTTAACCCCTAAACCCTAACTTTGCGGCCAGGACACAGAGGCATTAGCAGCCTCGACGGTTTTGTTGCAGGCGCCCGTACAAGTGCAGGGTTTAGGGTGTAGCGTTCCCAAAGCCCTACTTAAACCGTATAAACCCTAAACCCTATACCCTATACACTCGATAAACCTCATATGCCCTAAACCCTAGAATCCCTAAACCTTATAATCCCAACCCCTATAAACCCAAAACCCAACAAACACGCTAAACCCTAAACTCTAGACCATAGGGCTGAGCGTTACTCAGAGACTGCAAAAGCCCGGAAGCCAGGAACATCCAAGCCTTTCCTGACTCTGACTTGAGGAATGCTGCCTCCTAGTGGTAGAGTAGGGAACCTTTAACCTTTTTTTGGGTAGTATAATCCCTATATATAATCCCTATATAACCCAAAAGGTTAAGCTTTGGTTCCCCATACCCGACAAGTAGGTCCTTGGTTGCGGAGTAGTCAGAGGCATGATAATCATCATTGGTCATAGTCACAGTACAAAACAGTATGTGCGTCATACGGGAGCCGAATAGGGTTCTAGCGAAAGGTGTTAGGAGTCCCTAACCCTAAGGATCAAAATAGCCCCCAAAACCTTATCTGGTATAATCTCTGGGCCCAAAAGCCGTAATATATGGGCGGTTGTCAAAATTATGGGTTTTTTTGGGGTCCTTAACATAATACGGCACCTAATATTTAGGGTACCAAAAAGGAGCCACGATTTTGACAACTACCCATATGAGTCCTTTGATCCCTAGGCTTAGGAGGTCCCTGAGTGGGAGTCCCCAACCTGACTTTCTCCTGTGTTCGTGTTCAGGAGCTTGTTTTCGATTGGGTAGTTGTCAAAATTATGGTTCCTTTTTGGGTGCCCGCAAAATTAGGTGCCGTACTATACTAAGGAACGAAAAAGTGACCATAATTTTGACAGCCACCCAACTAGCATATCAGCGATTGTGGGTGCGGTAGCTAATAAAGCATTTCTTAACAACCGCCCCGGTCTCAAAAGCACGTTTGGAGCTACGATGTGATGTTCGGACTCTTCGGTCTTGGGACTTTTAAGGCTGACTGTCTGGATTCGTGGTTTAGGCTTAGTTAGAGGTAAGTAGCCCCAGCCTAGAACCCTAAGCCCTAAACCCCTAAACCCCTAAACCCCTAAACCCCTAAACCCCTAAACCCTAAACCCCTAAACCCTAAACCCCTAAACCCCTAAACCCCTAAAATCCTAAACCCTAAACCCTAACAGGCCAGCCTACAGCAGTCGAGACTTTCGACGGTAGCGCAGGCGCCCCAACATCAGCTCGGCTCGGCGTTTCACGTTTTGCTAAAACCTAAACTCTAATGCCCATACCTTAGGAGCTGCCCCCACCCTGTAATAGTGACTACAAGGATTAATTATATTAGGGCCCTATTATATTCCTATGATACCACTATTACAGGGTGGGGGCCCCTTCTAACCCATACCCTACCAGGACCCCCCAATGAAGGGCCCTTTAGTAGAGAGAGCCCTTATGGCCCTTCATAGTCGGTACTTGAGGTATATAAGATGGTAAATAATCAAATAACAATAGTAATAATAATAATAATAATAATAGTAATAGTCATAATAGTCATAATAGTCATAATAGTAATAATAGTAATAATAGTAATAATAGTAATAATAGTAATAATAGTAGTACTGGTAATAATGGAGTTCCACTAGGATGCCCAGTAGTACCCTTATTCCTTTTTGTAGTCATAGGTTCCTTATAAAGTTACCCAATACCAAAAAGAGAGGCCTTTTTATTCTTAGGTTACTGGGTATCCTGGATAAGATGGTACTTGGGGGGTCTAGCTAGACCCTACTCAGAGTTTCACGGTGTGGGGTTTCGGCAAACACCCGGGCACCCAAGGCCGCAAACCCTATAATTTGACCCCAGCCACAATCCCCCCAAACTCTAAACCCTATAAAACCTTATTATAGGGTTTGAGGTTTAGGTTTAAAGCTAACACCTAAACGCTGGGCACCAGGGCCGTGTTTCTGCTGATCTTTTGGATGTTGGTGTTTCAGGGTTGTGGTGTTGGGCTTTCAGAATCTAGCACGTGGGCTTAAGCTGGAGTCGTGGTCCCGGGTAATGGGGATTCAGAGGTTTGTGTTTGGGGTTTCAGGGTTATGATTTCAGGGTTTAGCATCTATGGGTTTAGGGCGTTGGGGTGTTTGAGGGTTTGCCGTTTCGGGGTTTGGGGTTCAGGAGTTTGGGTGTTGGGGTTTCTTGCTTGAGGCTCGAGGATAAGGGCTGGGCCTTCAATCCCAAGCCGCAATCGAAATTGGCGGTGCTTTTGGGGCACAGGATAGATTCCAGCCAGATCTATGGCTCGGGGTGATTACTACGGTTGATGATATAAATCCTGCATTAACCATAGTAAAGAAAATACCATAATTCCCATAGTTTAGGGTCCTTGAGGTAGTGCAGGATTTATATCATCAACCGTCGCATTATTATAGGCTTCACCAATCTAAATCTAATCATCACCATAGAACAGAACCTGCCAAAATTGGTAATTAAGAACATTAGGTTTTCAGGGCTGTGCAAGGTTTTCTTTGTTGGGTGTAGGGTCAACGGCTCGGGAGGGTAGAGCTTCTCGGTCAATGCTTCGGGCATTTTTTCGGAGTGTAGAATGATGCACACGGTCTTACATGTTACGCATTAGGATTTGTTTTAGTGTTTGGTATCCCTTTACAGGGACAGTGCCCTCCGAAGTCCATTTTCGTGTTCAGGGCTTAGGTTGAGGATTACAGATTCCCGGAGTTAGAGTTTAGGGGTCCATTCTTCCTACATATGAGTGGCATCGTGCCATTTTCGCAACAGTTAGTGGCCATATAACCTTCCCTGACTTCCAGCCGGTCATGACTCCTATAGACCCTAAGTCTAAGCCTCTTAAAGTAAAAGCCAGAAAGTTGGAATATGATTATCCTAACCCTTCTATGGTAAATTATAGGGTATCCTGCCCTGAAAGCATATTCCAACTTTCTGGAGTTCCCTGTAATCCTAAACGCTATCCCAGGACCCCAAACCCAAACCCTGGACCCTAAACCCAGAGCCCCAAACCCTGGACCCTAGACCCTCAACACACAAGTACAGTACTGAGCTTGAAGACACCGCCCCAGCGCAGGGCAAAGTGCAAACAGCACTTCCAGGCGCGGCTTCGTGGGAAGTCCTTTAGGTTTAAATCTACCAGGACCCTCCTTGTACCCTCAAATAGGGGTATATGGTCCCAAATAAGGGGCATTTAGGGTCTAATCGAGGGAGTCTCGAAGGGCCGAGGATGTTTTAGGGTTTACTGCAGGTTGTATGGCTTCGGAGGTCTTAGGGGTGTCGGGTTTCAGGGATTAAGATTGGTTGAGTTCCTAAATCCTAAACTCTGACCCATAACACTGACAACCCAGAACCTCTAAACCCCAAACCCTAAACCCTAAACCCTAAACCCTGACCCAGAGTGTGAGGATTGGGCATGTTAGAGCTCCGTAGCTTTGTGGAGTTAATCCTCAGGGTGCGGGGTGCAACATCGCTCTGAAGCAATGAAGCTTGCATGCCGCAGCCTTAACAGAGTAGAGGATTTGAAGGCTCTTAAAGAACACCCTAACCCCGAATTTGAGGCACCCGCGATCCCCGCGTCTTAAACTTTTAAGCTTAATCCCGAGACCCCAAACCGATTCCCAGTTCGCCGAGACATTTGCTGAACAAGCTCACGCCTTGTTCAGTAGTTACTGTTGATTGAACACGTATCCCTTACAAGTATACCATATCCTTTAGGGTTTAGGGTTTAGGGTTCGGTGCCTTATTCCAGTTGTTAACGGCCCCGATTTTCGAGGCCGACGGCTTGCGCCCTTTAGTTCTACACCTCCAAGCATTGTGCAGTTGACTTTCTAACATTGGCTAATTATAAACCTAAACCCCCCAAACTCAGATCCCCAAACCCACAGCTCTAAACCCTAACCTGCCAATCCAAACCGAAACCCCCAAACCCTAAAGCCTAGCCCACATCCTAAACGCTATATTGGGGTTTAATGATACAGGTTCGGTGCATGGTATAGAAGCCTGCAAATTGTTAATGTATCTTTGGAGGTTCCTTGTTTCTCTTGTTTATGGAAAGAATATGCCGGCTAACCTGTTCTAACTGTTAAGGTCTTGAAAAAACATGCAACCTTAACCCCCCCCCCAAACACAAACCTACTCTAAATCCTAAACCCGAAACCCTAAACCCCTAAACCCCTCAGAAACCCTTTTTGGAGCCTTATTCTGATGGTTAACTACCTTAACCCCGAATAATTAACCTACCCTCTTAGGGCTCCTTATTATAATTTCTTTTCAGGGCTCCGTATTATAATTTCTTTATAGAAGTCCTTAAAAAAATTAGGTTCTTCGGGGTTAAGGTATACCCTAAATCCGAAACCCTAAATCTAATAACGTTTTATGGTTAGGGTCCTATAATATAGGTTTTTAATCTTTACACGAGCAGTCGAAGGCTCCCTTCTTCGCGACTCTAGCGGCCGCTTTATGGAGCTGCTGCTCCTTGGCAGCCACGGAGGGGGGGTTTAGCCTAAACCCTAAGCCCCTAAACCCGAAGCCCTAAACCCTAAAGGGTCTATAGGGTCTGGGGTTCATTGCTTTTCAAGGATTTTCGGCTTATATGAGTTGGATAGGGTTTCACAAGGGTTCTGTCGGCTCTTATGGGATTTTCTGGTTTTCGTAGGGTTTGTAATGGTCTTCATCGCCTTTAAGAGGGGCGGCGGTTCGGCAGCAGGGTTAAAGTCAGTTTAGAATTCAATTTGATCGGTGTCGCCGGGTTGAGCCGAAGAATAACCCTAAGCCCTAAACCCTGAACCCTAAACCCTAAACGCTAAAACACCCACGATGCTCCGTGGCGGCTGCGGGTGAAGAGCTTCAACATGCCATGGGCCAGATCATGCGACGCCGGCATGTTTCCAGGATGTAGGATTATAGGGTTTCGGACTTTGGGCGTAGGGCTTACCGAGAGAGCCCAATACCCCTTAATTAATTCAGGAATATGGCTTAAATTAAATAGGGCTTCATATTCTGATTTAAGCTATATTCCTTAATGAAGGGGTATTGGCAAAACCCTAAACCCCAAACCCTAAACCCTTGGGCTCTCTGGGTAAGGGTTTGGAAGATGTAGGGTTCAGGGGTTGTAGAACTGTAGGGCCGAGGTGTGTGGAGGCTTGTGACGGAAGGCAGTGTTGGGGTGATGTACCTATAGGGTCATACCCTACCCCTCTTTTAAGGTACCTACTTTTGTATATAAGAGAACCAAACCATAAAAATAGGTGTCCGAAAAAAGGGGTAGGGTATGACCCTCTAGGTAGTATGAAATTCCATGTCTATTCTGGGATTTCATCTGTATGTTTATAGTTTAATATACACCAAAACCCTATGCTAATGATTGAGGCCCCTGTAGTAGCTTTTCGAACCCCTGAACCTCGAGCCCTAAAACCCAGTCCAACATTCGGCGGAACGCTGGTTCACGTTCAGGGCTTTGGCAAGTTCTGAGAATAAAAATGTTTTCGCATCCATACGCACGTCAAGCACAGCTCGGGACAAATGACAGATTTGATTTGTGCCAGACTGACAAAGACCTAGAACTGATTACCATAACATACTTTCTTGCAGGCTCTCATATTTGAATTCTCGAGCCCTACGCCGTCGTATGGACTTTGCGGGCTCTTCACGGTGTTTTTAGTAGTCACCGGAGCGGTATAGTTGACCTGCATGAAACTCCATCTTAGGGTTTAGGGTTTGGGGTTCGGGGTTATGGTTTGGGATGGTCTTGACATCCTAGTATATAGTAGAGTAGGTTGGAACCTTTAACCGTTTTTGGGTAGTATTGTCCCTATATAATCCCTGTACAACTCAAAAGATCAACCTTTAGTTCCCCATGATACCCGACAAGTAGGACCTAACTGTTACATATCATGTAATTACTCACAACGCGATGTAGTGGTGAAGGCGCCCAGATAAAACTGCAACCCGTAAACCATGAACCTTAAGACCCTAAACCTTAAACCCTAAACTGCATGGCGCAGTACAGCTCTTGGCTCAAAGCGTTTCTGTTGATTGCCAGATCTTGTTACTTGTGGCTGCGCGGTTGGACATGTTCCCGCCGATGAGTCTAGGTTGTTCAGTGGCATATAAATACAAGTATATGTATATGTATATGTATAATATATATATATATACACACACACATATTCTACATATCTTCCATGTCTGCATGTATTGTTTTCATTTTGCTCTTCTGGTTTCCGCTATACTTCTTCCCAGTGCGTTGCTGAACAGCTTAGGAGTCTCGCCGCCTTTGCTCTGCTCTCTCCGGGTCTTGCGGTGCGGGAGGCGGGGATTTCTGCCAACAATGTCCCCCCCAGCGTGGAGGTGGGTGGTTGTCAAAACTATGGTCCCTTTTTGGGTACCCTAAATAATAGGTGCCGTATTATAATAGGGACCCAAGAAGGGACCATAATTTTGACAACTACCCAGGTGACTTTCCAGAAGGGAATGGACCTGCAGGAGCTGCAGCAAGTGGCGTCTTTCATCGGTTACAGGTGTGCCTCTAAAGATCTCTACAAGACTTATGGCAGAGTGGCGCAGTGCCTCAGAAGATGGATTGACGACGGTCTCCAGGGGAAGTACAACGTCTTTGTTGGTGAGGATAGCATGGGGGCGAGCTTCGACTCCGAACACGCAGCAGCGTTCAAACACGGAGGTGTAAAGATTCTCATCTTCCGCCCGTGGTGAGGAGCGCTGCTCGTGGGAAAAAGGCTGAAGACAAGAGCCTTAGAATCCTGATGCATGGGCTACAACCATGAGACGGGTTTCGGGCTAAAAACACACGCAGTCGTGTGTGTATATTATATATATATATATACACGCATATATACATATGTATACAAATATTTATATGCATACACACAACACGCATGCATGCATACACACAGATGTAACAGGTATGTACATACGAGCATTCATGCATGCACGCCTTCATGGTTGTAGGTATGTTTGCTGTTGTGCTTCTTGACTGCTGGTCACTACCTATCATCAGTTGTCCGCAGTTATTAGATGTTAACTGCAGTTCGTTCGGTTTCATTCGTTAATTCTTCTGCAACCTACTGTGTGTATATCATGTCGCGCCGGGTACCTATTATTCATGCATGTATTTTCGATTCGCCTGCTCGTGTTTTCGTTCTGCAAGTCGTGACTGCGACTGAAAGCTACCATTGATACTCTTTTCTGGGGCGGGTTTGAATGGGTTTTGAGCATGCGAGGTATATATTGGGTGTAGGTCCAGGGTATATCGATGACCCTAAACCTAAACCCTAACCAAAGCGAACCCGAATCAAGGTCAGTAATCTCAGCAACTAGGTGTTGGATGGCGAGACCTTCGAACTGTTATGAAAGGCCTTCCCAAAGCCGAGCATATGCATACATAGTATATATACGTACACACGTATGTGTGTGTGTGTGTGTATATATATATATACACATATTTCTACATGTATGTGCGTTTTCTATTTATTTATACATCCTGTGAACCACGTAGGGAAGATTCACCCAAAGGGAGAGCCTCAGTAAGCCCCGGTGGACGTGGCAGGTGGCATCGGAAGAGCTGCCGCAACGAGCTTCGCTGAGTTCGATGGGCTTTGGGAGGGTTGTACCAGTAGACAGATTAGATTTTGATGAGACCTGGAGGAGTTGTGGGAGGGTTTGACAGGGATTTGGTGCTTTGGAGGTCCTATGGTTCTGTTTGGTTTGAACATAGCTAGGAAATTGTCTGGGCTTCACTTTGGGCTTCTTGAAAGGTCCCATGGTGTTATTGCTACCATCTCCCATACCCATAAACCATCATAGCCCTGTGAAGCCATTGTACAAACTTATTAAAGCATCTTTAACACCCTCATGAGCCCGAAACCCCAAACCCGCCTATCAGGGCATCTTACAGTGCCTGAATCCTAAGCCCCACACCCTGAACTCTAAACCCTAATTATGGTTTAGGGTTTAGAGTCTAGGGTGCGGAGTTTATAAACTCTAACCCCTAAACCCTAGGCCCTAGACTCTAAACTCCAAACCCTATAAAGCCCTGTAAGCTGCCATAGCAGCCTAGAGCTCTGAAGGTCGTCTGCCGCGATGAGCAATTCCACAGACACACCGCAGGCACCCGGCATGTTTGGTTCGAGGGTTTCGGGGCTCCTAGAAGGGTTTATATATGTTTTTTTGGGCTTTGGAGTTTTTGGATTTTTGCGAGCCCGCGGATGTAGGGGTTTGGGGGTCAATGGCTGGGGGTTCCAGGGTACTTTGGGATTCAGGTTTAGGGTTCGGGCTTTCATCCGTGCCCCCAGTCTTTCCCAGCCTCAGACCCTGAAAAGTCTGAAGCCTAACACAGCGGCCTCAGTCGGAGAATATTATCACCTATTGTTACTAGCTATCAAGTCAGAGCCCTGTAGCCCAAGCAACTCAACTCCGGGTGGGCCTTGCTCTGAGTGCTTGCAACGACTCATAAGGGTTTCCAGATGCAGGGCTTGAGAGCTGAAGCAAGTGTTACCCTGTTGGTGTGCTGTGCATGCATGCATGGATGGATGCTGATATGTAAGCATGCATGCACGCAGTCATGCATTGGCTTGCGGGCGACTATACGTTGCTTTTAGGGGTGCTGCGGCATGACCCTACCTAATTGTTCGCGGCAAGCCCGAGAATTGGAAAGCCCCACGACAAACTCTCATCCCGTAACCCCAAACTGTTTGGGGTAACCAACAACAAAAACCGCAGCCCTAAACCCTAAACCTCAACAGCCCTAAGCAGTGAGCGAGGATGACACCGATTCAAGCGACTTGTGGCCACTCGCTTGCATTGGGGTCTTACAGGGTTACTCGGGGTTCCACGGGGTCTTATTAGGGCACTCCGTGGTACTGCAGGTTTTCTTGGGGTTTGGCAGGGCTTCATGAGGCTAGAAGGCGTAGGGAATCAGGACAGCCTTTGAGGGATATCTTACAGTGCGAGTATGTAGGGGCTCTGAGGCAATAGTGCTAATCAAGTACTAGTTGTTCAGACTTCAGACACCTTGAACGTTTTTGCTCGCCCTCTAACCCTGGGTCTAGGATGTCGGATGAAACGTAAACCCTAACCCCTTCAACTGAAGCCGCAACGAAACCTGGAAATAAAGCCGTGATCCTACTCTAGCGTTTCAGGTGTAGGGCAGTGCAAAGTTCGAGGATTTATATTTTCAGAGTTGAGGGTTTTAGGGTTTACGTCTAGGGTTTAGGATTGAGGATTGACCGAATTTATAGATCCCTGCGCAGCGACTTTCACGCCCGATCGCAATGAACCTTGAATCTCACAGAGCTCCGCCCCAAAGCCTGAAACCTCAAAGCAATCCGGGGTCCTCAATGAATAGAGCAGAATATTGGAGCACGTTCTACATAATAATTCATTATATGGTCAACGTTTCAGCACATGTATGTAGGAACTAGGAAATATTGTCACTCTATACACTGGAACCGAAAACCAGGGCACCTCGGCATGTGTACGCCAGGCTTACGATTACCCCAAAGACTCCCATTTTTCAAAAAATACATCTTCAAGTCTGGAGAGAGCCATAAACAACAGACGTGGGTACCATTAGCAAGGCAGCTAAACATCACCCAAAACGCTACAAACTCCCTAGACCCCTGAAAGAAGCCCTTAAAGTATCCCCGTTCTAATCACAAAGGCCCTTTTCATTGTCGGACACTTTGGGTAGACTTACACCCCAAACCTAAGAACACCAAACTCCTCAAAATAAACCCCTAGAGCAAGAAACCCTAAGCCCCTCAGAAGCAAAAGCCCAAAACCCTATCCCCTTAAGCCTTCTTTCCCCAAACCGCGCCAGATCCTAAGCTCAGACACAGAAGCCCCAAACCCTAGCCCCTTGAGCCCCTCTAACCCTTAAACCCCTTAGATCATGACCTTCTAAGATTCTACACTAAGCCCTGACCCCTGAACCCTTAACCCTAAACCCCTACAGTAGAAGCCAGAAAGTTGGAATATCATTATCGTAACCCTTTTGAGGTAAACTATAGGGGATCCTACCATTAATCCATATTCCAACTTTCTGGAGTTCCCTTTAAACCCCTAAATCCTCAACCCCTAAACCCGGGGAGACCTGATCTCTGACATCGCTTTCGATTGCTCCCTTTGAAGGCCGGTGCTCCAGCTGGTGAATGCCGGGCAGAACAAGGCCGGTTGGGGAGTTCAGGGTGTAGGGCTTCGGGTTAGGGTCTAGGGTTTTTGGTTAGGGTGTGGTTTTTTTTTTAGGGTGTCGGGTTTATGGTTCAGGGTTTCGGGTTTAGGGTTTCGGGTCAGGGTGTAGGGTTTAGGGTTTCGGGTCAGGGTGTAGGGTTTAGGGTTTCGGGCTCAGGGTATGGGGTTTAGGGTTTCGCTTTGAGGAGTCCAGGCTTCAGGGTTCAAGGACGGCGGGATTGTGTAGGCTTAGGGTTTAGGGTTTAGGGCTTAGGGTTTAGGGTTTAGGGCTTTAGGGTTTAGGGTTTAGGGCTTCTGGCTCTAGGGTTGTCGATGCGTCCAATGTTTAGGATTGCGGCCTAGTTGTTAGCTGTGGTTGAACTTTGAGCTGTGTACGCGTGGCTTCAGTCAAAATCAGTCTCAGTTGCAGGGTGGCGGCACTACCTAGACCCCCCAAAGTAGGTAAAAAATGGCCCAAAACCTATAAAAGGCGATTGTTCTACCCTAAACCCTAAACCCTAAACCCTACTTTGGGGCAGGTAGGGCCCAAGGTTCAGAGTGAGCGTTGCTGGTGCTAGGGCTCCAGGCTTTAGAGATGTTTGGAGTGTAGGGTTCTGGGGCTTGGACGGTATGAGGGTTTAGGGTTTAGGGTATAGGGTTTAGGGTTTAGGGTTTAGGGTTGAGAGTTCTGTGTTTTAGCTGGGCTGTAATATGTGGTGGCTGAAATCCAAACCCTACAGCACATGTTCCACTAAGCTGCAAATGTCTTGGCTTGAACACGAAAGCCTCAACCCAAAACTCCCAGACAAAAGGAATCCAAAGAAAGGACTCTAACCTTTACCCAGTCTCTGTCCTTTAATCCCCAAACAGGATTCCAACGCTTGCCTAGTCTCTACCTTTGACTTCCCGAAAAAGAACTCCATCCTCCATCTAACCTATGCACTTTATCCTGAACAACCCCTGCAGACTAGACTCGGAACTGCAAACCCCAAGAGGGTTCAGGATTTGGGGTTTAAGGCATCCAAGAGCAAAGGCTTAGAAATCTAGAGTTCGTGCTTGAGAGCTTGTGGCTGATGGTGAAAACAGCTTAGAGGCGCAAGAGTCCGCAAGCGACTAAAGGAAGCCGTCTCCAAGCTTTGTGCGGGGATGCTTCTTCGTGAACTGTTGTCGAAAGGCGGCGGAATACTTCTCCGCGGTATTTTCAACGCAAATTTTACACCCAAGACTCCTCAAAACCCTGACTTGTGGCAGCTACTGACCGCAAAAGCTTCAGACGCATGCACACAAAGAAAAGCTGTTTATCAGCCCGATCGCCAAACCATATGGGCGGTTCTCCAAAATTAGGATCTCTTTTGAGGATTCCCAAACTATCAAGGTGCCGTATTAAGCTTAGAATTATAGGGTTTCCCAGCAGGACCATGATCTTGACAATTTCCCATATGGTTTAGAGATGCTTAGGGCTTTAGGCATCATCTGTGATAGGGTGTTTTTGATGGCTGATACCACATAGCTGCACCACAAATGTTCCGAAGGACTAGGCTACACGGTGCATCAGTTCTGCGCGTTACAACTCGTGCGACTCCAATGATTCGAAGCCATAGGCTTTCAATCCCGAAAACCTCAAACGTTCTCAACCCTAATGCCCAAAGCTGCAAACCACGAAAGCCTGGTCAGCGATTATAGCAGGGATCCCACCACTAAGGCCGTCAAAGAGTGGGAGGTACTTAAGCAGGGACCTACGTGAAAGCCCAACACCCAACAGGCGGAAAAGTGTTGGAAAAGGTCATTGAGAAGAGCTTGGGGTTTCGGCAACGGTTTAAGGTTTAGGGTTTAGGGTTTAGGGTTTAGGGTTTAGGGTTTAGGGTTTAGGGTCTGGGTTTAAGATCTGGTCTATGAGGATGAGAACGATCCCCTTTGGGCGAGCATCCACGAGCTTATCCGGCGATACGTCCGGCTGTCACGTCTTGGGAGAAGTTCTGTGTCAAGGCCACTTGGTGTGCACATGATTAGGGAATGGGCCTGGTGTCTTCGATAATGAGAACACTGAGCTGTGGTCAGTTCGATGGCTATCGCTTTGACATTGCTCCGAATGACGGTTGCTTCCACGATGGTGACAACCAAAATGAGGATGCAGATGGCGTCGGTGGTTGCTTTGCTGATGTTGTTTCAGGGTTGGTGAGGATGGTGATGTTGATGGAGGTGATGATGTTGGTGGCATTGATGACAGTGTTGATTGTGTTGATGCTGTTGATGGTGATGACGAGGAGGAAGACGAGGATGATGATGATGATGATGATAGAAGCTTATGATGATGATGAGGGTGATGATGATGATGATGCCGGCCACGATGAAATTCGATCATCTAAATTTGGCGCTCGCCCGGTTGGCAATGAGAAGGACCGCTCGGCACTGCCGTCTTCACTATCAACATCATCACAACCCTTCACTGCTCAATGGCGTGGACATGTTCGTCCTCAACATGGTCACTATTACCATCATCATCATCATCGTCATCATCACCATCATCATCGTCATCATCATCATAAGCTTCTACCATCATCATCATCATCATCATCATCATCCTCATCATCCTCCTCGCCATCGCCATCACCATCATCACCATCATCATCATTATCATCATCATCATCATCCACGTCATCAGCATCATCACCATCATCATCATCATCATCCATCAACCATCATCAACATCATCATCATCATCCATCATCCATCATCAACACCATCATCATTGCCACCGTCATCATCTTGATCATCAGCTCCGTCTTCAGTATCATCACCAGCATCGCCAGCTTCATGAGCACAATCGTGAGCATCACAAATAGCATCATGACATTTGTCTTAATCGGCATCGACGTCGTCATCGTCATCATCCTCATTTCCGTCCTCCTCCACGTCCTCCGTCCTGCTCGTTGTCCTCCTCCTCTTCCTCCTCCTCCGCCTCCTCATCGTCGTCATCATCATCACTCCCAATGGTTGTCTCTAGTAGCACAATCTGGCAGGACTTTGGTGGGCATCGCCTTTGTTGTTGTGGGATTGGTGCAGGGCTTGTTAGACCGCCCTAACGCTGGCCTGTTTCTGAAAGTGGAAAGGCTTGGGGTACGTGCCTCTCACACGCCCCTGAGAAAAACAAAAACCGCCTAACCGACTCACCCCTCTCGGAGTCCCCACCGCGTGTCGTCCACGCTCTACCCACATGCTATGGGCACCTGAATCAGAGGCCCCATAGTAGTTCCTTTGTGGGACTACCTTATAGGAATCTATATATGAACCCCAAAGGGAACTACTATGCACCCTCTCCATAATCATTACCTACACTGTTTTGGCGGCTCCTTATCAGAATTCTAGAATAATGTGCCCCTGTAGTATAGCTCAAAAGCCAGTAGCTCCGAGCTCCTCATGAATACCAAGCTCCAAAGTTCTTGTTAAGCCTCAACCCGAGACTCACATGAACAGGCCCTGAAACTCTAAACCTCAAACCAGTAGGGGAATAAGTAGGATAACTTTAGTTATGACCCATATTAGGGGACTTATAATAACCCCGCTTATTATATCTGCCCATGAACCTCCAAGTACACCTCAAGCCCTAAACCCTTAACCCTAAACCCTGAAATTGTGAAGTCCTACGGTCTACACGTAGCCCTGACAAGCATATCCTGACCAGCGATTGCCAGTTGAAGTACGCCAATAAGGACAACGAGGAGTTTGTACAGTCCGGTCCTTGATGATTAGGGTTTAGGGTTTAGAGTTTAGGGTTTAGGGTTTAGAGTTTAGAGTTTAGGGTTTAGGGTTTAGGGTTTAGAGTTTAGGGTTTAGGGTTTAGTTGTGAGGTTTGTGGTTATATAGATAGTGTTGATGTTTGAGACGGGGTTCTTTGAAGGCAAGGGGCCAATAAGGCTTGTAATTAGGGGTTTAAGGTTCATTGAGGGTTTCTTGTTCAGGTTGTTTTCTCGCTTTTAGGGTTTAAGGGTTGTGAGTAGCAGGTGTTGCGGACCAAGGCTTGATGGTTTACTCTAGGGGCCTTGATAATTACCTATACTATTTTAGGGGTTCCTTGTTATAATTATGGAACAATATGCCCCAAAACCCTATTCTAATGATTAAGGGCCCTACATGAGGATGTTTTGGGTTTAGGTCATGAAGGGAACTCCAGAAAGTTGGAATATGGTTTCAGGGTAGGATACCCTATAATTTACCATAAAGGGCTTGGGATAATCATATTCCAACTTTCTGGCTTTTACTGTAAGTCTCCATGCCCAGCAGCTTTCGTGGCCTAGAGTTCGGGGAAGACGCAAAGCTCCCCGGGTCGAAGCAGGTTCTCTCAGTTTCGCTGTGGGCTTTTCTTAGGGGTATTTCGAAATAGTTTTTGGTTACTATAACACCTAAGAAACAGCTAAAATTTTGATTTGTGCTAGGTTTCTAAGTTCACTATAGTTTTAGGCCTCAGGACTTCGGATTTACGGTTTTAGCTTTCCGTTTTCCACAGGAGTTACATCTTCGCTGCTTGGGGTGCTGTCTTCGCTGCCCGTAAATCAAGTTCTTCGTCGTCAAAAAACGTATGATCCGCATGTTAGGCCCGACCCGACTGGCCGTCTAGTTTGGGAGTTTCCGAAAATTGGGGTACCTTATTCGGGGGTCCTTACAATAAGATCCTACTATTTAGGGCACTGTATTAGGATCCCCTCTTTTCGGAAACTCCCATTTTGGGCTCCTTCAGAGCTCAGCCCAAAAGCCGGCACCAGTTCCAAGTCCCACACCAGCAAAAATGTAACAAGGGTCAGTATGAGTGGTCGTGTGCCGTATGCCTTTGCAGCCCCTGCATAATTATGTATACCGTTATTCTACCCTGAAGCCCTGGTCTAATCTTCAAGGCCTCCTGTGCCCTAGGATCCCATTTACACCTTATAGGATCCAGCCAAATTATTAAAGCCCTTGTATTGCGCCCCATGGAGCCCTGTCGACTGTGATTGCCTTGAAGGCTAGTGCATGTCTATGGGCTCGAAGACGACCCAATACCCTGCACTA
The DNA here is from genome assembly GCA_905221615.1 of Symbiodinium sp. CCMP2592. Taxonomy (NCBI): domain Eukaryota; class Dinophyceae; order Suessiales; family Symbiodiniaceae; genus Symbiodinium; species Symbiodinium sp. CCMP2592. Next base: position 262,050 of record CAJNDT010004112.1, read on the forward strand.
AGCTGCAATTATAGACCCTTGTAGAAGAGGAGAAACCGTTTCGGAACCCGTAGAAGACCCTACAAGTGTGCTTGAGTTATGGCCCAGCTACTTAGCAGCTACTTTGCTTAATATGGGGTCCCAGGCTGTGATGTTTGCCTACACCCTAAATCCGGCTTGAAAAGCCCTCACTTTCGTTTGTTGGTTCCTTCTCGGTTTAGGGTTTTTAGGTTCAGGCTCTAGGTTGTGATGGTTTCAGGATTGCTAGGCTTTCTGAATTTCTAGAACGGCACTATTCAAAAAGCATATAAAATTGCGTGATGCTCGCATGACGCCGCTCGACACGTTCTAGAGGCCCTACACCCCTAAGCGCTAAACCCTTAACCCCTAATTTCTAAACCCTAAACCCCTAAACCCTTAACCCCTAATCCTTAAACTCCTAAACCCCTAAACCCCAAACCCGCAACTCACCAGGCTCTGCGAGGGTGGCAAAATGGAGCAGTACGCCAAGCGTGCGCAGCATGGCGTGGTCGTTCGGGGGTTCCGAGGTCTTGACTATGTGGGCTTTAGTGCTCCGGGGTGTTCCGGGTTCAGGGTTCGGGTTCAGAGTTTAGGGTTCAGGGTTCAGAGTTTGGCTTTAGGTTCCGGGTTTGGGGTTCTAAGTTTAGGGTTTAGGGTTTATAGGGTTTAGGGTTGTAGTGTGTTGTTTTGCGTGGGCTTAGGTCGACGAAGGTATGTTACAATTAGCCTTTCTAGAGTTGGTTGCTCTGTTCTACTCTGACGGAAGGTTTTGGGGCCGCGTGAGCCACTATAATTCTCAACATCTGCTCCGCAAGCCATGAAACCCATACCCTTATCCACAAAGTCAGGAATGAAGCTTGAGCCTTAAACCCCAAACCCCAAGCAGCAAAAAAGAAAATAAGCCCTAAACCCTAAACCCGCCATGGTGCGGTACAATCGAAGAGTTCCAATGTGGGAGTTTCCGAAAATAGGGGACCCTACTATAGTACCCTAAGTAGTAGGATCCTTGTTATAAAGGACCCCAAAATAAGGTACCCCTAATTTTCGGAAACTCCCATGTCGGCAGCAGCAAGCCATCGCCATTCCAGTTTTGTTGCGCCGACTGATCCGGGCAAGAAAGCGAAGCGCACCCTCTTAGTACACAGCTTATGCAGCAGTGATGGTACGGAGCGCAAAGGACTCATGGCATGTACCAATATCAAATCGTATGCAAAACCGTATGATTTAAGGCAGAATCCTCAGGTGGAATCAGGCTCGCTGGGGAATCGCGAGCCTTAAGCTGCTAACTCCAGAGTTTACAAGCCAGTCGGCATCGTAAAGATTGTATGAAAGCAGTGTAGGGCCTGTGTCAAATCGCTGAGCAAACCTCTAAGCCTTGACGGTACTTTGGTGAACTTCTCGCCTTTAACACTCACATAAGGTATAATTGAAACCTCAGACCTTGAACCCTCAACCCTTAAACCCCTAAACCCTACTCACAAACCCCTAAACCCGAACTCTGAAACCCCTAATCCCTGAACTATGAAGCCCCTAAACCCTAAACTCTCAAACCCCTAAACCCTGGACTCTTAGAACCCTAAAACCCTGACAGCCCTAAACCCTAAAACCCTGACATCCCTAAACCTTAAAACCCTTACATCCCAAAACCCTAAAACCCTGACACCCCGAAACCCTAAAACCCTTACATCCCTAAACCCTGAACTCTTACATCCCTAAACCCTGAACTCTAAACCCTGAAACCCCTACACCCTGAACTCTGAAGCCCCTAAACCCTAAACCCTGAACTCTGTAATATCGGACTCTCATCCAAGGTGTACCGGCTCTGCAGGGCAGGATCAGGACAAGGTCAGCGGGATCTCCAGGGATAGCCGCGGGCTAAGACGTGGGTTTAGGGCTTTAGGGGTTTAGGGTTTAGGGGTTTAGGGGTTTATGGGTTTAGGGTTTAAGGGTTTAGGGGTTTAGGGGTTTAGGGTTTAGGGGTTTATGGTTTAGGGGTTTAGGGGTTAGGCGTTTAGGGGTTTAGGGCTCTATGGTTTTGGGTACTTTCTGTGGGCTCCAGGGTTGAAGGCGCACATGACTTAGGGTTATCTTAAGAGTTCTAGAAGGGCTGCTGTAAGAGTTGTCTGCGTGTATCTATATAGGGCTTCTGCTAACGGATGCCGATATGGGCTCTAGGTGTTCGCGTGTGGTTTTAGGTGTGCAGGGTTCAGGGCTTCAACGCGGAAGGCTACCAAGCTTAGGGCTTTTGGGGGTTTAGGGTTTAGGGTTTAGGGTTTAGGGTTATCTAGGATTCCGGGATATCAGCTGCTCCAACTCCGAACATTGGGGTTTTAGAGTTATTTGAGGGTTGCAGGGTCTCAGGGTGCAGTTGTAGGGAGGGGGGGTCCAACGGGGGTATATAGCGATCCCTAATCCTCCCTAGTACTCCCTAAGGTTCCCGTACAGTCCCCTAAGGAGTCCTTATACCCTCCCCCCTTGAACCACCCTCCCTTAAGGATCCTATAATGCAGGGACTGTCGGCTAGGGGTTTGTAAACCCTAGACCCTAACTCCTTTGGGGGGAGTTGGTTTTTCGGGGCGGTTCCTCAGCTTTCCGCGGTGTAGACTGTGGCGTTTCATACGGGCGCCTTGGTAATTAGAACAGGGTTTTGGGGCCCTTTGTACGGACTTTACGTACTGGAATTACAGGTAATTATCAAGGCCCCTATCTTATAGTACCGTTATAGTATCCCTTATAATAGACCCCTTTAAGGATCCCTTTGAAGGAATCCCCAAAGTAATAGGTGATTATCACGGCGCCTATATTAGGGTCCCTGAGACTAGGTGAGCCCTACTACTCGGCTGACCCACTGAAGCTCGGAATGCAGGACACAAGCTGTATTGCGTTTAATATAGTTCTCCAATACCCAACTAAACAACTTTTTGGGTTCTTATAGTTTAGTATATTAAACTATAAGAACCCTATAGTAATCTGAAAGTTTAACTTTCTATCTCTGTGATTTATTGGGGGAAGTTGTAATAAGAGACCCACATAATGGTTGTCCTCAGAGCTGCATCCGACTGCACGGGAGCCCCAAACTTGAACCCCAAACCTTCAGTCTGAAACCCTAAACCCTAAAAGCCTTGAAATGCAAGGCCTTAAACCCTTACACCCCTAAAACCCTAAACCCCTAAACCCCTAAACCCCTAAACCGAAATCCCTAAAACCCCTAAACCCTAAACCCCCAAACCCTAAATCCCTACTATACCTTAGCGAAAGTCCTCGACTCGAAGTCGTCAACCGACTCGCTGAGGTTACTATTGCGGCTCCCGATCTTCAGGGAGCCTCGGTTTAGGGTTTAGGGCAAGCAACGTCTTCTAAATCTGTGTCCCTTTAAGGGTGTTAGGGGTTCCTTGAAGGGTTTTAGGGGTTCCTTTAAGGGTTTGAGGGGTTCCTTTCAGGGCTTTTTGGGGGTTCCTTTCAGGGCTTTTTGGGGTTCCTTGACGGGCAAAGGGATCCATAGTGTCCCTTCAGTGGTTTAAGGGATCGAGGGTTTCAGGGTTTAGGGTTTAGGGTTGAGGGAGTGTCCCTTTAAGGGTTTTAGGGTTTAGGGTTCGCGGGGTGTCCCTTTCCCTAAGGGTCCAAGTACCAAACAGCAGGGTTTTAAAGTCCCGAAGACTATCCTCTGTAGGGGTTTTGGCACCGAAAACTCTGCTATTTGGTACGAGGACCCTTTCGGGTGTAAGGGTTCGAAAAGGGTTTTGGGTTTACGGCTGGTTCAGGTAATACAAGAAGCTTGAATGGTTAACAATAATTTTATCTTGGGGTTCCTCAGTAACAAATATACGTAGGCTATCATGTGACCCAGAACCCTATTCTGGCTTTGAAGGCCCCTACGATAGTGAGTCCTTATTGTTTTGCTAGCAGAGGGGATTATGGGATACTACAGTATGACGACGAGCTCGAGGCGGTAAATGCGGAGCTTGAAATTACCAGCAGAACCGGTGCACATGCTGGGCAATCAACTAATCGCTGCACGGATGGTGCCGATTGTGGCTGAGGCGGTTCCGAGCTGCGAGCTGCAAGAAGGAGAGGGACACCACATTCAACCTTCAAATTGCTGAAGCACTGGTACAGACTTTCAAAGTCGCAGAAAGGGATTGGGGCGCTGCTCGTGCACAAGCGCACGCGGCCTCCCCTTGCACTTGTGGTGCGCTCGCATTAGATGGCGTAAGAGCAATGAGTCTCACCTCCAAATTCATGGCAGGTCTGCCAACGAGCTTATGAACGCTGAAGCCAACGGTCATGTTAAGAAACGGGCGTAAAGTTCAGCAATCACGGGGTCACATACGAGCCTCAATGATGAGAATTGAGGTTCGGGATGCATTGCGGTATGCTTATACTGTTACTAAGGCCGACGAGGGACTATGCGTGGATGGTGCGATGCATTATTCGTGCAGCATGCGGTTTAGGGTTTAGCGTGCAGGGACTTATCCCAAAATCCCGCAGCCGAAATCTGTGTGGGCTGGGGCTTGCTGTGGGATCGTCAAAGTTCAATTTTTCGGGTTCCCTGTTTAGCTAAGCCTCGTTACATGTGATACTAAGAATCCTACTATATTACTGATTTTGCAACTACATGCGGAGATTGGGGAAGCTCGTGGTATTTCGGCATGGTACCCCGAAGCCGCCACACAGAAAGCCCTGCAGTTTACAGGAGTCGGATGCTGGCTTGCTTAAGATTGCAACCGTTCATAGGGATCCTTAGGGGTGTAGGGGGGAGGGGTGTAGGGGACTATATTTCCTTAAATAGGCTTTATTAGTCCTTATTATGGGCCTTAAGGCCCCCTACCCCCCCTCCCCCTACACCCCTAAGGATCCCTATGAAGTCGTGGGTTCTTCGACTAGTTCAGGCTCGGGGTCCTAGCCGATCGAGTTGTTTTATATGGGAATTTCCGAAATTAGGGGGGGTACCTTTTTTTGGGGGGACCATATAAGAAGGATCCTACTATGTAGGCTACTATATTAGGGTCCCCTGTTTTCGGAAACTCCCATATAGCAGGCGTTTGGGGCTCGAGGGTGAAATAAATAGAAGAAGGTTTCAGAAATCAGCAGGACGCTGTAATGTAGCACTATACTTGTGGGCAAAAATGTTTGAACTAGGCCTGGCAGTTCTGCAGACAGCGGAGGCAACCTTGCACATTCTTCGAGCTGGCACTGGGTGTTTGAAGGGAAGCCATGCAGAAATTGACACAGAACCTAGACCCTCCATCTACCCTCTATTAGACCCTAAACGCCCCTTATTTGGGACCATATACCGCTGTTTGAGGGTACAGGGAGGGTCCTGGAAGTTTGAATGGATAAGCTGCATCCGAAGCGCCAAAACACCCCTAGCTTTTCGTAGTGAGCATGTCCACCCCTGTGCAGTTGAGATGCATCGTCAAGCATTCCACCACGGCGGCCTCAGTCACATTTTCCAGCATTCCTTTAGTGGCAGATTGCTGACCCGTCCTAGGTCCTAAATCGTTAGCTGTTACAAGTGTCGGGATATTGCATGACAAATTTAAGTTGGGTTGCTTTTTGGGTTCCCAAGGCATATATTCGATCCCTTCTAGTTCCTGTTACAAGATGAAGGATAAGTCACAACACCTATTCTAATCAACACCCACCCCCACTCCCCATCTCAGATCCCAACCCTTACGGCTCCGACGTTAAAGCCGACCAGGCTCCAGAAGCCCAAAAACGAGACTGCTGATTGCCCATATGTAACTACTCGGACCCAGAGTAGGCCCTTATTCAGTTTTTTTTGGCTCAGGTTCCCTTATAACACCTTTAAACCAAGAAGGGCACCCTTTTCATGCACAGGTTACTCTTAGGTCTAGACTAGGTAGGCCTCTGGGACATTTTATAATTTTCCCTTTTTGAGCTTAAGGGCATCTTGCTTACGATTTTTTCCAGGTGCTTTAAAGGGCCAGCCTGGATAATACAACAGCCCCCAAAACATGGGGGTTTCCGAACATAGGTGACCCTAACATAGTACCCTATAAATAGTAGGATCCTTATTACAAGTACCACAAAATAAGGTACCCCTAATTCTCGGAAACTCCCACATTACCACCTTAAGCCCTGGATCCTGAACCTGAAACGACGCCGAGGAGTGATTTAGAGGCTAAGCCTAAAGCCCTGACCCTAAATCCTTAACCTTTGTAGCCCTAAACCCCCTAGAACCTTAAAGCCGTAAACCCTAAAACCTTTTACTTGAAAATCCTAAAGCCCAAACCTTAAAAGCACAAAACTCCTAAACGAAAGCGAGGATTGATTGGGGCTACCTGCCCGTCAAGGACATGTGCAGCGCAGAAAGCGGCTCGGGTCTCGGGGGCCTCTGCAAAGTTCTTGCAGCGACCACAGGAGATGCAGCTAGGAGTTAGTTTCATTTCTCTGCTGGGTATAATACTGTTAGTCTAGCCCGGATTATTTGTATTATCGGTGTTGCATGCAAACATCTACATGCTTTCTCTAAGCTTAGGGCTTGTATTGAAGGGTGTGGGTTGAGGATTTGAGAATCTACAGGATTTCTGGCTTCCCCGCGCTTTTGTGAAAGAATCGGCTGAACAAGTATTCAGGGCAGGTATGTAATCTAGGCCTGTGATTACTTCTCTCCTCGCCCTTAAGGATCACCATAGGAATCCCAGCGTGAACTGACATTTCAAGCGGTTAGGGATTATAATGGTTTAGGTTAGAAGCTGCCCCCACCCTGGAATAGTGACTATAAGGATTATATTAGGGCCCCATTATATTCCTATTATAGCACTATTACAGGGTGGGGGCAGCTTCTACCTTCAGACTCCAAACCCCAATAAAAAGAGGGCTGCTTGGGAAAACCAGGTTTTGCGGGTAAAACCCTGGTTCTTGATTTTGGGGCTTTGTGCAGGCTCAAGATATCTTTAGTCGAAGATGTTGTGGGTGCAAGATGTTGCAACATAACTCCGTCTTGATGGCGATTAGCGAGCATTATGGTGGGATTATACGTGAGGATGGGATAGATTATTTAGGGAATCGATCCCGATGATGTTCCCAATAAGCTTTCCGGCCTTTTGCTGGACGACGTGTGCCGCGACTTCATGGGCTGCAAACGCCCGGGGCTGAGACTGCAGCTTCAAGGATTTGCGAAACACACACACTAGTTTCTTTTATCTACAATGCTGTGACAATGCTCTTGATAGACGAACTTCGGCCTTGGCTGCTGTTCCGGATCAGCTCTTTAGCCATCCAAGCGCAGTCATTCTAGCTTTTGAAGATTCCAATGTCCTTTGCAGCACTCGCAATATGACGGATCTCGTGTGGACTCTTCTCGAGAGCCTTGACGGTCTGCCTATATAGTCTTCTTCTAGTTGGCAGCAATAGATCATGTTGTTGAGGACGTAGTTTGACAGAGCAGCCTGGTCCAGCAACTGGAAGAACAGATGATGGAGCCTGTGTAGATTCGGCATGTACTGGAAGAAAGGAAGCCTTTGACGAAAGGCTGCTTGAGCGCACCGTCCATTCAATTGAAGAAAACGCATGCCTCGACGTCCCAAAGCTTTGGCGGTATCTGCCTCAATCCAAATCTTCTGCCTGTAGATGCCTGAGAAGAACATATCAATCTCCCAAGCAGCCTCCCAGCACATGTAAAGAAGAGATCCGCTCATGATGCTGCCTCGTCGCTGCGAACAGCAGAAAAGGAACCAGCGCAAAAGACACAACGTAGTGGAGCCCTTGTGCCACCCTCCAAGAGGGGCCTCAGTGGCATGAGGCCAGCCGATGGTATGCCTGGTAAACTTGCGGATATACGGATACTGCTTGTATGTAGCACACCACCCGAATAGATCGGTTTCCATGGCTTTGAAGCGAGCTGGAAAGCTCGTACCAGGGAACAAACTTGAAAGGAGGGCGAGCGCTGAAGAAACGAAAATTTTGCCGGCTCCTAGATGAAACCCGTGAAAGTAGTCCTGGCCTGCAAAACCAGATGGGTCTGCGGGATCGTGGGGAAGCTCCATGAGGATCGGCTTGGTAATGTACGGATCGTCGCGGTTGAGGGTTTGCCTCCATCTCGGCTCGGCGCTTTCGAAATCCTCAAACGGGTATCCGGGCTTGTCCGCCCAACAAGCATGACAGATTCCTGTCGGCGCCTTCTTGGACGTGGCCTTCTTGGCCGAATTTCCAAACGTCCGGGTCCATTCGAATGACTTGGCCAGAAATGACCAGTCTCCAATGATGTTGAGTATGCAAAAGTAGTGGGTGTGGCCAGTCAACGGATCCACAAGACCTGTTTCAAAAAGCTCTTTCATGTCGTCGACCAAATGCTTCAGAAGCAGCTGGTAGTTGTCCGATCGCTCGTCGTCGTACTTTGCCCGTGGGAGCACACTAAGAAGCCATCGAGTTGCAGCAGTGTGTCCTGTCCAGTTCAGTTCTTGCTTGTCGTAGGGCTCAGTGTCGTGAAGATGCGAGTGAACACCGCTGCCCAACCCCAAAATGGAGTGGGCCGAGATCACAAGCAATGGGTTCTTCTTCTTGGACCGGCCCTCGTCCCCGTGAACGAGGACACCCATAGTCCGTTTCAACTGTTCTGGCGGTTTGTGAAAAACTGGGTGCAGTGGAGCCAGTGCGCGGTACTTGTCCCAGAAGCTGCCCCAAATAAAGCGACATCGGTCAGGATCTGGATGTTCTAGTCCACACATCGTGTGCCAGAGATTCCGATCCAAAAAAAAACGGCCCCATGCAGATAGCTTTATCACATCAACTTCTTCATCCAACATAACAGAGCTGATTTGCACTGGCAGCATGAGCCCAGTTCGCCGGGCCATTCTATGAAAATCTCGCTCAGCATTGTGCTCACTGCAACGAGCAGCATGCCCTAAGGAAGACGAAGCTGCCACTGGCACTTCTTCAACAGTCGCCCGAGCTGACCGCACCACCCATTTGCAAGCAGCCTTGGCGAGCGGGCGGGTGAAGGGAGGGGAAAACATGCATCTCAACAGCTGGGTCAGTTTGCGAACAAGCACCACTCGCATGATGCACAGCACAGCAGCCCGTTTTCACTTTCCCCCAAATGTCGCCAGTGGTGACACGGCCCCAGCACACGTGTTCGTGTGAACTCAACAAAGTCACAACAGGTCACTTCGGTTTGAACTTAAACGACCTGTACACTACGTAAGTCATGTACACGGAAGCTGAGGTCGTCGTGCTCATCTTGACATTGTAGCCGCCGGATCTGATGTTCTTGCATCCAGGCACATCTCAGCAGCGATTGCATCACATATATCACAACATGTGCCAATGCTAGGAAGCCTTTTTGCAGTCTGAGTTGCCTTTGTATTTGTCGATGAGGGCTGCTTCGAGCATGGATGGTGTGCCAGCTTCTTCGGACAAGTGCACGATGCACATCTGCTCCCACTTATGACCTTTATCCCTTGCATATCCATAAAGCGAGTTTTCCCATCTCCAGCAAGCGTCGTGGGTGAACCCCACCTTGAATATCATGGGTGCATGATGATGTAGAAGAATAGTGATGACATGAGATGCGTGAGCCAAGACCCCACCTGCTGTCGTCACTTGTGCTGGCAAATGCCAATGTATGTTCTCATGCTCAGAAACACGTTCAAGGTTCCCCTTCAAGTCCACATCCGAAAGAACCCTCTCGGACACATGCTGCTGCCAGGATGTGCTCCACTTCAATCGACGAGTCATTGCAGGCTGGGACACAAGGGCTTTGGAGCTGGTAACTGGCGGGGTTGATCGCGATGCCGGCACTTTTGGTGCTGACCACGGGAAGGGCCCTTCTTCAGCCTCAAAGAGTCAGGTCGTCATGTTAGGTTTGCGCACACCCGGCCCTGACAAGACACAAAAACAGTGTATCATGTGCAAGCCGGGCACAGATCTGTGGCATGTCAGCAGATCACGGAGCTCAGATTCAGGGCTCTCCATTGCGGCGACAAACGACAAAGACACATATACATACACAGATGGGTATATGTAAAAATGTGAGTACATACATACATACGTACATACATACATAATTACATACATACATACATACATACATACGTACATACATACATACATACCTACCTACATACATACATACCTACATGTATTGTGTGTATTTGTAGCTGCCACCATACACCTGCGACCTAACCTCGAGCGAGCACTTGTGCTGAGGAGCACTGGGATAACATATGCATGGAGCAGCCACGATGGAGTCTTTGAAAATGCGGGCCCTCGCTCAAAGGCCCGGGCACCTTCGCCGATCTGTTGTGAGAACTCCCGAATGGCTGGCCCGGTACCTGGCAGGGCGAGCAATTATGATCGAGGTATTAAGATAATTGAGGGATGGGTTTTGCGAGCTTTGGAACGGATCTCACAAAGAAGGAAGTCGGCTTGTTTTTCAAGCTGTAGCAAAGCTTGCATGGATCACAGAACCTCGCTGATCCCCAGGGTTCTCTAAGATCTATAGTGCCACCTGCGTTTGGGTAGCGAAATTAAGAACGTCTTCGAGAACATGTTCGCGCTGTGCTCGCATGATGGATCTAAGTTAGCATCAAGGATCGAAGCCATCACGTCCTAAGTGGCCACAGCAGGTTTGTGAGTTCTTTAGGGACCTTTAGGGGGGCTTGAGTCCAATTAAATGTGGGCACAACACGAACTGGCTCGGAACAGACACATGTGTGGCCATGTCCACACCACGATCCGGATCATCCAGCTTTCGCATGTCTCTAGTGACTATATATAGTCTCTATAGTGAACATACTGCAGCTTAAGCAAAGCGCTGGTACAACTGTAGTGCGAGCCCACTTACTTCTTGGCAGCAGCCTTGGCCGAGCCTTTTGGCTTGGCCTTGGGTGCCCTGGCACGATCACTCTCACCTCCCGAGCTCTTCTGGTAGAACTTCTTGGCATTCCTTGGTTTGGCGAGCTGTGGGATCCCTTGCATCCAAGCAAGCACTCGAAGTCTTTCACAAATTGAAGCCCAGCCACCGCACCTGGAGCTCAGAGGCCGTGGCACTGCTCGACCTGGGAAGGCGATCTGTTTTTCAGAATTGGGGACAATAAAGGTAGCTAGAAGCCTCAGATGCGAGCACGTAAGTTGCAGCCCGGATGTTCTTGTCCATGTTCGCCCACCACCTATAGACAAGCAGCCAATGATCGAATTGCTGGGGCCGTAGTGACTTAAATCAAGGGCGGGTCAAAAGGCAACTGAATAGAGCTAATGACAGCCCGAGCAGCAGGCGGCAACAGCAACCACGACAAGAGCAACGAGCAGCAACACTCAGCAGCAGCAATAACAGCAGGAACAACAACAACAACAACGGCAACACCAACACGAGCACTACTAGCAGCATCAGCCCCACAAGCTGCAGCAGTTCCACCAGCAACACCGCCACAACGACAACGAGCATCGTCACTCGATTGGTCGTCAATCGCCAGTATTATCATCAACAGGAACAGCAGCATCTTCAGTCACATCATCCGAGCCCGTTGATAAAATAAAAGTGAAAGCAATTTCGACATCACCAGTAGATTCAGAATATCTGTTGTTCGGTCGAACACCTAATACAGTTCATGATCTAACCTATATAATGTAACTACCAACATATGCAGAATGCCTATATAGCAGCTATAGGGGGTGTTACTCTTTTCCGTGAGTACTACTCAACGACAGTAATTAATTGTAAAGACCTTAAGTTAAAAAGTTAGCACAATGGGAAAAGCCACGTCGAGAAGGATGGGCTGCGGCTGGAGTTTTCAAAGCAAAGGCACACTTTAAAGCACTTGTTTCAATCTTCTCGGAATCAGAACACCACAGTGCTCAACTAATCCTAGAACAGAAGCTACAAAGAGTTTGTGTGTTTATTCAATGAACATGGAGGAGTTGAGCCCCGGACGTTGTGTTGAAGCCGTCAGCCTCGCCTTTGGCCATCTGATCGGTCAGTTTCCCATGCTCCGCCTCAAGCTTTAAGACATGTTCCTCCAATCCATCCGCCGACCTCAGCCACTTGTGGGCAGCAAGCTAAACAGATAAAGACAGAATCAGAATCTAACGTAGGCAACTGGGTACGGGCAGGCAAGATACTTCTGGCAATCCTGTGAATAGTTCGCCCGGAGGTCCTTGATCAGCGATCTGATCTTCGTGCACTTCGAAAGGAGCGACTCCATAAAGCGCTCAGCTGTCGATTTTTGCTGGCCAGGGATTGCATGTAGCTTTAGCAAGTGTGATTACAGGTGCACACACATGATGAATGTTTCAGACACACGGATATCACTCACGCAGGCTTTGCGCTAAAGACTGCGTGATTTGTTGGCAGCCTCCAGGACCGAGTGGCCAACAGGCTCCGATGGCTGGCTTCCGCGGGCCGCGGCCTTCTCCAGGTCTGCAAACTCGTCAGGCTTGAACTCCAAAGGTTTCGCAGCCTTAATGGGCATCGCACATTGAAAGGTTTCGGACACACTACAGGACGTAACAGGAATTGTGCCAAGGTCACCTTTCCAGATTGCCGCTGCTCTTCGGTAATTTCATGCGTCTGACTGTGCACTGCCGTCTCTCGAACAGTAACATAGTATTCCCACTGGCCGTCATATTGATTCCGCCTCCGAGCTACGATCAGACATGCCACGTGAGTCTTTGCTGCGTGTCATGGCGTGCAGAAGACATGCAGTGTGCACCGGTGCAAGGCTGGGTCAGCTTCACAGATCTTCTTGGCTCCTGCGATCCGGGCCCTTGGCAGGCAGGGCAGCTAGCAGAGTGTACCACAGAAAGAGAGTGGACCGTTCTCACACACACACACACACATACATGTGAGACCCCGGCGCAGACCATCCAAGGTCCGCCTTCATTTCTGGTTCTGTGTACCATCCCTGATCCTTCTTAACGACGAATTTCTTAATCTTCTTCACGATGAGGAGGAGCTCGGACAGGAATTTCTCCTCCACCACAGAGTATGTTATGCAGGAAACCAAGCACACAACATAGGTCTTTACAACTCCCGATCCCCGATCCTTGTCTCCGTTGTGCTCGAGGAGCAACTCCTCCATTTCCGATTTCGCTTTCGTTCCACGGTGCCACTGTTCGCGAACATATTCCGGAACGGAAAGATCGGTTCGTTTCTTTTTCGGAGCGATCATTCGCAGGATGCGTGCACGTGCTGCTTCTCGAAGCAGCTCCTTTGCAGCTTTGCAGAGACTGCATGGGGCATTCGATGATTTCTGCGAAAACACACAAAACTAGCTGCACTGAGACTACATTGGAAGCAAGGAGCTCTTCGGGTTTTTTGTTTCTTCGCTTTCTTGGCAGGCGGCTCCGAGATCGCTTCTGCTTGCCTTGCGCTGTCCTGAGCCGTGGCGTCGACTTGTATTTTGGGTTCGGAGTGCATGCCTAACATAACTCAGGACAAGCAATATATTTCATAAACCCTCAGACCACGAAGCCTCGCTCGGTGCCTGCACTTCAGGCGGAACTTCAGCAGGCTGCACAGCAGCAGGGGGAGCTGGAAAATTCACAGTGTTCAGGTTCTCCCTCAACTCATCAGCCTGGGAAAAGCAGGAAGCAGAGCAGATGTCGAGCAGCTTAAATTAACATTAGACCGCGTACATGAAAACATAAGCCCGGCAGCTGTCGCAGGGATTGTCGGCGTCTCCTCGACGGCCTCAGAGCACAAAGTCTTCTAGCATCCTAAGTGTATGATGTACATAGTCACATGTATAAACACTTGCATACATACACATATACACACATGCACAAATACACATACGAACACACATAGACACTCGATCATCCATACATATCTACATGCAGACAGACACAACAACAGAAAGCCCAGCCAAGATGCTCATGCAAACATGCATACAGTATTTATAGTGTTTGCACACATACATCATGCACGGCTACATGTGTACATCCTTGCACTCATGCATGCGTGCATGAGTAGTAGACACATGTGAGCACACAGACATGCAGCACATAAATAGGTGCAAACGATACAATGTGTGTATATATATATATACATATGTATACATACATGTCCACATGCCTGCATGAACCCTACACATATGACTGTATGGGCAATTATAAGTACATGCATTCACACGTAAAAAGAACAAAGAAATAAGCAAACAAGCATAGATACATTTACATAATGCATATACCTGTGTATGTACATACATACACATAAATCTGTATGAACAAATACGGAAACAACTCGGTACACACATGTGTACAAAACAGTCACACATAAAACCGAAATATGCCATGTATAAATGTATATATGCATCTATGCATGCATGCGTATACGTATGTCGGTGTGTAGGCATGTAGGTATATAGATATGTAGCTATGCATGTCTGTGTGTATGTATGTATCTTAGTGTGTATGTCTATACTTGTGTGACACCACTCTTCACCTCTTAAAGTTAATCTCGAGCACAGGTCCAATGGCGGCGCCTGCTCGGGAACAGGGGCCAACGTCGAGGAGGCCAGCATCGGCATTAATGCGAGGCGTTCCATCTCCTAGGGAAGGGGTTTTCTATATGTAGATAAGTGGTTCTGTGGGAAAGTAGACAGAACAATCATGGGAACACTTTCCTTCTAGATGGGGAAGCTTAATTTTGTTTCTGGCAAGAGACCTCTATCTGCTTCTTCAGCATCTCCTCTTGGTGGGCTAAATCGGCATCGGAGTCTCCCATAACAGCCTCATACCCTGCTTGCAGTGATGCACAGCTCCACTGCTTGGACATGGCGGGGTCCCAACTACGAAGAGCCTCTGGGTCCCCTGAGCACAAAAAGCCTTTGTATAATGCCTCGTGAATATAGCAAGCCTGCAGCGACTGTGTCAAAGCACGTATGTTGGCTGGACCGAGCAAGCACAGCCACACCTCTAGGCAACTTTTGGGTTTCGCGGCCGCACGATTCTGGGTCTCCAGGCTTCGGGGGGCTACCGAAGGCGTCCCGACTTGTAAAAAGTCTTGCTAGACCCAATGAAACCTTGCTAAGTTCTATGATATAGCGCAAGCCCAGAACCCATCTTTTTTGTACGGGTAAAGATGGGTTTTAGTACGGGTAAAGATGGGTTTTAGGATGGGTTGGGGAAAACCGGGTTTTGGCTCAGAACCTGGTTTCTGGTAAGGCTTTATGGGTTTTAATACGGTTAAAGATGGGTTCCAGTATGGGTAGAACCTGGTTCTTCTATAAAACCCCAAGAATTGCGCTCCTAGTTCTGTATAAACCTACTTAAAATCGCTTAAAAGTAGTACAAAAGCAGCAAAGCGCAATTCGGACGATTGCTGCCCGCGAGCCACCAGGAAAGGTCCCGCAAACCCCTCGGCCCAGCCTTTGCCTCGTAGGTATATAGGAACCGAGCACGACCCCGCATGACCCTGGAAGCTTGCCTTTGTCCACCCCGACAGTCTCCTGGATCCCGAAAGCCACCGAGTGACCCAAGAAGAATCGACCCCAAGGCCCAGTGAGAGTATGATCCGAGAGCAATATCCCCATCCAAACAAAGGCCCCGCTCCGAATCACGTGTAGATACAGGTTTCATGGTTTCCATCGTCTCTCTATTCGTGTATGTAGAAAATATGTAGAGATAGATAGATAGATATCAATTATGCCTCTATATCTACCTATCCATCTATGTACCGAACTATCCAACCACCTAATATGTCTGTACACACATATCTATACATATATATATATATAACATGTGTATGTATATATGTATAGATGTAGATTTATATATCTAGATGTACATGTATACTTCTAAGTTTATGTATATAAATGTCGACTACTCATATCAATACATACACAAGCATACACACACATACAAATACACAGACAGAGAGAGTTATCTCAATATTGGTATATATATATATACACACACACCTAGAGCTATGAGACGGAACGGCCGAACCCACAGGTTTCTGAAACAAGGTATGACCAGGAAACCACCTAATCACTCGATCGATCCTCTGTTCAGAACATTGAACACCCGCGGGAAGCAATCTGTCTCCGGTATAGTTGCCCTTCTGACAAACATGTGGATGGCCACTGTACACAGAGGAACCTCGATCTCTCTCACTCACCACGTACCGGGAAATGACATCGCCATTCTAGTGGGATGTGCAGGTATTTGCAACCCCGTAGATAATCGTAGACATCTCCAAGCTGCGCAGTCTTGTACATGAGGCTGACATCCACGGGTGTGCTGGCGGAGGCGTACAGCTCGAGGCCTGATGGAACCGGGTTTGGCAGACTTGGGCAGCCTTTGCAAGTAGACTTCAAGTCTTGGAAGATGCCGGCCACAGCTTCTGCGAACTGTAGAGGATATATCCTTGGTTTGATGTCGGGGCTTGATCTTGTTTTGCTGGGGAGCAGAATACTTACTTAGCTTTCCCAGGGCATGTGTTATATACCTTCTGAATTAGTCCCAGTAGTACCCTCCTACACCTTGGAAAAGTTCAATTGAGATGCACCGAAGCAAGCCCCCCAAACCTGGAAACCAAGAACCCTAGCAGTAGCAGCAGAAACTTATAGGTATAGTTATAGCAAGGATCTCGGAGGCCTTCAAGTGCTTGGATGCAGTGTACCGTTCGGTTCCATCAGCCCCCATGGACCTGATTGTTGTGGCCACCTTTTTCTTGATTGCCTTCCGGGCTGTGGCCTTCAGGGCACCTTTGTCCAACCTCCGCACAGCTGCAGAGTTCGAGTAGGCATATTGCCTTTTTGCCGATCGGGCATTGTAATGCCCCATCCACCAGCCAACACGGCAAACCTCAGTGGGATCAGTTTTGGGTTGGGTTGGTGATCTTACTGTAACTGCATTTACCGAAGCAGTGCGTGCATGGTCCTAGGGTAGATCGATTTCATGCACGACTGAGGCCCCCTCCGTATCTACCCCAGATATCAGTACCATGGAGGACAAAGCGTGTCGGAAGGCCGGATAAAACTCAAGCACTGAACTCCCTGGCTGCTCCAAAACGAAGCAGCCCCCCAGAGCGACTGCCAGAAGCATGAGGCACGAGCACCTGGATAGGGTTTCGAGGCTCAGTGTTCGATTTATATAGTATTTACAAGCACGAGAGCTCAACCCCTTTGTGGCCTTTCGACCATCTGGTTGGAATCAAAGACGGAAGGCTGGTTGCTGTTGCCGAGAGAATCCGCGGCTGATCTCTTGGAGGTGCCCTTGTTTATGCTCGTCCAACTACCACATTTCGTAGCCAGCCAAATAACAAAGTCATTGGGCTTGCACTTCAAGATGGCAACGATGGCTAACCTTAGCTACTTGCTGCTCTCACGTTGGAGAACATGCGCACCTATTTCTGTTTGCGCATCTCCATCTCTGACTTTCTCAATCTCCCTCTCTCCCTCTGCCCTGCTCTCTTTCTCTCTCCTTCTCCCTGTCGTTATGGTCGGGCCCATAGCCAAAATTTATTTGGGGGCCTTCGGGAGCCGGGTATAGCTTATACATGACTTGGTTTAGCGATTTGTTTTGTTTTGGTTAGGGCGGTGCTTGTAAGTTGCTATTGGGTTCCTGGAGTTGATAACCGGGTGCCTTTGGGTCATGATGCCTCGAACGAGTTAGGTGTCTTGGGACAACAGTTGAGGTTGCTATGTGGCGGGCACTGATTCACTGGGCCGGGGCTCGCGGTTTACGTGCAATATATATAGGGTCTGGAGAGAAAGTGAGAGGGATTGAGGGACAGAGGAAGAGAGAGAGCGAGAGACAGAGAGAGAGAGAGAGAGAGAGAGAGAGAGAGAGAGAGAGAGAGAGAGAGAGAGAGAGAGAAACAGATAGATGGAGAGGGAGAGGGAGAGGGAGAGGGAGAGGGATTGGGAGAGGGAGAGGGAGAGGAAGAGAGGGAGAGAGTGAGAGAGAAAGAGAGAGTGAGCGACAGAGAGACAGAGAGAGAGAAGTATGTCATAGTTCCAGGAAGGCTTGATGTATCTTGCTGCCCAAAGACGCAAAACCTGCCGATGTGTTAATGTCGTAGTAGTTGGTTCCTCTGCTGCCTTGTTCGAAGTACTGCCTGTCAAGCTTTGCACCTCGATGCCCTCGTAGTCTCACCATCGAAGTGCATCTAGCAGAACCCGCGAAGAACTCCACCCACTCGAAGACCTTCAAAGATGAAACTGTTGCTTCAACACAGTACGACACTGCTGCCCCGACAGTTCTATAGAACCCCAGCAGAATCAAGAGGAACTCGATCGAGCCTGCGCCAGGTTGAAGAGCCCCTTCGTCCAAAGAACCATGAGAACCCGCGCAACAAACTCCTGAGATGCTCTTCCTCTACGGCTGCATGCTCACTCAGCCTGCGTGCATGCATCAATCTGTGTGCCAGGTACATGTGGCACAAGCTTCTTTCGGAGCTCTCAAGGCCAGAAGCTTGAATATGAGTTCATCAGCAGCTACCATGGTTCGGTAGAGCCCGAAAGACCTTCACAGCTATCTTATGTAGCACTGTGGGCCAGCAGCTGCATGTCATGGTCTGCGAGCTATGGACAACTGCACGAAGTCACATCCACACAATTCAGATCTGGCAGCAAACAGCACAGCTGAAAGCGAGTGTTGGCACATCAATCTGGGCAGGCTGGCTCCGCCTCTTCCAGATGCGCTTTCTCGCCCGGCGAGCGTGCGAGATCTTCAGCCGAGGCATGCGTGGACCTTGGCCGATGTCGCTCAGAACTCTAGCTACCTTTAAGTACCAAACTTCACAGGAGCCGACTGCCTGCACATGGTTTGCAATATGATCTGCATTCAGCAAGCACCTGCCTTTTCTCAACTGCGCAGCAACAGAGCAGAACGAAGGTTAGAGGAGGCTCCCAAGCTCCTATGCAAGGTTCGCTTTGCCGGCACATACACACAGAGGCAAGCTTTCATCTAAAAGCTGCATGGCTATCTGGGGTTCATATGATGCACACCTCGGCTTCACTGGCAGTCCTACGGCCCATCCGAAACAATGTTGGAATGAAGCCATATTTTGTGTAAACCGTTCCCATTGAGGTCTAGTATGCAGACTAGAATGACATATAGAATCCCAAAACCAGGAGTCCAGTGTGCACACCGTGAACCGGAACACTTGAAATGTGGATTTGTGCTTGTTGCAAACCCAAGCTGATGACACGATCGGGTCGGTTGCTATGACCTGATCAATCAACAGACAGCCCCAACAGAACTGCTTGTGCGCAGCTCTGCCAAAACTGCAATCAGAACAGGATTGCAGGCTTAGGCATCCAGACTCTCCAAGGTCTGTCGGCCTGATGCCTTCAAAGACTGGACCTTTTCGTTGATGGCACGGAGCTCGGGGTCGGTAATGCGGTGCTCTTCGATGAACCAGCCCTCAGAGCAGGTTCTTGGAACTTATAAAAGTGAAGGGGGGATGCAAAGGGTATATATAGGATCCGAAGCAACACCAAAGATTTTGTTAACTTTCTATCATGAAACTATAAACCTAGACTCTTACGTAGATAGTGACTATATCTAGTTGGTGTGAACAGTATTATGACGGGGCCCCATTACCATGCCTTTCTACCTTTGGGTGTGCGTACGATTATGTGTCAAGGCACAAGGCTGATGGCGCAGGCAATGGCCACCAAAAGACCAGCATCGCAGTTGCCGTAGGAAAAGTAACCGACGTTCCTCTTGGAATCAGGCTTCTTGCTCTCCCCGTAGTAAAGCGACAAACCACACCCATAGCGGCTCCAATAGATGTCCAGTGCAACATACTCGAAATGTGGCATGTGCTCCCGAACCTCTCGCTTAAGAGCATCCCTGTCCTCAAGATTGTCAAAGGACTGGAAATAGGAAACCATGTAATCCACATCCGCCTGGTCCGGCTCGCCATCGGGCAAAGCTTTGCGACCCCTGGTACCTTTGCCCGGCTTGGCCTTTGCGTCGGCTTTGGGGGTGGCTTTGGCTTTGCCCTTCGCTTTCGCTTTCGCTTTGGCCTTGGGGGCCGGCTCCGATGGATCGTCCTTGGAGGCCTTTGCTTTGGCCTTTGCTTTACCTTTGGGCTTTGGCTTGGTGCAGCCGGTTTCACATGACTCCTTCTTCGAGGCTTTGGATTTGCTCTTTGGGAGGGCTTTTGCTTTGGCCTTTGCTTTCGCCTTCGGGGCCTTGCTTGCCGGGGTTTTTGCTCTGACCCGGGCGGTTGGCGCAGCACTTGCTGCATCATCCTCATCACACTCCTCCTCTTCCAGGGCCGCCCCCTCGAGAGGTGGCTCAGGTGCATCATCACCACGGTCATCCTTGCATCTCTTCATGGACTTAAGCCTCTTGAGCCCACGGGCCCGTTTCGACTTCAAGGATTTCTTTCGCTTGAGCTTCCGGGGCTTCGGATCAGGGTGCTCCACAGTGTCACCTGCCATGCCCTCAAGATCAGCCTCGCCCTGCTCCGCATGAACAGGTTCTGTGGGATCGGACTCACAAAGGCCCTGCAAAACCTGGTCCGGAATCTCTGCCTCCTGCTTATCCTTTGCCTTGAGCGATGTTCTCAGGCCCAGCTGGTCTCGCCGTCCGAAGACCTAGCAAGGCGGGGGAGGGTAGCTTCGTGGGATGCTTTGGGATCTTTATAATTGAAGCTGGCATAGGAGGGTTCGTAGCTACAGCTAGGTTTGTAGCCACAAACCGACACCAATTTAATAACTTACACTCAAGCCATTCCGTCCTTATTTCCGTTTATGCATGCAATAGATCAAAGCAAAGTCCGCTCGGCCTGCACCGGCGGTGGCAACGGCTGGGAAGCAGGTGGGGCAGTGACAGCTTCTGCTGGCGGGCACGATGCGAGGGCTTGGGGCGGAATCTCGCCGGGATGCTGGAACTTGAAGCGCTTCAGTTCAACATCATCCGTGCTTGGCATACTGGTGGGAGTCCTAGATTGCTTCACGAACTCCGGAGTAGATAGTGTGATGTCGTAGGGTTGGGCGTCAACCTCATCAACCGTGGCCCGTGTAGGCGTGACCGTCATCTCATCAGTCTCATCAGTTGGCACTTGTCCTGCATAGGTGCAAGAGAAGCCAGAAGCTATGCAGTTGTTAGCAGTGATCACCGAACTCATGCCGTGAAGTGTTTGATCAGAAAACTCGGGTTGCCTACGATCTCGATCATGTTCGGGCCTGCTTGCGCCGGCAAAGGAGCCGGAGCTGACGATGCAGCTGATGACAAGGACAACGGGGAGTCGGGGTCGAACTTCCTCCTCTTGAGCTGAATCCTCACTGCACAAGACATGCTAAGTCAATGCGACGAGAATTAAAGTCTTTCTGAAAATTCTGACACAACGACGGCTTGAATGTGTAATGCCCACAAGCAACTCGTAGAGCTGTCGCTTCATCATCTCCAGCTGAAGCTTTCGAGGATCAGTAGGACCTGTATGTAGTTCTGTATGAATGGCAAACCAACAACAAAACACGTTACATATAACAAACGCATATGTGCACTTATAAACCCTTGCTCCGGCCTGTGTGGAACACTGCTGGCTTCGCATTGCCCGGAGACGGCATGGATGCTGCTGGGGAACTCACGTGTGGTGGGGTTGCAGCAACGGGTGATGGCTCATCCCACTCGGGCTGGCTGTCTGTCGAAATCGCACGTGGACCCGGAAGACTTGGCGTGCAGGGCACGGGAGTGGTTGTCTGGGAGTCTACGACCCTGGGCAAATAGAGCTGACCAGGATTGATTGTCGGGGCTACCACAGCGCTCGGCATCGAGGGCTGACCAGGATGGGTTGGGGAAGCTACCGCCACAGCATTCGGCATCGAAGCAGCTACCACCACAGCATGTGGCATCAAGGGCTGACCAGGATTGGTTGTCGGGGCGGCGACCACAGCACTTGGCATCGAGGGATTGCTTGTCGGGGAAGCTACCACCACAGCATTCGGCATCGAGGGCTGACCGGGATTGGTTGTCGGGGCAGCTACCACCACAGCACTTGGCATCGAGAGCTGACCAGGATTGGTTGTAGGGGCTACCACAGCAGTCGGCATCGAGGGATTGCTCGTTGGGGCAGCTACCAGCACAGGATTCGGCATCGAAGGCTGACCGGGATTGGTTGTCGGGGCTTCCACGGCACTCGGCATCGAGGGATTGCTTGTCGGGGCATCTACCACAGCATTCGGGACCGAGGGCTCATCAACAGTGCTGTCGGGACCCAGCTCGGATGCCTCAGAAGGTGGCTCCGTGGCTCCACTGGCCACTGGAGTGGAAGCCTGGCCCACAGTAGTTTTGCTCGCTGTACTATATAGAAAGCAACCCGCACTCAGCTAGCCATGCACTTAGTCTCCGGAGTGTACATCAAAACGGGCTTGCATGAGGCCCTCGATCCAGCCTCGGCAGCACGATCTCGAATTCCTTGGACGTAGTCCTGCCAAAATCGCAATTCACTATAACACGTGCAGGGATGCATGACCCCAACAAAGTCAAATCGAGAAACTTGGAGACTCTATGTGTACATAGTGCATTGCCTCTATATATATAGTCAAGATTCCAGATTAAGGTTTTTGATATGCACACCCTTAATTCTATTTATGTGCAAGAAAGGCCCCATTCAGTCTTGAGCAAAACGATGCACTGGTGATCTATCTGTCCTCCAGCTCCGGGTTCAGGATCAGACACATGTCTTGGAAGTCGGGATCCTCGTGCATGCAGCTGCTCATGATCGTGCAGTAATGCATGCATGTGTTGTACACGTAGGTGCATATCGAACAAAAGAATCATGCTGAAACCACGAAATCCAGTACCGAAGCCAAGAGTCCAAGCTAACAAGTTTCTTTTGTGTCTTCCTTTTCACGAACCCAGCCAAATGCCGGATAGCCCAAGCTTCATCATCGATTTGTGTATCCGGAACTTCCCTTGAAGCCATCATGTAAAGCGCTTTCACACACCCACGAAGCGGATCGATATCTGGCAACTTCAAGGCACATGCTGTCATCTTCACCAGAACTGGTGTCATAATATCACAGTTAGCGATCGCAAGCTTGTTAGAGGCATCCAAGTTCTGATCAGCAACTGGAACGACAACGCTGCTGCCACTGCGAATCCTTTCCCGAACACATTGCTCAGCCTCCCAGGCCGCAGCCAACCCTTCCGCACTGAACCTATCCGGCTCCGCCATTGTGGCACCTCTACACGAAGCCTAAAGCACCACTCTAGAAAAGGCTGCAATCATGGAGCATGGCACGTTTAGTCAATCTGACGCAGGACCACAATCAGCGGGCTCGGCTGGGTTTCCGGCATCCTCCGACGATGGGGCTCTCGAAAAAGAGCTCTGCAAGCCAAGATGTGCTGAAGATTGGGGCTCGATTGCCTGTAAGATCATCTTACTGGCTACTTCGAAACCATACATATTGATTCATTTAATCTTAAAATTAGGGTTCTATTGGAAAACCAGGTTTTACTAGGAAGAACGCGGTTCTCACAACATGATGCCTGAAACCCAGGCTTCTGCATCACACCCCAACTTTTATTAGGTTCTGGCTGCTGAAGGTAAGGTTTAGGGTTCAGGGTTGAGTTGGCTGTTCGGAGAGGTCCGAGTCGCTTTGGACAAGGGATTTGCTTGAAGCCCTGAGAGTTCTTGCATGTGATACATTAGAAGCTGCCCCCACCCTGTAATAGTGGTATAATAGGAATATATTAAGGCCCTAATATAATCCTATATAATCCGTATAGTCACTATTAAAGGGTGGGGGCAGCTTCTAAGTGATACAGATTTATGTAGGGTTTAGGGTTTAGGGTGAAGTACTAGGGGACAGGGTCTATGCTCTCAGCTTTCACTGTGTGCTTACTTGAAGCAAGAGTTCTGAACTGCATTGTTACGACTTTTTTGGGGGGAACAACCTGAAATCCAAAGTCCCTGAAGGCAAATCAACATGCAGACCCATGCATTCTAACCTTCATTGAGAGCGCTTGACTCCTTTGGTCCTTTGGGTTCTGGTAACCCTTTTTTCCCTGGACCGTGTGCTGCTTCGCTTAATGTCTCCACTCGATTCTACTTCTTGCTTTCGTCTGCCAGTCAAACGGCTAGGATCCTACAGTGGATAAACCAGCTAAGTGAACTGGAACTGCAAGGGAGACACCGCATATGCCTAATCTCCTTTGACAAAAGCGCCAATATATCCCCAAAGTCCCAATCCTTACACTGCAGTCGAACCCAAACCCTAAACCCCTGAACCCCTCACAACCACCAAAATGATCGAACCCAAACCCTAAACCTCTGAACCCCTCAGAACCCCCAAAATGATCGAACCCAAACCCTAACTAAACCCTGAACCCCTCAGACCCTCAAAATGAACTTCACATCGAAACGACCAAGAAAACCCTTCAAAGCCAACCCCAAGCTCTCACAATCCGACACCAGAAGCCTTAGACCCTCCTTTATAGCACCCCTTATACGGACCTTTATCAGATGCCCTATGAAACCTTAGAAAACACATTAAAACTTCAAGAGAACCCAGTAAAACCTCACAAAGCCGACTGATTGCCCCCAACGTCCCCAAACAGTAAGCCTAAACGCCAGACCCTGACCCTAAACCCTAAAACTCTAAACCCTAAACACCCTAAACAGTAAATTTCAACGCCAGACCCTGAACCCTAAGCCCTCAACCCTAAGCCCGAAAACTCTAAACCCTAAACCCCTAGTTAAACCCCTAAACCCTAAACCCCGAACCTACCTCAAACCTAAACCCCTAAACCCTGAACAACCCTAAAACTCTAAACCCTAAACACCCTAAACCCTAAACTCGGATTATGGGCAGGTTCGGCGTACGCGCTGAACGGGATCTGCGGCAGCCGGGCCCTCGTGTCGCAGGGCGGCGTCCGAGAGGGTGGAGGGGTGTAGGGTTAGGGGTTTAGGGTTTAGGGCTTCGGGTAAATATGGGGTTTGGGATTTCGGGTTTAGCCTAAACCGTTTAGGGTTTCGGGTATGGGGTTTGGGGTTTAGGGTTTCGGGTATGGGGTTTAGGGTTTGAGGTTTGGGGTTCAGGGTTTAGGGTTTAGCTTTGAGGTAGGCTTCGGGGTGTAGGGTTTAGGGTTCTTGGGGCCGATTACTGCAAAGACGATGGGTTTAGAGGGTCCCAGGTGTGGGTTTCCAGGGTTTTGGTTTCGGTGTCTGTTTAGGGTTGAGGCTTTAGGGTTTAGGCGTCACCGGTTCCTGGCCCTATTGCCCGAAGAAGTTTTGAGGGGGGGTACTTAGAAATTGTTTTTGGTTGATTTTTGTTACCAAACTCCCTAAGGCACTGCTGAAATTAATTTTGCTAGGGGTCTAAGTTCGGTATAGAGGTGGAAAGGCCTTTACATTCCATCCTTTAAGAACCCACAGGATGTCAGTGCTGTTTCCACAACAGCCCAGTAGGGAGGCACTGCAATCACCAGTACCCCTTGCATGTTCTAGCAAACCCGACATAGCAGACCCCTACATCCAAGAACCCCTAAGCCCAAAATCCTGACCCCCGGAGCCGTGAAGCCTTCAGCTCCAATAACATGTGCTTCCCCAGTAAGCCCTCAGCTCCGGGAAGCCATGGATGCATAATAAGTAACCTCAGGACGGGGAAGGCGGTGGGGGGGGAGGTGGGGGTTGATCCTTCCCAAAACGCCCCAAGCCCTAAACACAGGTCACCTAACCCTAAACCCCCCAACACCCAGCCCCCTACACCCCCCAGAACCCTACCTACCGTCTCCATTGTAGTTCCGTTTTCTGGTTGACCGAAACCTCTTTCATAAGATCCTAACCATAAAGCTGCTTAGCCAAAAAAAGGAACTGCAATGGAGACTGTAGGTAAACCCTGAACTTACTGTCCCCATGAGTCAGGCCTGAGCAAGAAGCAGTTGGTCATGAACGTCTTCGAGTCTGCTGGGTGCTGAGTTCAATGGTTTAAGCTATCGGATCCCTGTTCTCGCTGGCTTAAGGTTTTAGATGGTTTAGGCTTTAGAGGTTTAGGGGCTTAGGGTTGAGAGTTTATGGTTTAGGGTTTGTTTAGGGATTTAGGGCTTAGGGTTGAAGTTTACCAGTTTCGAAGTTGGGATGTAGGGTTTCGGATTAATGCTTTAGGGGATTGGCGTTTACGTCTAAGGGCTGAGCCACTTCCCGCAAGTACCCTAAACTTAGCCTTGGGTAAGATGATCATGGGCAACTGAAGGCGAATGCCTGCAACCGTAATCCATCTGTGGCTGCTTTGTAAGTGATTACATGATGCGTCCTAGGGTCCCCAAACCCTAAACCCCAAACTTTTCTATGGAGCCCTACTTGTGGAAGCACCCTTCTGGAACCCTTGTGACTAAAACCCTTATAGACGCCCTTGTAGAAACATTCAAGAAACACTTATCGAAACACCTATCGAAACCCTCATAACACCCTTATAGAGTGGTAGATCTCTTAACGAAACCCGGTAGAACCCTACAGAACCTTTCATGGAACCCTAAAAGAAACCCTGATGGAGCCCTTGTATAAACTCTTGCAGAACCCCTTGCAGCACCCTTAAAACTATAAACAGAAACCCTTATAGCACCTATAAACCCCAAACTCTAACCTAAACCCTTATAGCACACTTACTCTGGCCGTGAAACAGCCGGGAGCCCCTTCGGGAAAGGTGTCGAAGTGGAAGGACGACCCGCGACTGATCAACGTGCCGTCCGTGTCTCGGAGGGTTCACGGTAAGTCAGGGGCCAAAAAAGCACATAAGCAGAAGCATTTTATAGGGATATCCCTACCTTAATGGGCTTCAGCATAAGGGGGTTTATAAGGGACATCCCTATCCTAATTTTTGCTTATGTGCTTTTCTGGGGTCCTAGTAAGGGGCCTTAATCAGAATGGGGCTCCTTTAAAGGGGATCCTTAGAGGCGTCTATGAGGGATCTATAGTAACGGCCTATGGTATAGGGGCCTGCAGAATTACCAATACTATTGTGGGGAGTTCCTTATTATGATTATAGTGTAGTCTACCCCAAAACCCGATTAGAAGAGGGTTCCTTTAAAGGGTATCATGGGGGTTCCTTTAAGGGTTACTGTAAGGCTTTAGAATATAGGGGCCTTAGTAATTGGAATAGGGTTTTGGTGCCCATTATACTATAATTCTAACAAGGAACTCCCCAAATTGGTATAGGTAATTGTTTAGACCTCTCTAGTAGGGTTTTGGGTTTTGGGGGGTCAAAGCCTTCTTCATCAACTTCGAGTGTTTCCATCAACCAATATTCTTTCAACTGCGCTTCCCTCTACTCGGTTATCCGATTCTTTCTAACCAGAACGTCGTGGTTCAGTCAACTCCCTGTCTCCGCTTCAGTCAACCATGCATTGGTGTCAGCGCATGGTGTCGTGTCCTCAGGTCTTCCAGGAAAGCAGTCCATAACCATGCTCCCTGCGGCCCTGTATGGGACGATAAAAAACTCCATCGCAAGGCAACTGCATGTCGTGCTCTCACTGCTGTTGGTGCGGTCTTTGCTCAACGAAGAAGCCCCTGTTCCAGCAAGTCTTGCACAACAGCAGTGTGATATCCGATTTGGTGGAGAAACCCCTTCTTCCGCTGGTTGGATGGCGATAAAGGTCGTCAGGTCTGTGGGGGATCGCTTCGAAGCTTGGCCCACATCTGGGATCGGCTTTAAATCCGTGCTTCGACAGCCGTCTGCGCTCCTGGACTTCGGGGATTTGGTGCTTAGAGGTTCGACCCTGCAACTCGGAAATCACAAATAATATAGGGGCTCTTATAATCAGCAATACTTTTGTTTTGGGTTCCTTCTTAAAAGTACAGTTTAATGGGCTTCAGAACCCTATTCTAGTTATATATTGAGGCCAGTGCATTACTCTTCTTCTGCGGAAGCTCGGCCGTCCCGCCAGTTCCAGCCCCTCCTTGGACCCTCAGGTACCTACCTTGTTTAGTTCCTTATTATGTTTTCGTGGTATAAGTCCTCAAAAGGGTGGGCCTGATAGGGTCCAGGTCAAGTTTCAGATGGGAAAGTTTAGGGTAAGAAGGAGGGATGACACGGGCATTGCTGAGGGCTTACCACAGCCATACCCCAGCCCAAACCCTTGAATCGTGAAGCAGCCTCCTCAAGCTTTAAGTTTAGGGTTTAGGGTTTAGGGTTTAGGGTTTAGTCAAGCCCTTAATGGCCCTAAGCTCTCAATGCTGACCGCAGGGGTCCTAAACCCTGAACCCCAGAGTCTCAGACCCTAATTAAAGCCAAGCCCTGAACCTTAAGCACTGAAGTTGAAGAACCCTGGCCTTAAAACCTAAACCCCAAACCCTAAACCCTAAACCCCAAACCCTAAACCCTAAACCCCAAACCCTAAACCCTAAGCACTAAATTTGAATAACCCTGGCCCCAGCCCCTGAAACCCTACGGACTCGGGTTGAAACCTGGTGCCCTGGGCCGCCTTGAGAGTTCCGTACCCCCTTGACAAGTGCTCGGGGTTACTAGGGTTTAGGGTTTAGGGTTACTAGTTACTAGGGTCTAGGGTTCCTAGGGTTTAGGGTTTAGGGTTACTAGTTACTAGGGTCTAGGGTTACTAGGGTTAAAGGGTTTAGGGTTTAGGAGGGGCCATAATATTTAGGACAGGAGCTTCTTTGAAGGCTTCTTTTTCTATACGGGATACAATATGTGAGGGTGACTGCAAGGGTCACTACAAGGGCTGACTACTTCAAACAGTGTCTTGGGGCTCATTATATTTTAATGAGATCAGGGAAACCTAAACCCCAAACCCTAAACCTAGACCCTAAACCCAAAACCCTAGCCAAGGAAGACTGTTATTGGTAACCATTCTGGCTCCTACATTGTCACCCCCGCTTCTGAATCCTCATCTCCAAGGGTAAAAGGAGGGACCCTTAATAAGCAACCCTAGGTATATACCCTTAATATAGCTATTATATACCCATTATATAGTAGGGGTCCCCAATAAGGGTCCCTCCTTTTCCCCTTTGCTCATCGGCCCAGTCCCAAAGCTTGCAAGGAAGGCATCCGTCTTTGAGGCACTCAAGGGTTCCAGGCTTGACCTCAGCTATCTAAGATGCCCAGTAGTACCCCTATTCCCTTTTTGTGGTCCTAGGTTCCTTATAAAGTTACCCAATACCAAAAAGAGAGGCCTTTTTATTCTTAGGTTACTGGGTATCCTAGCTATTGTCTTTCCTTATTAAACATTTACTAGAGAAGTATAGAGAAGTTATAGAAAGGGACCAAAACCATTTTGGATTTTTATTAGGTTTCCTCGGGATGGTCTTTGGAGCGTCAGTGTCTATGTTGTTTTGGTGGATGTTGAGGGTTGGAGGTTACGGCTGGGAGCAGAGTACCCTTGAATAAGGATATGGAAAAGCCAACACATTGACCACCGTAGACCCTGAGCCCTCAGCTTCAAACACCGTTAAACCCTTAAGGTAAAAGCCAGAAAGTTGGAATATGATTATCCTAACCCTAGTATGGTAAATTATAGGGTCTCCTACCATGAAACCATATTCCAACTTTCTGGAGTTCCCTATAAACCCTAAAAGCCTGAGCTGCCGAAGACAGGTCCGTGGGATGCATCATGGGAGTTGTCAATTGCGATATCTACTTTTGCCGCTCGGCCAGGTTAGGAGTTTGGGGTTGAGGATTTAGGGCACTTTTGTAGCCGGCAGACCTTGCGCCACAAAACTCTCTGAACCTATATAGACTCTGGACGTTGCCTGCATCCGCCAGCCCTACACTAGTAATAGGCTATGCCCCTACCATTCCAATAGGGTACAACCGATTAAGCAAAGGAGCCATGCTGTTTTCAGCGCAGTTCCTTTGCAGTCTCTTCGTCCTGGGATTGCCCGCTCATCAATGATACCCCCTAAGTAGCTCGTACCTTGAGCTGCCAAAACCTAATTTGGTATGGTCCTATAAATGCTTTTTGAGGGTTCCTTCTAATTCAGAACCAACGTAGCCTGCAATGCTACTACTGTATCCTAAGCCCAAATACCCAATCATTAGGTGCTTTGGACTCTTACTGTTCAGGCTCTGGAAATGTGATTCCTCAAAACCCTGCAATTAACACTTAAACCCTAAGCTCCAAACTATATAGCCTCTGACCCCAAACTGCTAAGCTCACGGCCCTGACCCCCCAACCCTACCCCAAGCCCAGCTGCCCCAAAAGGGTTTCGACCGTTAGCGTAGAGGTCTGAATTATCAGTAATTCTGCCCCCTCCTAGTCCGTAAACGTTTTCAAATCTACACCAAACCACGGTTCTGACTATTCATGCGTGTAAGTATATTCTCTAGAACGATATATATATATATATATATATATATATATAGAAATAGATACATATATATATATATATATCTCGGCCGACGGTTGGGGGGCGTGAGGCCTGCCAGATACCTGTGCTTTGCCGAGCAACCAGACAGGACAAACAGCTGTTTACGGCGTTTAGTCTACCGCCTTGCTTTTAGATAGATTGCTGATATTGTCGGGCGTTTCGTGCTTAAGTGCTGTCTTGCGCTTCTGCCGTGTTTACCATGGAGCTCAACAGCAGCAGCAATACTTGTCACTACAAGCGTCACCTGATACAGAAATCCAGCCCTAAAACCCCAAACCCTAAACCCTATACCCTAAACCCTAAAACCCTATACTCTAAACCCTAAACCCTAAACCCTATGACCCTATGACCCTGGACCCTAAACCCTAAAACCCTATACTCTAAACCCTAAACCCTATGACCCTAGACCCTAAACCCTATAGACAGTGAACCGGCTCGCTCACTCAGGCCAGCATTGTGAGAGAGTCGGCTGTGCTGCGCACAACAAGTCTTCGATCTTGTGACCTTTAGTCCTCCCTGAGAATAGCCACAGGTTGATGTAGGAAATTTTCCCAATAAGTGAACTGCAGAAACGCAATATCTACAATCGCACTGTGACTCCAGCGGTTTTTGTTGGTGTTCTTGTCTTCACCGGATCGGGAGGGAGAGTGGAGCCTCTCAGTTGCAGAAGACACGGCGTCAAGATCGCTTGGCTGATGAATGAATCAACCAGGATTTTGCGCCAGACGGGGCAAGCGAAACCCGGTCCCCCAAGAGCCCCAGTGCACTTGCCCATATCCTAAACCCACATGGCCCCCAAAGTCGCGTTCCATACAGATTAGTGACGCCGGGTGGCAACGGGTTCTGTGCCCAGCCGAGCGGAAAAATTGGTGCAGCCGTTCCGACGGCTGTTCGTTGTTAGGTGGTGTACCGAGTTTGCACCAACAACTCCAGCAGCATGTTCCGCAGAAGCCGTGTGCAGTGCTCTCCAGCAACTCACCGTCTGTTGTATCTACACAGTTCCATATCAAATCCATTCGCTATGATGCTTGTCGTGGGCTTCCTTCTCATTGCGCTGGCAGCCGGGTTTCGATCGAAGAGCGACCCGGCCTCGCCGTGGGACGAGCATCCGGCGAGCTCCGCCGAGGCGCTGCAGGAGCTCCTGGGAACTGCGCTGGCAGAGGCCAACACAGCTGAAGCCACCGGAGACGAGCCACGCGATGCAGAAGCACAGGAGGGGACGCTTAAAGAGCAGGTTGCCATCATCATGAAGGATTGGCAGAGCGCCAGCGCAGGCGCTTGCCATCAGCAACTGGGGCTCTTGATGAACAACCTCATGTTTCTGGGTAGGCCTTTGGGACATTTTATATTTTCCCTTATTGGGCTTAATAGGACCCTATTTAGGAATATTTGTCAATGTTTTTGAAGGGCCAACCTAGGTTTGCATGCGAATCCTCGCATCCGGAAGCCGACTGGATTCTCGACTACTACAACCCCGCCCTTCCGGACAAGACCTGTGCCGAGAGCGTCAGCGACATCTTCGCTTCAGGAAACGAACTGGTGGAAACCCTCCGCGTCTCCAGAGAGGCCGTAGCTAGGATGCCCAGTAGTACCCTTATTCCTTTTTTGTAGTCCTAGGTTCCTTATAAAGTTACCCTATACCAAAAAGAGAGGCCTTTTTATTCTTAGGTTACTGGGTATCCTAGGTAGCCTCCTACGATGTGGACAGCAAGACGCTCCGTCGATATCAGGCTCTCTCCTTTCTGAGGAGCTGGCTGGTGAAGTTGACCGAGACTCGTGATCATGCGCTACTTTGGGCCGGCTTCTGGGACGGGGACCCCGAGAACCGCACGACGCAGACAGCGCTCTCCAATTTTGCCAGGGAAATAGAGCACGCGACGGTGCACCCTACCACCTTCTTGGGACGAGCCATTGAAGCTAGCCAGGACCTCGGCGCCTGCTACGAAGATGCCCAGACCAGCGCACTGGCAGCAAACATGTGGTCAATCGCAAGCATGAGCTTCGTGCTCGGGATGCGTGACCGGGCACAAGGAACGGTCATCGCTTTGGTCAACAAGCAGATCACGGGTGAGCGTAACTTGTCGCAGTCCGTGCTGTCCACGCATGAAATCCCAACGGTGGGGATCGCAGCCTGGGGGCTCGGGTTCTGGTCTCCAAAAGTGATGGTTGTGGACCTCATGGGCACATGCGACAAGACGAGCCCAGCGCTGCAGAAGCGGCTTCTCGCCCGCCTGCCCTCTTGGGCCAAGTCAATGACGAACTGGAGCCCGGAAGCCTTCGCGACGAGGTCGCGGCTCCAGTGGCAGTGCATCGACTGCTCGGGGGCTTGCAGCCTGGACGAAGCCTTGGCAAAGCACGTGGAGAAGCTGGTCAAGGCCTTTTCTTGAGAGATCCTGCTCAAATTCTGATCTCTGTCCTTCGTGCTGGTCTTGTATGTTAACTCACCCATGTCCCCAGCGCCCATGTACCCAAAATGTATATACTTTGGCGATATAGGGAGTACTTTAAGCATTACGTCCAACTTGGGTACAGGTAGGGGTCCCGTTTCCCGGAGGCCAAGGAGGAGCAAGACCGGAAGGACCAAGAGCTCCGCGAGGCCCCGACAATAGGGCTATTATAAGGATATGGTTTAGGGTTTAGGGTTTAGGGTTTAGGGTATACTATAGGGAACCAAATACCACTATTCTGGGGTTCCTAATTCTGATCATGGTATAATGGGCCCCTGAACCCTACTCTAATTATGAATGGCGGTATATTAACCTCAAGAGCGCGGCCCGCCATGGGGCCTGGGTTTTTGGGTATTGTGCTTCTTTGGAGTCATATACTAGAAGCCTCTTCGATGTGCGGACTCCGTCCATCCATCCACCCACCCATCCATCCATCCATGCATGCATCCATACATCCATACCCTCTATTCCTTCATACATCCACGCATCCATACATACATCTATACATCCGTACACCCATACATACATACATACATATACATACATACATACACACGCACATGCAGATAAACACACGTTCTAGTACTCACAAAGGTGCAAGACTTTGTGACTATGCACTTGTGTTTTTACGCACCAGCAGGTGCATTCCCACGTTTACACATACACGCGTACATAAACACACTAGCCAATACGCGTACTGTTTATGCATGTATCTGCGTTGCCACGGGCCCACGAGGTAGCCCACCCCCCTAACTGCTTCAAGAAGCTGGACAGCGAGATTGCCTCGAGAGCAGGGTAGTGTAAAACATTCTTGCCGACTCGGCTCAGACAGTTTGCTTTGCAGTTTGCAAACATCCATCCCCGCGGCACCCTAAACCCTAAACCCTCAAGAAAATGATAAATAGAAATTGCTTGTCCTTGTTTGTAACCACCGCTAAGGCCCAGCATTTCGGTTAAAACTGGCGTTAGCTTCTTGATAACCCAATTTCGCACAACCACAACCTCAACCATTAACTCAGCCCAGCCAACTCAAAACAGCCACCCGATCAAAAACTGAACAAGCTTCTTGATAAACCAATTTCGCACAACCACGACCTCAACTTCTAACTCAGCCCAGCCAGCCAAGCCAAACCGGTCCAGCCCAGCCCAACCCAGCCGGCCCAACACACCGATTAAAAATTGAGTAAGCTTCTTGATCAACCAATTTCTCCACAAACTTGTAACCACCATTACGACCCAACACGCCGCTTAAAATTGAACAAGCTTCTTGATAAACCAATTTCTCCATAACCTCCAACCCAGGCCCACCTTCCCAGACCCCAAATCCAAACTCCAAGGCCCAGACGCCAAATCCAAGCCCCAAAAAAGGCCCAAAACCAGCCCCAAATCCAGGCCCCAAACCCCAAATCCAAATCCCAGACCCAAATCCAGGCCCAGCCCCCAAATCACCTTCCCAGACCCAGATCCAAGTCCCAAGGCCCAAAATCCCCCAAATCCAGGTCCCACCCCGAATCCAGAATCCAGGCCCAATCCCAAATCCAGGCACCTCCAAGCCCAGGCCCCAGACCCCAGGCCCCCAATCCAAGCTTCAAAGTCCAGCCCAAATCCAGGCCCCAAGGCCCCAAATCCAGGCTCCAGACCCCAATCCAGGCCCAGCCCCAAATCCAGGCCCCAGACCCCAAATCCAGGCTGCAAACCCCAAATCCAGCCAGCCCCCAAATCCACAAATCCAGGCCCCAGGCTCCAACCCAGGCCCCAGACCCCAAATCCAGGCCCAGTCCCAAATCCAGGCCCCAGGCCCAAATCCAGGCTCCAAACCCCAAATCCAGGCCCAGTCCCAAATGGCCAGGCCCCAATCCAAGCCTCAGGCCCCAAATCCAGGCTCCAGACCCCAAATCCAGATCCAGTCGCTCCAGACCCCAAATCCAGGCCCAGTCCCAAATCCAGGTTTGAGGCACCACATCCAGGCTCCAGACCCCAGCTCCAGCCCACCCGCGCAGCAAATTTCAAAACATGGTTCGCAAAAAAAAACTTTCGGTCAAAAAGTTTTTGGGACCCAAACCCTTAACAATTTCTATAAACCCTAGAACCCCAAACCCTAAACCGGGGCTGCTTGGGGTGTCCGACAGGTCGACCTGATCCCGAGCTCAATCTGCTTATCAGACGCAGCCCCTCCTTCCATCCAAAAGTAAAAGGAGGGACCCTTAATATAGCTATTATATACCCATTATATAGCCCATTATAGGGTAGGGGTCCCCATTAAGGGTCCCTCCTTTTCCCCGTTGAAAAAAATATCAGCAGTAACGGAAACCAAGAAGCTCTGACTGACATCAAAAACAAATACAGTAGAAGCTGCCCCCACCCTGTAATAGTGACTATACGGATTATATTAGGGCCCTATTATATTCCTATTATACCACTATTGCAGGGTGGGGGCCCCTTCTAACAAATACATCAATCACGGGAAATCAAAAAGCCACAGAAACCAACACCACCCAAAGCAAGCATTTCCGAAACAGGCGGAATGATTCAGACCATTACAAAACATGCTTTTGTTCCTGTAGTTTTGCTTGTTTGTTTTCGTTGTCTGTGTGTTTGTTTGCTTGCTTGCTTGTTTGTTGGTTTTGCGGTTTTCGTCTATTAGGGTTATAAGAGGACACCAAAGAGCCTATCAGGAAGCACACAAGCCAACCAATGTGAGAACACTAGTGCATCGAACTGTAAAGTGAGTTTGCGAAAACCTGGAAACCTTCACCCCAAACCCGTTAAACCCCTAAACCCTTCTGAACCCTACAACCCGAAACCCCTAAACCCTAAACCCCTTAACCCCTACACCCTAAACCCCTAAGCCCTGAACCCTTCTGAACCCTCGGCCGTTGCTCCCTGCCAGGTCGTGAGCCCTCGTTTCACGGCCGCGAGCAGTGCAGAGCTTAGCAGGAAGGAGGTGATCTTGGCTTACCCTAAACCCTAAATCCCGAATGCTTAATCCCTAAACCCTAAACCCTATAATTCCTAAACCCTAATCCCTGAACCCTAAACCCTGAACCCGGAGGTGAACTTGGCTTACAAGCTGATGATGTCTGTGAAGACCTTTCGTCAAAAACTCGC
Source organism: Symbiodinium sp. CCMP2592 (assembly GCA_905221615.1). Lineage (NCBI taxonomy): Eukaryota > Dinophyceae > Suessiales > Symbiodiniaceae > Symbiodinium > Symbiodinium sp. CCMP2592. The sequence continues at coordinate 297,858 of CAJNDT010004112.1, forward strand.
ACTTTCGAAGCGCGCGCGTGCGCTGGAAATTCAGCTCAAGAAGGCGGCCAGGGAGGTGAGGGTTTGGAGAGAGATCGACCACCCATTCATTGAACGGCGTGTGGCTGGGCTTTGGAGTACTGAACTTTAATGACTTTTTGGGGACCTGTCACTTAATGGGAGCCATTTGTGACATGACAGTCTATACTTTTTCTCCCCGGCTACTTCAAAGCCGAGGTGGAGTACCTCCTCCAAGAGGATGCTGATCCGAACCTTCCGGACCGGCTCGGCCGCACAGCCCTCCTCTATGCCGCATACGATGGGGACGTGAAGATGGTCGAGACATTGCTGAACGCCGGAGCCCACGCGGAGGCCCACGATGAGGAAGGCAACGTCGCCCTCATCTATGCCGCAGGACTCGGCCACCTGCAGGTAGTGAAGGCCTTCGTGAAGGCTGGAGCTCAGCTGGAGGCTCACGGACGGAGTGGCGACACAGCCCTCAAAACCGCTGCGTTCAAGGGCCGCTTGCAAGTGGTCGAGGCATTGCTGAAAGCCGGAGCCCAGCTGACTGCCCGCGGTGTTGGTGGTGACACAGCCTTCATGGTCGCTGCAAGAGAAGGCCACTTGAAGGTGGTTGAGGTCTTGGTCAAGGCTGGAGCCCAGCTAGAGGACCGCAATGACGATGGTGACACAGCCCTCATGTTCGCTGCATTCCATGGCCACTTGAAGGTGGTCGAGGCGTTGGTGAAGGCCGGAGCGCAGCCGGAGGCTCGCAATGAGAAAGGCGACACAGGCCTCGTGCTCGCTGCAAAAGAAGGCCACTACGAAGTGGTTGAGGCCTTGGTGAAAGTCGGAGCGCAGCTGGAGGCCCGCAGTGAGTTTGGCTGCACAGCATTAATATGGGCTGCACAAAAGGGTCACTACAAGGTGGTCCAGGCCTTGGTGAAGGCAAAAGCCCAGCTGGAGGCCCGCAATGAGAATGGCGAAACAGCCCTCATGTTCGCAGCTGAGAACGACCATTTGCAAGTGGTGGAGGCATTGTTGAAAGCCGGAGCCCAGCGGGAGGCACGCCACAAGGATGGCTTCACAGCCCTCATGTTTGCCGCAGGCGCGGGCCACCGGCAAGTGGTTGAGGCGTTGCTGAAAGCCCGATGTCAAGTGGAGGCGCGCAATGAGCAAGGCTTCACCGCCCTGATGTGGGCAGCTACGGCAGGTCAACTGCCCGTGGTGGAGGCCTTGCTGCAGGCTGGAGCCCAACCGCAGGCCCGCGATGCGGGGGGCGAAACTGCCTTGGACCTTGCGCAGGACTTTGGTTACAAGGAGATTGCAGACATCCTGCGGCAATACGCCGGTGCCCACTGAAGCCCTGAAAAGCCCAGGCATTTGCAACGTCTCAGGGTTCTAGCTCTGTCTTCTGCGTGGAGGCGGCCAGGTACCGAGGCCGTACCTTTCTTATCGCATCTGAGTATTCTCTCGAATCTGATAAGTAGTGATATAAGTGACAGAAATTAAGTGACATAACTGACAGAAATGAAACTAGCAATATCGTAGTTGCTATGCTGAGTCCATAGGCCTTGCAACCTCCCAAACCTCAAATCCTCAAGCTCTCTGCCCTGGCGTGGTTAAGGCTCCAGTGTTTTGGGTTCTGGAATCTTGATGAGTGCAAAAAGTAAAAGCCAGAAAGTTGGAATATGATTATCCTAACCCTTCTATGGTAAATTATAGGGTATCCGACCATGAAACCATATTCCAACTTTCTGGAGTTCCCTGTAGGTTGGATGATGTCCCTATCAGGATGCTGGCAATGAGCACCCATGCCCTGCACCAGGAACCCCCTAACTCGAATCAGAACTTCGAAAGCGTTCAAAGAAAGTCCTGACATCTGAAGCCCGATGCAGCTTTCCTGTTTTTCCCATTGCGTTTGCCACTAGTGTGTGTTTTTTCCTACCGTGTTGAGAGGCTCCCGAAGGAAATACATAGACCCAGTAGGAGGGAAAGCTGTTCTTTGGGTGCCTATGAACATCTACCTATAGTCTCCATTGTAGTTCCTTGTGTGGGTTAACCATAAACTACATTATAGGATCCTAACCATGAAACATGGTTAACCAAGAAAGGAACGACAACAGAGACTATAGGTATAGTACAACCCTCAATCCTATACCTTAAACCCTAAACCCGAAACCCTGAAACTTGTTAGAAAGGCTATTCGAACGACTGTGCTCTTCTCGAAGCTTCGGCTCTCGCAGAGAACGCGCGGGCGCTGTAGGATTTAGAGCGCCTGAACATCTCCGGAGGATTTAGGGGTCTCGGGTGTAGGGTTTGATATAGGGCTCATATACGGGTTGATGGGTTTAGGATTCCTGGTGCGAGTTTCCAAGGTCTAGGTCGACCATCTGCAGATTCGACGGGGGCCCGGAACCCGAGCCCTAAACCCGAAACCATACCTTAACCCTGAATTTCGTATTGGGAGCAGAATTTGAGGGGATATCGCTGGGCCATGCGCGCTCTTGGCCGCTTGGCCCTGCGCCGCCCGTCCCGGCTCTTTCCGTCACTGGGCGCCGCCCGCGCCGCCGCCGCTGCCTCGCAGAAGCCTCCCCAGCAAGGCATCGAAGGGGTTTTAAGATTCAGTGGGTGTGTAGGGCTTACCTTAACCCCGAAGAACCTACATTTGTAAGGACTTTTTATAACGAAATTATCATGGTTAAGGTAAGACTTCGGGGGTTGAGGGTGTTAAAGGGTTTTAGGGTTGAGGGTGGAGGCCTTTATGGGGTTTAGGATTAGAATCTTAGAGCTTCTAGAGTTGGCTTCGGAGATCTCTGGAGTTAATTGGGTTGACATAGGGTTTAGGGTTCCGGCCTCTGGGTAGATGTCAGGATTCAGAGCTAGGGTTTAGGGCATAGATTTTAGGATTCAAAGCTTAGGGTTTAGGGATTAGGGGATCAAGGGAACATGTACGAAGCTTATCAAGACAGCCCCGGTTCCATAGGAGGCGACTGAAATGAGAGCCCAATTCCAACAAAAGTTGAACAACCAACATTAAAGCGCTTACAAAAGAGGCCCTAATAATTACCTATACTACTTTGGGGGTTCCTGATTATAGTTATAGTATCATGGGCCCCTAAACCCTACTCTAATTATTAAGGCCCCCTATATTAAGCCCCTGTTTGAGGTGTTGGGATGTCGGGTTGGGGTAGTCACAAACTGTGGGAGGTAGCATCCAAACCGTAGCGTGGCAGAGCCCCATGCCACACTTGAGAGTCCCGTTTCTGGGTTCTCGTTAAGGCACGTAGTTAAAGTGAACAAACAGTTGAGATCTATGGGAAAAAAGAAGGTTTCCCTAGTGTTTTATCTTAAACTGAGTTCCTTAACAAGACCTCAGGTTTTGTAAGCTTTGTTAAACTTGGTGCTCCATCTTTGTTGTCATATACACCCAACCGGGCCATTAAGAATGATGTTCGAGGAGGCTTTTCAATTTGGCGTGTGTTATGCGACCCTCCTGCACCTAAAAGTTGTGGACTAGCTCAAGGACATACACATCTAGGATGCCCAGTAGTACCCTTATTCCCTTTTTGTAGTCCTAGGTTCCTTATAAAGTTACCCAATACCAAAAAGAGTGGCCTTTTTATTCTTAGGTTACTGGGTATCCTAGACATGAATGTGTTGAAGCCTCCAGCTGCAGACAAAAGGTTGGGGCAACGTTCTTTCTGGGGCTGCTATGAAGCCTTCATGGGCGCAAAGCTTGGAACCAGATCGCCGAAGCAACCCAAAACCCTTTGCAACACCCTTTCGGAGTCCTTCCGGAGCTCTGATACATCCTTATCGAACTGGTCCAGAACCGTCTTTATAAAGCCCAGTTTGATTCCTTATACACCTATAGAACTTCAAACCAAATTTCAATCCCGACTCGGCTCGGCCACACTTACAAAAAACAGGCCATAAAATTCTAGGGGCTGCGCCCAGGTGCGGGCAGCGCGAGTTGTTGTCAGCGGATGTAGCGGGGGAACGGGAAAGACACGGTCAAAATTTCCAGACGGTGCCGAGACAACGACAGCTCGACACCGGAACAAAAGTGTGACGTAGGCCCGAAGTGCACAACTTATGGGTGATTAGCCCTCGTCGGCCCTCCATGTAGCCCGCATCCGCCCTCCGCCGGACCCCGCTGATGCTGATGATGCGCGCCCTTTGGCGGCTTCCGCAACCCACTCAAAAACTTGGGAGTTATGACTTCGCGCCCACGTCGCGCCGCCGGCGCCGGTTGCGGGCGCCCGAGGGCTCATGATGCTCGCCGGCTCGCCTCCTGGGGTCGTCCACGGCGGCCCCGAAACCCGCCACACCGCGGGGAATGGCTGCAAAACGCGTGCGCGTTCCGAGACGCCTTCGGGCCAGGCCCCGCGCGGCCCGAGGGAGAAACGAGGGTCCGATGATGCGGGGTCCGGGGCGGGTCGGCGGCACTGTCGGTCGTGGCTTCTGCTTCGCAGACGAAGCTCATTCGTCTGAGCCATAGCTCAGTCCATACAGGGCAGCGAAGCGCTGCCCGATTTAAGAGCCTCCGGCTCAAGCCGCCGACCCCGTGGGCGACAAAGCAGAAGCCGACTGCATCTGTACAGGAGCTATGTGGGGACCAGGGATGTGGGAGGGGGGAACGGGGGGGAGAGGGGGAGGGGGGGGAGGGAGGGGGGGGGAGGGGGGGGGAAGGAGGGGAGGAGGGGAGGGGAGGCGAAAAAAATTGATGGTCTCCTACAGTGAGCTGATTTGAACCCAATGGGCTGCGGTGTGATGCTTCTGGGGGCTTGGGTGCTGCTTGCAAACAGCCATGGGGTACCCCCCCCCCCCCCCCAGGGTGCGCCCGGTGTGCGGGATTTTGGTTGGGGAGGAGGGAAAAAGGGAGGTTAACACCTCCAAACCCATCGAGACCCATCCAACACGCCGCCAGGGTCGGCGGATAACCCTAAACCCTAAACCCCAAACCCTAGCAGACCAACACAGAATCCCAGACCAGGCCCGCTACTGGTGAGTGCGACCGGAGCACCGCTGTCCAGTGCTTCGACATCGAACCCTGGCAAAAGTCGTGCTTTCGTATGTACGAGGGTTTCAAGTTTTTTTTGTTTGTATGCTACGCCCATGCAGGGTTCTATTCTTGTAAGTACGCATGGGGCAGAAAATCATGGTTTGACTAGAACTCCACACCTTGGACCCATGTGCAGACTTTGGGATAGAGTTGGGATAACCTCCCCTTCGGATTATTTGTATTGCATGCAACAGTCTTACGTGCAGGTACCCTCTGTTAGCTCCTGCCTTCCGAAACCTTGGGAATGTATGGTGCGGTGTTGCTAAGCTCCCCCCCTCCACCCGGCCAATGGTATGGTGTTGCCCGCCCCCCCCCCCCCCCTTGTGAGGGTTGGTGTTTGCTTGAGGGTTGGCATTCTTGGACGGGGGGTTTCCCAAAATTAGGGGTACCTTATTCTGGGGTCCTTATAGTAAGGATCCTGCATTTAAGGTCCCCTATTTTCGGAAACCCCCATATTTTGGTTTCGCCGTCTCTTGCCTAGCCTAGGAGTTCGCTGGGCGCGGAGCTGGAGCTCACCCCACAGAATGCTGCGCAGGTGGCGGGATCATGGGGAGAAAGCTTGTAAATCGATCTCGGCTAAACCCTACCTAAACCCCAAGCCCTACGATCCCTCCTTTCATGTTACGGGTTTCCTGTTATGGTTTCCCTGTATATGTTCTCCAAGCGGTGAGTCTTGGAGTTTAGCCTAATAAAGCCTTACACCTTAAGCCCAGGAACCCTGGAATCCCTAAACCCATAACCATACACGCTGGACCGAGCGCCCCAACGCAATCCCTATCAACGGAGGGTATGTTTATTAATCAGCGCATCTCATGTAGACCCCTGGCCTTACGCTTAAGGTGCACTAAACCCTGAACCCTCGAAACCTCCCAAACCCTAAACCTTGTACCTTAAATCCAAAGCCCTCCAAACTTCGTATCGCTCGGAAAATGGCTTTCGGGCTTTCTGAGGAAATGAGATCTTCGGGCCCAGGAGCTCTGGTTTAGGGTTTAGAGTCTAGGGTTCAGGGGTTAGGGTTTAGAGTTTAGGGTTCGGGGTTTAGGGTTTAGAGTTTAGGGTTTAGGGTTTAGAGTTTATAGCAAAGCCCCGAAGCCGGTCGACCCTCGTCATACCTATAGTCTCCATTGTAGTTCCTTTCTTTGGGTAACCAGAATCTCTATGAATAGGATCCAAACCATAAAACTGGTTAACCAAAAAAAAGGAACTACAATGGAGACTATAGGTACATGCCACTGCGACACCTCTAAGGCACGAATCCCTGAGCACAAATCCCATGAAGCTCTACACCAAGTTTCACTAGTCATACGGTTCATGACATAAATCCTGCATTACCCATAATAAGGAAGATACCATAATTCCCATAGTTTAGGGTCCTTAAGGTAATGCAGGATTTATATCATCAACCGTACTACTCAGCCCAGACCCACGACTTTCATCACGCCTCTGTAGTCAGACGTCCACGCCGTCCCTGCCATAGTTTGTGGGACTTACTTCCAGTGCACCTGCAAACCCAAAACTGCACTCAAACCCCCAAATCCCAATCGACCCCTCCCAAACCCAAGACCCTGAGCCTGAACTGAGGCCTTTCGGCCATTACTTTGGCAAGCAAAAATCGAAAGTCCTAAGAATGCTTATAGTTCCTCTTTTGTTTCACCCATGTTATAATTGGGATCCTATGAGGCAACCCAAAAAGGGGACTGCAATGGAGACTATAGATATTTAGGCAACTGCGAAGCTTGGTTCGATATTCCGGATAAGACTGCACAGGGTATGTAATGTGTACCCCGAGAAGAAAAGCTTTTGGATTGGAGTTCCCGAAGCCAAGCAATCGGGGCACGTACTTGACTTGAAACCAAGTCGTAATTATTTCAGTTCCGAATCCTAAGCCCTGCAACCGCATGGAAAGGGAAAGCTCTCAAAATGGCTTCCTCCGAAACTCTGCAAGCCCCCAACCGAACAGTACGGCACAACGACACAAAAATGAAACCCGCGTGTAGATTTGGGTTCCTGTTGCTCTGCCTCCTTCGACTGCCAAACGAGGTCCACAAGCCACTGAAGTCACAACAGTGATCCCCAGGGGGGTACTAACTACGGAAACTGCAGTCTCTAGTTACGCAAGACCGTATTCGTACCATTAAATTCAGGCCCCCGTTCGAAAGCCTACGAATCTGCAACACCCTACCCTAAGGCCCCGTAGTAGCTCCTTTTTGGGATTACTTTATGGTATTCCAGATCTGAACCCCAAAAAGGAACTAGTGTGGGGCCTTTGGGTAGTAACTACCGAGCGGAACATTCTTCATCCCCGAAACCTTAACCCTGAAACCCTCGACGCCTAAAGCTCTGAACCCTAAATTTCTAAATGCCGACACCCTGGATTCTGAAACCCTAAACACTGAACCCTATAAAACCCGACAACCTAAATCCTCATTTGGAGGTGCTCCAAAGCGCCAGCCCCTTTCTGACACTCTTCCATTCGTTGAGGTTTAGGCTTTCAGGCTTAGGGTGCAAGGTCAAAGGCTTCAGGTTTGTAAGCTTTGGTTCAGGGTCTAATTCGATAGTTTAGCAGTTAACCCTAAACCCTAAACCGTAAGGGTTTGTAAGGGTGGAGAATTTGTACTCCTAGTTGGAGGTCGCCCCCCGGCGGGGGCTCCCATTCGTTTTTCTGGGCAGTATAATTACCTTAATATAATATAGTATAATATAGTATAATATCATATATAATATAGTATAATATAATATAATATAACATAATATAAAGTTCATGTTGAGGATCCCATCCCCTGGTACTTGGCAGGGTTTTGGTTTTGTGGTTTGGGGGCTAAGGGTTGACGGAGTACTTCAAAGGCATGTTGCCTATTTCAGCTTGTTTGGAGTCTCCTTAGACCCTGGAGTGCTTGTTTCCCGCGATAGCTTGTTAGGATCCTAGAATCAAAAGCTCACTACATTTTAGGATCCAGGTTTTGGGTGAAGGATGAAGGTTTAAGACCAGGGTGAAACGATGGGTTTCGGGTTTCAGGTTTCAGGGATTCGTCGTTGAGGTTTGTTGGCTTTAAGGCGTGACGCTTTTCATGCTTCTGCTCTTCTAAGGGCTTCTCAGGAACAGAAAGGTGTGACGTTGCACTGCTGCTGCTGCTACTACTACTACTACTACTACTACACTACTACTCCTGGTACGACTCCTAGTGCTAGTACTGTTACTGGCACTCGTACTATTACCAGTACTAGTACCCCTACTGGTGTTCTATTGTGTTTGTTACTAGTTAATACCATTCACACGTAATTACATATGTGTATATATATATATATATATATATCAAAGTCCTTATGTGTCTGCTGGTGTATCTGCTTGTCTGTTCGCCCGGTATTAGTTAATTCGTGTATTTCGTGTTCGTGCAATAGCAGCAATTGCACAAGCCATATCTTAAACCCTAAACCCTAAACCCTAAACCCTAAACCCTTAATCTCTGGACTATAACTTAAATCGTCAGTCCCTTGGGGTCTATCCTAAACCCGAGACCCTGGAACCTTAATCCCAAAACCCATAAAGGGAACTCCAGAAAGTTGGAATATGGTTTCAGGGTAGGATACCTTATAATTTGCCATAAAGGGTTTAGGATAATCATACTCCAACTTTCTGGCTTTTACTGTATTCCCTAAATCTCAACACCTCTATATGGGAGTTTCGGGAGTTTCTGAAAATAGGGCACCCTGACATAGTACCTTAAATAGTAGGATCCTTATTATGAGGACCCCAAATGAGGTATCCCTAATTTTCGGAAACTCCCATATTCCTGAACACAGCTTCGAGGATGCTCGTGGGGGATCTCGAGGGCCCCGTGGCGAAGAAGGCGACGCTAAGATCCGGGCGTCGGAGTTCTTAAGGCTTTAGGGTTTAGTAGGTTTTAGGGTTTAGGGTTTTACGGTTTAGTAGGTTTCAGGGTTTAGGGTTTTACGGTTTATTATGTTTTAGGGTTTGGGGTTTTACGGTTTATTATGTTTTAGGGTTTGGGGTTTTACGGTTTAGTAGGTTTTAGGGTTTAGGGTTTTACGGTTTAGTAGGTTTTAGGGTTTTGGGTTTTACGGTTTAGTAGGTTTTAGGGTTTAGGGTTTTACGGTTTAGTAGGCTTTAGGGTTTAGGGTTTTGCGGTTTAGTAGGTTTTAGGGTTTTGTTTTAAGGGTTTTACGGTTTATTAGGTTTTAGGGTTTTGGGAAAAGTTTGAGGGTTTAGGGGCTTTTGGGTCTAGAGTGTCGGGTTCAGGGTTCAGGGGCTTTGCAGGGTCTTTGGGGGTCTATGAGTCAAGGTTTAAAAGGGGTTTTGAGACTTGAGGGTGAAGGTGCTTCAATTTGTTAGGGTTTAGGGTTTAGGGGTTTAGGGTTTAGGAGTTTAGGGTTTAGGTTCAAGGATTTATAGGGTTGTGTTTCCGGGTTCGGGATTGTCGCACGAACTCACAGCTTTGTGCAATGCTTGTTGCATTGAACGTAGTGCATCGGCGACTGTAGGGCTTTGAGAAGTCCGGCGTGTTGCTTGCGTTCTCGCTTCGGGTGCATGCGGCTGCTGTGTTTGTCTCTGTTCGGTGGTACCCTCTAAACCCTAAACCCTAAACTCCACGCTAAGTAAACTCGAAAGCATCGTAAGCCATGGCGTGTTACGTTTAGGTACCCTCATGTATGCTCTAAACCCTAAACCCCCCAAAACCCTAAACTCGACCGGACCTTAACTACCCTAAGGCCCCAAAGTAGTAAGTAGTTCCTTTTTGGGGTTCGTATAGAAAGTATTAGAAGGTAATCCCAAAAAGGAGCCACTTTGGGGCCTTAGGGTGAACTCAAAAGCATGATCCTAAGCCATGGCATGTTAAGTTTCGGAGTTTTTGACTTGCGTGTCTGGTCTAGGGCTTAGGGTTCACGACCCTAAACCCTAAACCCTACACGATTTAGGGTTTAGGGTTTAGGGTTTAGGAGTTTGTGACTTGCGTTCCTGGTTGGCCAAGGCCCTGAACCCTAATGTAGGAACCTGATTAAGAAACCCTGGTTCCTACAACCTCCAAAATCGTAGGACTCATATAAAGAACCCTAATTACCTAGAAAGGCCCAAGGTTGCTTAATAATCAGGTTCCTACATTAAACCTCAGCATCCGCAACGCTCACTCCATAGCCTTGCACCCAAGACCCTAGAGGCTAGAGGGGTTGGGAGGGCACGGATAGGAAGAAGTTGACTTAGGATTGTAGGTACAAGTGCATTATGCTACGATAACTCTGCAGGAATTCGGCACTGATTTCGAGTGACGAGTGAAGACTGTTTTGCGCTACACCTGATCCCCAACCGCCTTGACTCAATCATGTGACCCAAGAGGTCCACGACCCTTAAGCCCACACCAGGATGTTTCAAGATTTCTTAAGCCAGCCCGATGAGCTAAACTGACTCGTCCCTGTATTGTAGTTGTACTACCTTCGTGTGCCTAGTTGTTGGGTTGATTGAAGGTGCAGTGCGAAATAGACGAAACGTGATTGTCTTAGGGCTTCAAGTTGTTGCTGTCTGGGTTGTAGAGCTTACCTTAACCCGGAATAACCTAAACAAATTAAGGACTTATATAAGGAAATCATAATAGGGAGCACGAAAAAGGTAGGTTCTTTAGGGTCTAGGTAGGGTTTAGTGTTCTGTTCCTTTCAGGAAGCGGAATTACAGGGTTGTTTGCTCGGGTTCCCCGCCTTCCCCTTGGCATCCATGACAGCGTGACCAAGGCTGAAGGAAATTCCCATATCAGAAAAGTTCTGGAAAGCCTGAAGAATGTATTGAAGGCAAACCGTCTGCCGTCAGATGTGAAGGTGCCCCGTGAGCGGTATTCCGAACAGTGCCATGGCGAGTTTGGGCCATTCTTGACCGCCAATCTCGAGGTCAATGGCCTGGTGGTCGGGCATGAGCTCAGTAAAAAGGTGCAGCTGAAGGAAGGAAATGCACTCTGCTTGGAAGGAGATGCACCCTAGCCGACTGAAGTTGCCGGGAGAATATGTATGAAAGGCTGGGTTCTTGTTATAAGAGGTTTACCTTACGTTAACATAATCTCATAGGGCTCTATAGTGGAGGAGCACCCTAAAGCCCTAAACCCTAAACCGTGAGAAAGAAAATGGTTGACCAAGCGCCGTTCTTCCGTAACCATGGCGTTCGGACCCAAGGCTCTTTCCCCCCTCATCTCTTTGCCCTGAGATGTCACACTTGTGCCTTTCAACCAACCAACCAACCAACCAACCTAAACACTACCTATAGTCTCCATTCTAGTTCCTTTTGCCGGTCAACCCAAAATCTCTATCAGAGGATCCTAAGCATAAAACTGGTTAACCAAAAACAGGAACTACAATGGAGACTATAAGTATAAGGCCCTAAACCCTATACCCTTGTAGAATCCCTCAAAAAAATGATACTACAATGGAGACTGTAGGTAAACCCTCAACCCTAAACTGAGGCCCTGAAGCCCGAAAGCCTCTACCCGAAGCCCTACCTTCACCCTGAATAACCTACTTTTTTAGGGGTTCCTTATTATGGTTTCCTTACATAAGTCCTTAAAAACGTAGGCTATTCCTGTTTAAGGGTATCATAGGGTTCCTTTAAGGGTTGCTTTAAGGTTTGCTTTTCGGGTTCCTTTAAGGGTTCCTTTAAGGGTTGCTTTAAGGGTTTAGTATAGGGGCCCAAAAGCCTGAACGACTTCACAAGCTCGGACCAAGCCCTGCTGTGACGGCCTGGCCAGATGCAGGGATACGAGACAGGGTAGGGTTTGGGGTTTCGGGGTTTCGGATTTCGGGGTTTAGGGTTTGGGGGTTAGGGGCTTTAGGGGTTTAGGGCTTACGGGTTTAATTCGGGGTATTTTGGGGTAGTGCTAGGCTACGAGACTCTTGCAGAGTACTCCCACAGGCGGCTTGACAACAAAAAGCGTGACATACTTTCGTAGCTCTACTGAACACCCTAACCCCAAAAGGGAGTACTGCTTCTAAACTCTACATCCAAACGCTATACCCGAACGCATCTGCTTATGTGGTCACGTGGAATGCAGGTTGGTGCTCTGAGAGCAGCGGCGCAGGGGCGCCTGCCACTGCTCCGATTGAACTGCTCAACGCTGCCGCAGCCCCCCGTCCCAAGCCCCTAATCCCACGCCCTACATTAACCCCAAATAACCTACCTTTTCATGGACTTATATGGGAGTTTCCAAAAATTCGGGGTACCTTATTTTGGGGCCCTTATAATAAGGATCCTATTATTTAGGGTTGGGGTCCCCTATTTTCGGAAACTCCCATATCAAGAAATCATTTTCGGGAACCCTACGAAGGTGGGTTTATTTGGGGTCCAGGTAGACGGGAAGCCTTGAGGCACACACCCTAAACCATAAGCGATGAACCTCCAGCCCTGCACCCCAAGCCCTGCACCGAAGAGAAGTGTTTTGTTCGGTGTTTCCGGTGTTTTGGGGTTTGAATTGGGTTTGGAGTTTACTGGGCAGGGTTTAGTGTGTTGGGCGTTTACAGGGGCCTGAGCAATTGCCAAAACTATTTTGGGGGTCCCTAAACCCTACAAACCCTATCCCCTTTAAGGCCCCTAAACCCTAAACCCTATCCCCTTTAAGGCCCCTAAACGGTGGTACCCTCTAAACCCTAAACCCTAAACCCTCTCCCCTTTAAGGCCCCGACATTATATCAAGAGTTTTCAGGTTCAGGCTTCACCTTGAGGTGACTTGAGTTCGGGGAGCTGCCGGCGTTGTTGGGATTCGTTCATGTGGGAGTTTCCGAAAGTCAGATGTACCTTATGTTCGGGCCCTTAAGATAAGGATCATACTGTTTAGGGTGCTATATTAGGGTCCCCTATCTTCGGAAATTCCCATGTCTACTCGTGAGGGGCTGGCTGTAAGTCATGTTTCTGTACCCTAAACTTTAAACCCCAAACCCAGAGCCCGATAATAAACCCTAACCCTGAACCCTCGGAACATTCCTGAATCCCAGCCCCTAAACTCCGGAAATCTCGAAACCCTATATAGTACACCTCAAGTACTGCTGGGATTCCCTATACCTTACTCATAAGGATTGAGGCTATTGGGTTTCCAACTTTTTGGCTTCTACTGTATGCCCTGCCAGAAAGCTCATTGGCCCTGCACCCTAAACCTAGGATGCCCAGTACCCTTCCTTCCCTTTTTGTAGTCCTAGGTTCCTTTGAAGGTACCCAATACCACAAATGGAGCCCTTTTTATTCCTGGGTTCCTGGGCATCCTAGATAATTATTGGTACCTTTATTTGGGGCTCTTGTTATAACTATGGTAGCATGGGCCCCAAAACCCTTTTGGACCCTATAAACCCATATGAGCATCGGACAAAACCTCCGTAAGAGCTAACATGACTAGAGCGCAACTGAGATGGTGAAAAACTAGGGTCTAGTAGGAAAACCGATAGGGGCCGACCCATGTTCTCGGCATGGCATCTTGTAGTTGATCTCTGCATAACCGATAGGGGCCGACCCGAGATCTCGGCATGAGCAGGTCGAACAATAGGTTTAGGCCGCCGCTCATATATTGACTGAGGATTTGCCAAGCGCTGCAGATTACGACTTCACCGACGCTGCTGCTGATGGCGAAGGGGCAGGTTCCCGAAATTAGGGGCCCAAAAAGCACATAAGCATCAGCATTTTATGGTGAGATCCCTACCTTCTTGGGCTTCATTATAAGTAGGGGCTCAAAAAGCACATAGGCATAAGCATTTTATAGGGATATCCCTACCTTGTTATTGGGCTTCATTATAAGGGGGCTTATATGGGATATCCCTATCCTCATTTTTCCCAGAAGAGACTGCGAAGCTGGGTTGAGGCTTCAGGCCTTCAGGGACTTAAAGGTTTAGGGTTTAGGGTATTAAACGTTTAGGGGTTTAGGGTTTAGGGTGCTTAGGACGGTTTAGGGTTCCTGACAAAGAAGCCAACTTAAGTTGAGTTACCACAACAAGAAGAGCGCATGTTGTTTCATATAGATGACAAGACTCCCAGCCAGACAAGGATGTACATGGGTCTTGGTGTCGACGGCTTCTCGTTTAGGGTTTAGGGTTCTGCTACTTCTACTACTTCTACTACTACTACTTACTACTACTACTACTACTACTACTACTACTACTACTACTACTACTACTACTACTACTATGGCTACTACTGCTGCTATTACTACTAGCATAGGGTTTGGAGTTTGGGGGTTGGTCATGTTTGGGGTAGAGGGGAGCAGGGCTTCTCATGGGTGTGTTTGCTATGGCTTTGGGCTTCGGACTCGGGGTGTTAGGGCCCATGGGGTTTACGTGTTTAGGGTTCCTTTAAAGGGTTACTATAAGGGATCTATAATAGGGTTCTATAATGTAGGGGGCCTTGGAGAGTCTATGGGTGCAGGTGTTTTTGGAAACTTCAGGCGTGACGCCTGGCTGCTAATCCTCCAGAGATGGGTCCTGCGTTGACGTTACGTACTACCTATAGTCTCCATTGTGGTTCCTTTTACTGGTTATTATGGTTAGGATCCTCTAGTATAGTTTATGGTTCACCAAAAAAGGAACTACAATGGAGACTGTAGGTAGACTACGGGAACCCTGGTATCTTATCACGGGTAATGCGGGCCGCGTCCACCAACAGCAGGGAGGAACTCTCCAACGTAACTCGAAACCCTGGCGGCGAACCTGAACCGCAAAGAACCCATCGGGAATCCTCCAGAGTGGCTTATGGTTTATTTAGGGTTTTAGGGTTTAGGGGTCTAGGGTTTAGGGTTTGGGTTTAGGCTATAGGGTTTCGGGTTTAGGGGTTTCGGGTTTAGGCATTTAGGGGTTTAGGCGTTTAGGGGTTTAGGGGTTTAGGGTTTAGGGGTTTAAGGCTTTAGGGTTCTGTTGGGGAAAGCCCCAGAAGCCCAATGTCTTGAACTCCAGAAGCCAATGTGCAGAAACCCACAGTCTAACCGCCCAACACTCAGATCTCAACTCTCTCGACATGCGGTGGTTGCCATGAAGGGTTATAGAACACAAAGCATGAACAACACAAAACTCTGCACCCGTCCGAAGCCAAGAACTGCCACCCTCAACCCTCGATGCAAGAGGTGGTGGCGGTCCTTGAGAAAGACCTTAGCCCGCCGGCTGCGACGGCCTTTGTGGAGAATGTGGGGCAGATGCTCGGGCTGAAGGCCCCGGTGTGGTTGAGTGTGTATATATATACATACATACACACACGCATACATACATACATATATATATATATATAATACATAGATATAACTAATATATAAATAAATATATATATATATATATATATATATTTCCGAAAATTAGGGCTCACCTTATTTGGGTTTCCTGAAAATAGGGATCCTTCTATTTAGGGTACTATATTAGGGCCCCACCGCAGAGGTCGGAACTCGCGAGCAGTAAACCATGAACCTCGCAATGTTGGGACCTCCCCGAGCTTCGCCTTCAGATGTCAATGCGCCCAGAGCATGATGGCGGGTTTATACGCGCAGCCCTGATATCCTTCGCCCTTGGCTATTTCTCTGTCTCATTCGTAGTGTTCTCATTCTATGGTCAATGTCCCTCCGTTTTTAACTCTCTCCCTATTGTCCGGCTTTCAAAGTATCATTGACCGCAATTAGTTTTTGACCAGTGTATTTCTTAATGACCAGCGTAATTGCTACTATTATGTACTGTTGAATACGATTAGCATTAGCATTATTGTTATTAGCATTACTATTATGATTGTTGTTTTCTGTAACCCTCAACCCTGAACCCTAAGCCCTAAACCGCCTGGCGAGACCTTTGACGTTCTGTGTCTCTCGGTCCTCTCGTCCTGCTACTCGCCTGGGATTCTGCTGCTGCGGAAAAAGGTGCTCAGAAAGAAGCCCTAAACCCTAAACCCTGGACCCTAAACCCTAAATCCTAAACCCTAAATCCTAAGCCGCCTTAAAAAGAGGGAAGCGCGTCCAGGTTGCCTTGGCGGAGGATGTCACGGAGCAGCTCGCGGAGGCGGAGGAGCCGCTTCGTCTGAGAATCGAAGCTTCGTGTCATGAAACCTCAACCCTCGTCCCCTTTACAAAAAAAAAAACTAAAGCATGACTCCCTAATCCCGAAACCCCTATATACCCAGAGGCCCCAATAGTAGTTCCTTTTTGGGGGTTCATATTTAAGAATCCCAGAAGGTAATCCCCAAAAAGGAACTACTATGTGGCCTCTGAGCAAACCCTAAACCCACCAGGTTAGAGTGGACCGATGCTGCGGCCGCCGATGCCACCTTCTTCCAGGCACGATGATGGGGTTGGTGGGAACCTTGGGTCGATAAAAAAGGGGCCGAAATAATCCAGCGGCCTTAATAATCAGAAAAGGGCTCCTTTAAAGGGGATCCTTAAAGGGGTCGATAAGGGCTCTATAGTAGGGGTCTATGGTATAGAATCACCAATGCTATTTTGGGGGGTTCCTTATTACAACTATAACTATAGTATAATGGGCCTCAAAACCCAGTGTGGAAGTATATGAGATTTGCTACTGGCTTATAGGGTTTTATGTAGCCCTAAGGGTCCATGTACTCAAATAGTATATACAAGTACTCCCTATATAAGTACACTGGGCCCAAAGTATATACTATTTGGGAACATGGACCCTTAGGGTAGGGTTGTATCAGGTTTGCAAGGTTTCTGGGGTTTCGTATGGTTTAGTCTCGAATCTGTTGGGTTTGGGGTTGGGGGTTTGGGGGAATTCGTTGGAAGCGAAACAGAACCTAAGACTAAGCCGAAGTGTATTTTGGGATATTCCCAATAACTATTCCCGGAGCACGGTGCCAGTCTTCAAGAGTTTATGCTTCTGTGGCTTTTTGCTGTTTCTTCCAGGTGGAAACAGCAGTTGGACAAAGCTGCTGTTTGTGTAGTTGCCGCCACACTCATGTCTTGATTGCTTCGCATTGCTCGTAATCTGGTCATCAATGCGGCAGTTAGTACCGTTACTGTTATTAGTTGTGCTTGCTGCTTTCTTCTTGGTCGTTTTGTCACAACAACCGTGATCCGTGAGTGCGAAACGAAGCCCTTCTGACCCCACAAATCAAGAACCCTTACTATTCGCCGACAGGTTCGCAGATCCGGAGTAGTCGTAAAAAGCGTGCGCAAACAAAAGAAACCTAGCCCACAAACCCAACCCAAAACTTTTGGCCATCAACCCTGAACCCTAAACCCCTATAAACCCTAAACCCTCAACCGCCGTAGAATACGAGCAGGTCCTAAGCAGCAGCGACCTGCCCAACGACGCCAGTTCCTGGTGGCAAGCGAATTAACGTTGAGGGTTTCCCAATAGCCCCAAGCCTTGCAGAATAGCCAGTCATCGGACCTCTTATTACTTCTTTCACCTTTAGGGTATAGCCCTAAGGGTTAATGTGCCCAAATAGTATATACTTTGGGCCCAATGTACCTATATAGGGAGTACTTGAAGGCCAAACTGTGTACTATTTGGCTACATGGGCCCTTACAGCATTGCGGTTAGGCTGCTGCCACCTTCAGAGTAGAGCCCCGTAGATGCAAGGCCCTGCAACTTTTCGATGAAAGGCCCAAAGATGATTCTGCCCTAGACCCCCCAAGTACCCTCTAATATACCGAAAATACCCACCCTCAACCCTACCTATAGTCTCCATTGTAGTTCCTTTTCGGGGTTACCTTGTAGGATCCTGACTATATATTTGGTTAAACGCAAGGCAAAAAGAGGAACTGCAATGGAGAGTACAGGTAAACCCTAAACCCTAAGCCTTAAACCCTAAACTCTTAAGCCCTAGACCCTAAACCCTACTGTCAAGGACCTTATCTCGACGAGCTCAGAGGCTGCTAAGATGTCAATAATAGGGGTCTGAATAAGTACCTACACTATTTTTTGGCAGTTCCTCATTATAGTTACGGTATAATACGCACCGGAACCGTATTATCTTTTCTAAGGCCGCTACATCAAGCCGATCGAAACCTGTTCCTTTCTCTCAGCCCAGACCCACCAAGCCCTCAAAACCCATACACCCTGATGATATTCGACTGCTCCCCTGATCCACTTTCGACACCGCGTATTCAAAAAACGTCGAAACCATATATAAACGTCTGTTTATGAAGATCTTAGTCCCCAAGCTTTAGACCCAAAGCCCTAAACCCCTACTTAGCCTACCCATAGGCCCCATAGTAGTTCCTTTTTGGGATAACCCCATAAGATTCTAAACGTGAACCCCCAGAAAAGGAACTACTATTGGGGCCTTAGGGTAAGCTGCTGCTGACGTTAGACTTCCTGGGCTTTGCTGAGGAGTGAAGGCTCTGGCTGGTCGGGTACGTTGCGCTCTTAGGCCGACTTCGTTTTTTGGGGGTTAGCGGTTTAGGGTTTAAGGTTTAGGGTTTAAGGTTCAGGGTTTAGGGTTTAGGGTTATAAGTACCCTAAGGCCCCACAGTAGTTCCTTCTTGGAGGTTCATATGTAGAATCCTATAAGGTAATCCCAAAAGAACTACGTTGGGGCCTATGGGTACCTTGAACCGCTAAAATCATAACTCTCGGTTGGATTCCGTGAAATTCTTTATTCTATTTTCGGGTGCAGCGTTAGAGCCTATGTGCAAAAAGTAGGTCATGGTGGTTCTAGGTAAGGTCTAGGGTTTCGGGGTTCAGGCATTTATATGGCTCCAGCATAACGACAGTGAGAATCGGTAAAATTGGGGTACATTCTGCAATACTTACTTATTTTGGGGGCTGTATAGTGCGTTCTAGCGAGGAGGGTTTTGCGTCCCGGCAGATTTTGCTGTTGTTTGCCGGCTTTACAAGGGGCGCCTGCAGTTTTTTTTGATTGGTGGATTGGGGTTTTGTGGCTTTATTAGAGGATGTCATAATCAGACCATGAAACCCGAAATCCACAATTCCCTATAAACCTCAAAAACCCCCCGTCAAACCTTCAGAAGCACCCTGACCAATGCAAAGGGCGGTTAAGTTGTAAGCAGGGAGGCAGGGATTGGCTTCTCGCATCCTCTTCTGGCTTGCTCCACCAGCATGTCACGCAGTCCCTGAACCCGAAACCCTAAACGCGAAAGCCCTACACCCTAATAAATTCTAGGATGCCCAGTAGTACCCTTATTCCCTTTTTGTAGTCCTAGGTTCCTTATAAAGTTACCCAATACCAAAAAGAGAGGCCTTTTTATTCTTAGGTTACTGGGTATCCTAGAATTCTAAACTCTAAGCTCTAATCCTTAAGTCGACGACGCACCGGGTGTTCTCCGTCCTGTCGATCTCCAACATTGGTGGATCTGTACATGACATATGTTTACGAGGACCTCCAAAATTAGCTGAGGAAGACTGCTGCCGAAGTGCGTGGTTTACACGGTTAGGGTTTGAGTTGTTTTTTGGGTTTGGGGTGTAGGGTTTAACCCCGAAGCTACTCGGGCAAGCCCGACCTCATGCAAGCTGAGTATGCAGCCAGAGGTGTTGTACCTTGTAAACTGTGGCCCTTGAATGGCGGCCGAGTCCTCAAGATCTATGCTTCGGCATTCAGGTAGCCTCAACCCTACATCGTGGTTCTTGCATCTCTGCCACTGACCCCCCGAGCGCTCGACGGTACAAGAGCATGACCCTCTCCCGATCGAGCCTCCCACTGCCGCAGAGCTTGCGGAGCCAGTTCCCGTGGAGGATTCCGATGGAGAGATGCACTATGATGCTTGCAGTGATGCAGAATCATCCTCAGCAGAACATGGAAACAGAGCATGCTCGTGGACTTGGGCCTGCTGATCGATGACTTGGACTTGTTAGTAGCCATGGATACGGTTGAGGAGTTGCCTTGGAGAGAATTGCCACCAGGAGGCATCACTCTTCAGAAACAAAGAGCAGGCAACAGACGCAATGCAAGCTAACGACCCTGAGCCTGTAGACTCTAAATAGTTAATTAATGCATATTTATGCCATAGAAACCTCAGACCCTAAATCCTACACCCTAAATTCCTAAGCCCTTATAGAAACCTCAGACCCTAAATCCTAAACCCTAAATCCTAAACCCTTATAGAAAGCCTTTCCTGCAGGCAACGCTCGGAGCCACAGGCGGCCCAGGCGCGGCAGAATCTCAGCCGCTCGGCGGCGCCATGATTTAAAGGGTTCCAGGGTGTACCCAACCCTTAAAAAGGCCCGACCCTACGCCGACATTCACGAATTCCGAAACATCAAAACTCTGAGCCTCCTGCATAATAACCTCACAATTCCGAAACTGCGATAAAAGTAATCCGACTAGCCGCCGTGTACATGCACTGTAAAAGCAAGCCTGTTCTATGTACTTAAACCAGTTAAGCCCTCATTATAAAGCCAACAGAACCAGACAAGACACCACACAACCTCATCAAAATCCACAAAAACCCGAACCCTATGCCCCGAACACCAAGCCTTAACAGCGTTAAACATAGCCAGGAGAGCTTCGTCACACCCCAAATTATGACGTTCGACCATTGGAAATGTAGGGGATATGTCCATGCAACATTTGGGTTAGGAGTATTGGACCACATACGAAGCAGATAGGACCGAAGATAGGATCAATCACCAACAACATAGGAAGCACATATGACTAGAACTAGAAAACAGTAAACAACGAGGGCAAAATCAGGCTTGAACATAGGGAGAACATGAAGCCAACAAGTAGGAACTAGTTCGGAACATCATAGGGGAATATTAGACACAAAGGAAACAACAAGGAACGCCATGTGAAACGAATCGCAGAACTGAGGAAAAGGCAGGAAACTAGGAACATGAGCAAAATTGAATCATCGTAAGGAACATATGAAAAACTGCGTAACCACTTGGAACACGATCGGCACATAACATGGCTGAAAACTTGAAAGTCCAAAAATTATGAAGTGATGAGAACTGCAAAAACCATCTAACAAACAAACCAGGGAACATTAACATCATAGGAACATAAAAGGAAAATATGGAACCCTGCAGAAACAGAGGAACATCGAATCAGAGGAAATTACTCGAGAAATAAGGGAACATGAGGGAGACTGAGCCATCACTTAAGTAACACCAACTTCTTTCTTTGGCTGCTTTTAGTATCTATCCAATGTTCTCCCTAACTCTGTCTTACAATGTTCTTACTGTCCGTTTATGTTCCTATTGTGTTCCTGATTTAGTATTTTATTCTGTATGTTTCCCACAAATGTACATCACGGTACATTTGAACGTTCAATATGCTTCGACATGTTAAGCCTTAAATGCCCTTAAACCCTAAAGCCTAAAACCCCTTAACAGAACACAAGCCTTAAAGGAACTCTGTGACCAGGACCCCCCGGAGAACCCGTTAGTGGAGGCCCGACTGGTCCTTTCCTGAGGGTATTTGGGTATAATAGAGAGCAGTCGAGGATCTGAAGATTCGACACCGCTGTAGAGATGACGCGGCCGTTTGGAACCTGGAGTCCAAACCCGAAACTGGATAAGCCTAGAGACCCAAAGCCTAGACCCTGTAACCTGGATACAGGCTATTTGGGCATAATAGAGGGCAATTCTATAGTCTCCTTCGGAAGTATGTTTTGTGTTCATATAAAACCCAAGAGAATATCAAAAAGATTGTTTTTATTATGGTTAGAGGGGTTTAGGGTTTTGGGTGTGGGGGGGGGGGGGGGTTGTGGAGAGACTCTCAGGTGAGCTGCAGACCGCTGGCCAGGGGAGCCAACCAGAGGCCCAAGGGGCACCAGCCGTTTTAATGGATAAGCGTTTAGAGTTTAGGCTTTATAGGGCTTTGGGTTTGGGATGGATAAGGAGTTGAAGCAGGGTTTTTAGGAAGGTTGATAGGGCTTTGGGTTTGGGGTGCAGGGGTTCCAGAAAAGGGCGTCTAGAACCGCTCTGGAAAGGGTTTCGGATTTGGTTTGGGGATTTAAATTTCGGTCCAGATACGAACCCTGTAAGCCCTATTAAGAAGACCCCAGCATTAGGGGTGTATGGGTTAGCTTTTCGAGTGTACGGGTAAAAGTTTGAAGAGAGTGGTCAAACAGTGTGACTTGTGTTGTGTCACGGACCAACAAAAAGGACATCATGCTTTATAACAGTGTATGCATGTGAGTACACTTTCTAAAAAAAGATTCGCATATATGTATATACACACACATATATATATATTCATATTGAGATATAGCAAAAGAAAATGTGTTAACAGCACGCATGTATGCACGTATGCATATATGTGCGTGTGTATGTGTGTATATGTATGTATGTATGTATGCAAGCATGTATGTATGTATGTATGTATACAAGCATGTATCCCTGTCTGAGGACCTTACGATTATGCACAAGATGTCCGTTCAAAGCCCCTTAACATGAACCCCAAACCTTAAAGCCCCAAACCGCTGCCTAAACCCTTTTTTTTAACGACTGCCGAGTTGAGATAGTGTGCCAGAAGGGCCTAGGTTCTTGAGTAGGACTCTCTTGTCTTAGGCTCCCCTTCTTAGGGTACGCTCATGATAAAGGGATCACTCAGAATCCTCAGAGCGATTGATGAGGTGAAGCAAGCCAGCGCCATGCTCTGGATTGACGAGAAGCAGCGGGAACTAGGCAGCGGCTGGAGGGCTGAACGTCGGGCCGGGGGGGGGGTTGGGGATTCAAGGTTTGGGGATTTAGAGTTTAGGGTTTAGTTTAGGGATTCAGGGTGTGGGGATTTAGGGTTTAGGGTTTAGGGGTTTGGGGGGGTCGAAGAAGTACTAAGAGTGTTCGCTTATGAAGTCTCGAATCGATGTATCGTACAGTATACACCCCAAAACCCCCTTGAAGACTTATCATTAAGGCCCCTACATTTGGATGGAGCACGGTGCCCCAGACACCATCACGTCCCGAACAAGCCTTCAGGGTGCAGGGATTAGAGATTGGATAAATTCGAAAAATTCGCCGGTGTCTACCGACCCTTCAATGACCAACACCTGTGCCCCCGAAACTTCTGAATCTGAAGCCTAAAGCCTAAACCCTACATGAGTTGAAGGGCCATGAGAAGCTGTGCCCATCGAAGCAGATCAACCGAGCCTCTTACAGTAGTTCTCTGAATTAGGGTCCCATTTTGGGTACTTTTGGCAAGGCTGCCATATTGATTTGGGGATCACAAGAGGACCCTAATCTCGAGAACTACCATGAACTACCCAGTTAGTGCCCGGAGAAGCAGGAGGAATCCAAGTATAAGGCATAGCATCAACAGGTTTGCAGTTGCCCGACAGCTTTTTTTTTCAAGATTTCCCTGCGCGAGCCACATGCTGCCAAGCTTGCTCCAGGAATAAACTTCTGGTGTTGGTGTTGGGTTCAGGGTTTGGGTTTTAGGGTAAGCGGTCTATTCCTCAGCCATGTGTCGCCTGTTTCGCTTCTGTGAAGACTTGCCGTCTCTCCGACGATCGTACTGACCACCCAAACCCCTAAACCAGCAAAGCGTGAAACCAAAACTGGCCCAGAGTAATTAAGTTTTCGCGCAAAATCCCAGGTCCATCCTCTTATCAGCATGGCCTTTCCCATGCCTCCGGCATGTGTGCAGGTGACGTAGACCTTCAAGCTCTGAAGGTGCGATCAAGCGGGGGGCGGTGAAGGGGCCCTTACAGCAGTTAAAAAAACATTTAACCCAATAAACTACATCCTAAACCCTATGCAGACCCGGCATTTTTGCGGCTCTCGCGGTAGGGTCCCTCCATTGTCTGAAACTCCCAAACCGGTAGCCACAAAGGCCTTTTTGTGTGCAGAAAGTTTGGTCAGGAACGACGCATGGAGGTAACCCGTCTTGTCTGCGACTCTAGGCAAAGACAGTTTCTCTTTCGCTCGGCCCTTTCGTGAGATCTGTGGTGAGTCTGAGCGCAACGCAGCAATAGGCCGACCCTACGGACGCCCTTCAAGCCCTGTAAACAATGACCATGAAACATGCCACACACCCCAAGCTACCTCAACTCGAAAACCCCTAAAGTTACAGGGTCCCTTGGTGTGATTTCTTGATAACAACCCAGAGAGCCCAGTAGTACCCCTTACTTAAGGAATGAATATAACCTGAATCACGACATCAAGCCCTATATAATTTAAGCCATATTGCTGTCAATTAAGTATAGCAGAAAATCATAAGATGAAGCCCTGTATAATTTAAGCCATATTCCTTAGTTAAGGGGTATTGGGCTCTCTGGGAAGAGGCGAAACAAGCCTGGGGTCTGACCTCGGGGGATGCGCTTGTCACCTCCAGTCGAAAACCTAAACCCTACCTGAACCCCGAATAGCATACCTTTTCAGGGTTCCCTAGTATGATTTCTTTATATAAGTCCATTAAAAGGGCGGTTACTTGGGATTAAGGGAGGATTACAGGTGTCTGGTTTAGCTTCTGCCTTAACCCCGAATACCGTACCTTCTTAAGGACCTCATATTAGGGAACCCTAAAAAAGGTAGGTTCCTTAGGGTCCACGTAATGCCTGACCCCGAAACCCAAAATAGTGCCTTCAACCTATACTATATCCTAAACCCTAGCCCTTATTCCTAAACCGAAAGCCATAGTCCCTGAGCCCTTAACCCTAGCCCCCAAACCCGATAGTCCCTAAACCCTAGGCCCTAAACCCCCTAAGGTAAAAGCCAGAGAGTTGGAATATGATTATCCTAACCCTTCTATGGTAAATTATAGGGTATCTTACCATGAAACCATATTTCAACTTTCTGGAGTTCCCTGTAAACTGTGCACAAGGCCAAGGCAGAGGCTTCGCCTCGCGATCTCGCCACGGTCCAGGCCGGGGCTCGTGTTGCTTTTGTTTTGTTGTGTTCTGTGTGTTTTGTTTTTTTTTGGGGCTTAGGGTTCAGGATTTGCAGTTTATTGTGGTGTTTTTGATGATGTGGCTATATGTGGCTATCGTGCTCATTTTTTTCGGGTTTGTCCGTTGCTGTAGGGCCTTTATAGTGTTTTGTTGGGTTTTGTGGTGTGTTCCGCAAACCACCATAGCCTTTGCTTGTGCAGGATGGGAACTCTCACCTTGGAAATCCACTTTGCGCCTCAAGCTTGACTAGAGGATACAGAAGTCCAGAAGCATGTCTGGTTCAATGCGGCCTGAAACGATTGTGCCAAGGAGCCCTAAACCCCTAAACCCTAAACCGCGTGTCAGGAGCCTGAATGCAGCCTTGAGTTGGAGAACAGCCATCTGCATTGGGTACGACCCCCACTCAGTAATAGTTGAATAATATTCATAATATAGATATATTCGGACCTGAGTAGTAGCCATATTATAGACTATTACTGTATGGGGGTTACCTAACATATGCAGCTATCAACTTCAGCTGCTTGCGGCCTGAGCCAGGCCTATGCGGTTACGGTCTTCTGGTCCAAAGGCGGCGAGGCACACCTGGGGGTGGTTCGGGATTATGCGGGTTTCCCAAAATGGGGGACCCTAATATGGTACCCTTAATTGTAAGATCGTTACTATAGGACCCCCCAAAATAAGGTACCCCTAATTTCGGAAACTCCCAAATCGGTTTTGTCGTAGGAAGCCAACAGGGTTTAGGTTTGATGATAGGGTCTAGGGTTTAGGGTTGAGGCTTTCGTTGCTACTTTGGGTTTCGTGTGTCGGGGTTTTAGGGTGTAGAGCTTTAGCATGTAAGGCTTGCCAGGGATCATCTTGTGAGTCCTGAACCCAAGCATCTCGAAACGAAATCATTACACCTACGGTTGATGATATAAATCCTGCATGACCTTAAGGACCCTGAACCAGCGGAATTATGGTATATTCCTCATTGCGGGTAATGCAGGATTTGATAATTACACCTATGGGCTTCTAGTCAGTTCAGGATGCACCTGCAGCCCCAGACGCAACAAACTAGTAGGTTGCGAACCTCGTAATCAACTATAAGGTCTGACCCTGGAAGAGGCTGAGAGCTGTGGGGTTGAGGACCCTGAAGAGGTGAAGAAAACTTAAGCCCTAAGCCCTTCATCCTGAAACCCGAAAACCTAAGCCCTGAAACAACATGAGGCTTTAAAAATCGCAGCCCCGAATCCTGAACCCGAAAAAACCCTACATTCCCCAAACGCCTCAGCCCTGAACCCCTCCAAGGCGCAGCCTCCGAACCTAGACCCCCCAAACTACCCTCTTATATACCTCAAATGCCCCCACTGTTAGGGGCCGTAAGGACTCTACTACCCTCTTATATACCCCAAATACCCACTATTAGGGGCCATAAGGACTCTATGAAAGGCCGCTTTAAGGGTCCTGGGAAGGTAGCCGCCTTCGATGCTGCCTTGGCCGTTCTGAGGCGAGATCGCTCCGCTGAGGCGCGAAGGTTCAGGGCTGCAGGGGTTGATTTATGGAGCTCCTTTAAAGGGAACTCCAGAAAGTTGGAATATGGATTAATGGTAGGATTCCCCTATAATTTACCTTAAAGGGATTACGATAATGATATTCCAACTTTCTGGCTTCTACCGTAACGGATCCCTCAGAGCAGCCCTCAGTAGAACCCTTAAAGGATCCTTTAAGGGATCCTTCCCGGGATCTGTATCGGGTTTTGTTCATGGGTTTAGTTTTTCAGGCGTCCTTTGAGGGACCCTTTACGGGATTAACGTTTATGGGTATTCGGGGTTCATGATTTTGTAATGGTTTGAGGGTTATGGGCTTCGGGTTTTAGGGTTGTGTGGTTTCTGGGTTTAGGGTTTGCGGTTTATGGCTAAGGTTAGTGTTTAGGATATTTTACTTTTCATTTCAGCTCTCACTGTATTTGTACATGGTCTTCACATCTGGTATCTGCCTTCCAGCATTGTTATTCTATCGCTACTAGTCTGATTTGTTGGTCAAATCTTCTTATTGCGGTTTCTTACTCGCTAGATCAGTCATTGTCGCTTGGTTTGGTTCCTTTCGTCTGGCTGTCTGTTTCTGAGGGGGAGCATTGTTTAGACCTTTGGATTCACGGTTTGGAGTCTTCGAGTTTGGTTGTCAGGGCTGGTAGTGCAGGATTTTAAGGTTGAAGTGTTGCTGCTGTGTTACGTGGTCCTGGGTTCATACACAGGGGTTGATGGCTGACCGTAAAACTGAAACGCAGACAATCTAGTCTTGTGCTTGTTTTCAGGCAACCGTACGTGTTTCTATGAATGACTGCTACAGTTATGGATCACGCTTGCTGTGTTGTGGTGATGACAATGTTGGCAACGACGGCGATTGCCTCTGCAAGTGCAGACAGTTTTATCTGCGTCGAATCTATAGAGCAAGCAGCCTAAACCCGGAAACCCTACACCCTAAACCCTAAGCCCGAGGATTGCAGGCATCAAAAACGGAGCTCAAAAACAAACCCTCGTTAACCACTCTATAAGCGCGAGTCTTTAAACCTTCAACAATCGAGCACGCGCCTCAAACTTGAGGCGCGGCAGCTGGTGCTGTCTTTGGTGGAGGCCCTCTTGGTCCTAGGTACTGTTACGGGGGATGCTTCCCCAAATCATAATAGTATTTCCTATAATATAGACAGAAACCCTACCTTCTACTATAATTAGGTACTTTGGACCCTATGGGTATATGGGTTCCAGCTTAGGATAGACGTTGTGTTTATCCGAGGGTGGTTCAGAAAAGTTTGGGCTTGAGATGTTCGGCTCCCGCATGGGTCTTTGGGCTTTCAAGCTTGCGGGGCCAGGCGCCGGAATTAACGGGAATAGTACTGCGTTATTAAGTTATATATACTAAAAAAAAATATATATATATATACACACACACATTTTTGAAACTTCCAACCTCATTCTAATGAGCACGGCACTTATACTAGGGCACTGGGCCAGGAAAAGGTTGGCATGGATCACGGCACTTTCAAAATGTTGCTGGGGCAGTTGGAAACATCGGACACTTGTGCGACGAGGGAAGGACCATGCAGAGCCGAAATAAGTACGAATATTGTTCCTCGGGCTTCCGTAAAATATTGAGTAATTAGGCCCCGACATAACATTCTCGCTATGTCAAATGTGCTCTTTGGGATCGACTTCCATATGATAGCATGCTCAAACCCCAAAGCCCTAAGCCCTCAACCCCGGCCCTAAACCTCAACCCCCTGAACCCTAAACCCCGAAACCCCGAAACCCTAAACCCCTAAACCCTAAGCCCCGAAACCCTAAACCCCTAAACCCCTTAAACCCCAAACCCCCCTTCTTCACATCTTGGGAAGGCCTTCGGCCCAAGGCATCCGAAGAGCGCTTCTGCACGGAGGCCGTGTCCCCGTGTCCTCGCATTGCGCTTCCGACTTTGGATCTAGGGATTTTTGGGCTGTACAGTTTTGGGCCTTTGTAAAGGGTTAGGGGACTTTCACGGTGCCTGGGGTCCTCGTATGAGGTTTGGGGAGTGGTCCGTCATGTTGGGCTACAACTTACAAAGAGCCTAAAACCCCGAGCCCCTAAAACCTAAACCCTCAAGCCCTAAAGCCTAATCCCCAAAAGCCTAAACCCCACACCCCTGAAACCTAAACCCCAAACCCGTAAAACCTAAACCACAAGCCCCTAAGCCCTGCTTCGGACGCCTCACGCCCTTTTCCTCGAGGGTCGAGGGTGGTTTAGAGCTTAGGGTTTAGGGCTTTTTGCAGGGTTTAGGGTATACCTTTACCCCGAATAACTTACCTTTTCAAGGACTTCTATAAATAAATCATACTAGGGAATCCTAAAATTTACCCTAAAACCCTGAACCCTAAAACCCTAAAACCCTAAACCCTAAACCCTTAATGAAAAAGGTGGGTTCAGGTAGGGTTTAGGGTTTCGAGCCTCCCCCGACCCTGAGTCACGGAGCCCTGAGTCGAACATATTACTTCAGCATATAGGAAACTCCAGAAAGTTGGAATATGGTTTCAGGGTAGGATACCCTATAATTTACCATAAAGGGTTTAGGATAATCATATTCCAACTTTCTGGCTTTTACTGTGCAACCAAGAAGCTCCACTCTAAGTTTAGGGTTCAGGGGTTTAGGGTTTAGGGGTTTAGGGTTTAGGGGTTTAGGGTTTAGGTGGACAGACACATTGTGGCCACGACCACAGCTATGATGATGTCTGTTCTACTATTACTACTAGTTTTATGCTTTTGTTTGTCTTGTAATGTAACTGAAAACTGTTATTGGTACTATCGTCATCGTCATTATCATAATTAGTCTCAGCTTTGTTTCCTTCTCGTCAGTTTTACTCAGTTTTCTGGTAATCATGATTCTTTGTTCTTGTTTGTTACTGCTACTAGGAAATTGTCTTCATTCGCCGCTGCTGATCGAAACTCTGGATGTTCTTCTGGCTCGAGTTTGCAAGGGATGGAAGACACCTGCATTTTCCGGACGAGAGCCAGTTCTGTAGCACAAGACTCGATCTCCTGACTCTGGGTTTCCCTTTATATACAATGTATGGATCATAATAAGATCCTCAGGTTGGTTCCTTTAAAATCAAAAAAGGGATTAGAGGTTGCAGGGTCAGTTGCTTGAGTGTCCTCGACGGCGGCGGCATCGAATCTCCCTAGAACTCTGATGCTCATAAGCATATTGATATTTTTTACGCATTGTGACAGTAGTAGTAGCCATGAAGCATCATAGTATTATTCATATACCCCGAAACAGTAAACCTTGTAATTGTAGTCAGATCGTTGATAGTTTTAATCAGAAGCTCCTGAGCCCTGAAACCCTATAACTATAGTCATATCATTTGCCAATTTTAAGCACTAGACCTGATAGCAATAGTCATACCAATACTCTAACCAATCATAAAGCCCTAAACCCCAAACCCTGTAACACTAGTCATATCCATACCCATTTTAATCATAAGCCCCTAAACCTTAAATCCTCCACCCTGTAACATAACAGTATAGTCATATCAATACTCTTGCAGGAACTGGCTCTCAAGGTCTCAGCATGGGCCCCTGAGCCTCCGCAGAGACGCCATGCAGAGCCGAATGCCGGACGGTTTAGGGTTTAGGGTTTACCTTAACCCCGAAGTACATTTTTAAGGACTTATATAAAGAAGCTATAATAAGGAACCCTAAAAAGGCAGGTCTTTCCGGCTACAGGTAGGGTTCAGGAGGCTTAGATAAGCAGGATACAATCGGATAAAGTGGGGTTTAGAGCTTGGGTTCAGAGTTTGGGGGGTTCAGGGCTTACAGCCTCATGGGGGTTTCCGAAAATTAGGGTACCTTATTTTGGGGCCCTTACAACAAGGATCCCACTACGAGGTAGGATGAAGGCTTTGTATAGGTGGGAAAATTAGTAGTATAAGCAGTCTTTAAGGGGTTCGGGGCTTTCATACTGCGATTTACAAGGTTGCAGGGATACTTAGTAATGGCATTCCGGTATCCCCCCTATAGTCCCTACATGATTGCAGGATAATTATTTCCCTCAAGCCCGAGTTTGGTCGTTGTTGCCCCTATACTAAGTAGGACAAAGGATCCCTCACACAAGGACCCTTCTCCCAAAACCGTAAGCCCTAAGCCCTTTGAGGACCTATAAAACTATACCAGTTGGATGAAAGATCCCTTGTACAAGGACCCGGCTCCCCTACAGTAGAAGCCCAAAAGTTGGAAACCCCATAGCCTCGATCTTGAAGAGTAATGTATATGGAATCCCAGCAAGCACTATTAATCCGGTTTCCAACTTTGTGGGGTTTACTGTAACCCGAAACCCTTCGAGGACTACTATGCGCTGGCGGAAGAGCAGCATGGCCTTTGGGGCCAGGGCAGCGACGACATTCAGGAGACCGCTCTGATAGGTTCCCCTGTCAGGGCTTAGGCTAGGAAGTTTAAGTAGGGTTGGTTCCCCTGTCAGGGGTTTGGGTAGGAAGTTTTGGCTTTATGGTTTAGGGTTGAAGGTATGCAGTTTAGGATTCTTTTTTTGCGATTTGGGTTATTGTATTACTCCCACACGATCACCGCGACGACGAGTTTAGGGCTAAGTTTGGGCGTAGGGTCCAGGGTTCATCTGAGATTATTCCAATGCTCAAAGCACTACAGTCCCAAGGTCCGAGGCCTATACCCCAAAACCAAAGTCAGCAGACCCTATAACCCAAAACCCTAAACCTTAGGTACGGCCCCCACTCAGTAAGAGTTGAATAATACTCATAATTTAGATATAGTAGGACCTTAATACTAGCCCTATTATAGACTCTTACTGTATGGGGGCCGCACCTAACCTAAACCCTAAACCACTGAATCGCCAGACTCCAAAGCCCTGAAATCTCCTGCAACCCTGCGATCTCCGTGGCAGAGCTCTGTACCCTGCGCCTAACCTTATACCCCACGCCCTCTATGGGCTCTCAGCCGTACATCCTACTCCTAAAAACCCTGGGCCCTAAACTTTAAAATCCCACCGCTTGCAACCCTAATTAAGCCTATCAAATCCGTAACCCTGAGCCCCAATCTTTGCACCCTGCAATCATGCAAGCCCCAAAACCCCGAAACTTTAACTGCAATCCGAGAAAAAAACTGCCCCAAACCCTAAATCCCTAAACCTTCAACTCTGAGCCCGAACCCTCAAACCCCTCCCCTTTAAAACTCAAAACAAGCGGCTGTACCCGTAGGCTCCATAGTACCTCCTTTTTTGGGATTACCTTATAGGATTCTAAATATGAACCCCAAAAAGGAACAACTATGGAGCCTTATAAGGTAAACCCTAAACCCTAAAAGCCTTAAACCCTAAACCACCCAAAACCCCGAAACCCCTAAACCCTCTAAACCCTAAACCCCGAAGCCCTAAAAGCCCCAAAACCCCTAAACCTCTAAACCCTCTAAGCCGTAAACCCCTAAGCCCTAAAGGCCCCTAAGCCCCTAAACCCCTACGAGTAAAAGGAGCTCCCGGTGCCCAGCATGGGGTCGCAGTGGCTCTGGAGGGCCGCGCCCCTTGCGGCGGCACTGATGAAGGCACTGGGGCCCCAAAACATCGCAGACGGTTTAAGGGTTTAAGGGTTTAGGGGTTTAGAGGGTTTAGGGGTTTAGGGTTTAGGGTTTAGGGGTTTAGGGTTTAGGGGTTTAGGGTTTAGGGGTTTAGGGTTTAGGGGTTTAGGGTTTAGGGGTTTAGGGTTTAGGGGTTTTGGGTCCCAAGCGATCAGGGGACTAAAGGGCGTAGGGTTTTGAGTTTAGCAGTCCCCACAACATCATATAGGACGTTATGATTTTGGAGTTTTGGGGTTTGGGAATCCCCGCAGGCCATGGTTTCTGGGTTTCGGGTTGAGGAGCCGAGTGACTCTGGAGTTTCGCGTGACCCTTGGGGGTGGCGTTTGGGGTGGTAATCCCAAAGGGTCCAAGTATCAGTGTGGTATATACTTCGACCCCCCAAATACCCTAGAAGTATAAGTATATACCATAATGATACTTGGACCCTTCGGTAATTTAAGAGGGTTTGCGTATAGCCGGTATAGCATAGAGCAATCATACAGGGACCGTGAGAGAAGATGTTGAACATATTGGCATTGATTAAGGCGAAAGCCTACAGGACTGCAGACCGTTATGGAAGGTCTGAATAAGTCATGCAGTTTTTCAAGGCTCCCACACCTGTTTAATACGTTGAATATTATTCTCGCCCCCACATTGCCGCTCCGGAGGTTTAGGGCTGCAAAATTACAGGGTTTCGGATTCCGCATGTGCAGGTAAGAGCTTTTGGCACGTGGGAATGTCCAGGATTTGGGGATCAGGACCCGGGGTTCAGGGTGCAGGGGTTAGGGTGAGGGTGTAGGGTTTCTTCAGGTTCGCAGGATTCAGGGCTCTAGGAACCCGGGACCCTTTACAGAGTTGCGTGCACAATTAAGGCGGTTCGGGTTTTTGAGTTTTCTTGAGTTAGGGCCCCAGCACCCCAATACGGGAACCCTTCTGCTTAACCATGTAGGTAGGGTTTTTAGGAGGCTTCAGCGAGTCTATATTGGGCTCCTTAGTGATGGTATACTTTGGCTTTATTACCGTGGTACCAGCAACAAGACAAGCCTTCGTCCTACTTTAGGCATCCGTATCATACAAGCAGTAAGAACCATGCTACTGTTGATGATATGAACCCAGCATTACCTTTAATATCCCTAGACTATGATTATTCCTTATTATGCGCTGGATGCATATCATCAACTATCCTGCGCCTTTCCGGGCACCCTGGAAGGTGCGCTGCCCGTTGCCACCACCACCTCCACTGGCTGGGGACCTTTTGAAAGCACTGCAAGGGGAAGGGCCCAGGATGATCCAGGATGTTCAATGTAGGGGCCTTCTTACTTAGAGTAGGGTTTTATTTGGGGGATTCCTTGTTATACTTATAGTATAACATACCCTAATCCCGATTCTGATTATTTAGGCCCCTACAGCAGGGTTTGGGGGTTTTGGGGTTTAGTAAGGGTCCCGGCATCTCAGTAGGACTCTCCGGAATCTCCTTGGGAGAGCCCTCGGGTCTCTCTAGGGTATCGGAAATCCTAAGTTTAGAGGTTGCCCTTAGGTACGGCCCCCACTCAGTAATAGTTGAATAATATTCATAATATAGATATAGTACGACCTTAATAGTAGCCCTATTATAGACTCTTACTGTATGGGGGCCGTACCTAAGGTTGCCCTTTCAAAGTGCCAGGACCCTCGGTGATGGTTTTGGACAAAAGGCTTGTGAGGGACTCGGGTCATAGTAGGGGTGGAAGCAGGTCCCGCAGAATAGGCCTGGGTTTAGAAATGGGAGTTTCCCAAAACTAGGGGTATCTTATTTTGGGGATCCTTATAATAAGTATCCTACTATTTAGGGTACTAGATTAGGGCCCCCTATTCACACGGAAACTCCCAAATCTGTTAGCCTTCGGCCGGAGGTTCGACAGAAGTGAGTTTGGGGTGCAGGATGTTCATCTTGGAGTTGTCCAGCCTTTCCGGGTTTAGGGTTTGGGGTTTAGGGTTTATAAGCCCAAAAGCCAGAACCCCAAATTGCATTGTAAGCTACGTGCCGTGAGTGGCTGGTTTGGGGGGTCCCTATACAATCTACTCTTATATTTGGGTTTAGTTTCGCCACAACGTGCTGGGTTACGGTGTGGGTATGACGGATTGTCTGAGCATGCTGTTGTCTTTTTTGTTGTTCAGGCTTTGCTGGTTTGCCGGGTGGGATTTGATGGTTCAGAGCCAGCGCGAATGATCACATTGGTTCTGAGAAGCGTGTTTCACACAATCCAAGCTGATTCGCTCCAAACTTATTGGCCTGTAGTGCAATCTCGACAATATCCTTTCTGGATGGGGTCCCATGCCGAGATTTGGAAGCATTTGGACATCCAAACCCTATCCTTTCTAGCCACCAGCGGACGGATTCTTGACAACCATGTTTAGCTACCGGAGCCCAAAACCGAAATATCTTGAAGCCCAACGTACACCTAATGTCGGATTTTTTGCGCAATGCAGCTGGCCAGAGGCTGTCTGATACTATTCCGAAATCCTGAGTCTATTTATTGCCTTGAAATCAGTTGTAGCATGCCTTAGCGACATAGTTTTGTCATGACCCTGAAGAGACTTCTTGCAGGAAATTATTGGACCTTTGGACGCCCAAACCCTCTTCAGCAATTCCCAGGAGTGGCTGCAGGCCGCGAAGTTGCAGCTGCGCCTGCCCGTCGCCGCCTCTCGGAGAGTCGAAGTCAGAGTTTCCGGGTATAGAATATAATATAGGAGTTTCCGGTTTAGGGATGAGGGTTTAGGGATTGTGTTTGTTATTCAGGCTGGTCAGGGGTCTACAGCATGTTGATTGACATTTCATCTTTTGGGATTTAGAACTTGGTTTTGCTTTCCGCTTTTATGGTTCAGGGAGGCAACAGGTTTCGAGGAATCCCGAAGAGCGGCTTCTAGGACCCAGAGTAGGCCCTTATTCCCTTGTTTAGGGTTCAGGTTCCCTTATCACGCCTCTTTAAACCAAAAAGGGCACCCTTTTTGTTCCTAGGGTACTCTTGGGTCTAGAAGACAACTGGCCTAAGGCAGATTGTCGTTCGCAGGGTTTTTAATACGGGTTTGCTGTCTAGAAGTCGGCTGAATGTCCAGCGGGCTTTAGGGTACTAGATCGGCCCAATTTTTGGGACTTGCTGTAGAAACGTCTCTATATTTCATTGGGTGCTCTCAGAATTGAAACTTGCATGGCGGTCTTGTTTAAGTTCATGGCACCCTTTGCTAGGCCTTGCGGTTTGGCTAAACCCTTGCAGCAGCCTGGGTACTCAAAACTTGTCCAGGGCGCCATTGCTTTCAAAGCCGGACCCAGCCCACTAAAACCTTAAGAACCCTAGAACAACCCCTCATAGATCACTATATGAAGCCCTGTAGACTCAACAAGGAGTTCATCTATTCATGTAATAAAGTTTTAGAAAACTCTATTGTAACTTGTAAGTCGTTAAATGGATCCCTAGAAAGCCCCATACCAAGAGCCTATAAAGCTGCAGGTGTGTTTAAAGACTTTATAATTTCTCTATAGAAACCTACCAAACACACATAACAACTGTAGAGCCCTACACGCAAGACTCACGTTAAACCAATACGTAAACGAGCCTAGAAATCCCCCTCCCCCCCCGGTCCCTAAACCCTGAATGCTGAACCCTATAACCCCAAACCCTGAACCCGAAACCCTATAACCCCAAACCCTGAACCCTAAACCCTGAACCTTCAGTTGACGAGGATGGGCGCCACGACGCGGCCGGAGCATGGCAGACTGCAGGTTGCGCCTCCCATCCTGTGTCGACGTTGTAAGGGTTCCATTTGGGAGCCTAAAAACCACATAAGCATACGCATTTTATGGGGATATCCCTACCTTATTGGGCTTCATTATGAGGGGGTTTATACGGGATATCACTATCCTAGTTTTTGCTTATGTGCTTTTCTTGAGGCACTAATAATAAAGAGTTCACTGTTATACGGGTTCCCTTTAAAGGTGCTCTAGACTATAGAGGTTGCGGGGTAGGGCTTGGGGCTTACCTTCAGGATGTTCGGGGCTTAGGGTTCAGGAGTGGGTCTATGCAAGTTCTCTAATGGAAGGAGTCGATAAGGATTCTGCAAGGTGCTGCCAAATCAGGGTTCTGCAAAAATGCGGGTTCTGTTACGAGACTTCTACTAGTCTACAAGAGTTCGATTATGGTTTGTATACGGTTCGAGTCACGGCTCGAGACAGCTCTGTAGGGGTTCTTGATTGTTAAGAGGTTAAGGGCTGCAGGATTTTGAGGGCGAACGGCCGAGGGCTTCAAGGTTTGGGGTTGCAGGATTTCGGATTGATTTAGGGGGTGTCAGGAGCTTTCCCAGAGCCCTGAACCCAATACAATACACAAATTTTCGTCTATTGGGCAAAACTTGACCCAAATCGTGAAGCAGCACGCCGCATCCAAGCCGACCCTAAATGTCCTTCATAAAGACCGCAACCCAATGCCCCCAAACCGGATCCTCGTAAAGTAGGTAACGGAGTGTTCGCCAGCGGAGTTGAGACATACACCAAGCTTGCTGTTTTCTCATTCTGGCAACTTGAACACCTGAGACCCCTTTGAGAAGCCTAATGACTATTGCTAGGCCCAGTACCAGATAAGACCTTCCACACCTTTGCAACAAGCCCTGTAGAGCCGAAAATTAAGCCCCAATTAAAGCCCAACATAAACCTTGTGAAGTCGCATTAAACCCTCAATACCCTGCGCCGAAGGACTGCTGGGGCTGGAGCCCTTGCCTCTGGATCCTCCAGCGGGTATCCTTGAGCCCCAACGCCTTGAGGTCTGGATGCTTGTTTGCTTTGGACTCTTTAGAAACGGCTCCATGGATGTCCTTGAAAGCGAGTTTTTTGAGTGATTGATGAGGGTTCAGGGTTTTCGGAGTTTCGCATTCAGTAGTTCAGGGTCTGAGCGTGTTAGATTGAGATCCTGGATGTCCGATCTACAGTTTCAAGGCTGCGGGGTAAGGTTTTGGGGTTCAGTGTTTTGTCAGCAAAGGTCAGAGGAGCCGGAATCTCATGAATACCAGCTTTCAACAACAAAACAGTCAGCGTAGAAGCGTGTAGCAATTATGACTAGTCGGAATCGTTGCGGCGGCAGCGAAGAGCAACACGCAACAGTGACCAGCAAAAGGAGAACCGGAAGAGCTTAATCACGCCAAATCTGCACTTCTAGACCCCCTTCAATCCCCGCACTCGGTATCCTGAAACCTCAACCCGGAGAAAGGGTGCACTATCATAGTTAGTTGTCTTAACAAAGTAACCTCAACGCCTCGAAGCACCCCGGCCTCTTTTTCCGAGAGGCGCTGCTGTCCCAGAGCCGCGCGTGGCTCTCAAAACACGAGAAGGCCTTGGTTGGGGAACTCCTTGGCGAAGTCTGGGTTCTTGTTAAGGGGTTTAATTTAAGACACCATAATACAGAAACCATAGTATTTACAATCTAGATCCCTATATCATGAAGAATTGTAACTTAGATAAACTACATTGACAAGAACCCAGAGATGCTCGGATTTCTTGGGGGTGGGCTGTGGTTTAGGGTTGCAGGGTAATGTTTGGGATTCGAGTTTTCAGGGTTTGAGCTTTAGGGCTTAAGGCTTCGTGTTTAGGGTCTGCGTTGAAGAGTCTGCGGAAGCGCTGAGGCACTGATAGTCTTGAGTTTAGGGTTTAGGGTAATCTGTCCCCGCCGATTTTCGTCAAACCATGGTACTGATGCACTTGAAGACGGTGATGATGATGACGATGATGACGGCTCGTCTGTCAGAGTCTAACCTCACCACCGTTATGAATTTCAGCGTCGGTGTGATCACGTGACTTCGCCCCGGCGTGCGCGATAGGACAAGACCCATTACCTGGGGTATAGTTTTGAAAAACACTATAGGGACTATGCGGGGGTGGCCCTTATAAGTTATTCAGACCTCTGCATGAAGCCCACAAGGCACCGCGGCACCCACAGGGAGTGGTCCAAACAGAAGCTGACGTCGGAGACGCTGGGCCGACTTAGTACACTTTTCCTGGGTGCTCCCAAGGGTTTAGGGCTCGCTTCTGTTCTAGAGCCAGCCCCTGGGTTAATCAAAACACGAACGAATATTTCGGGTATGCGGAGTAAAAATCACGATAGTATTACTGCTAGTAATTAAGGTAACAACAACAGCCACCACAACCACCACAACCACGACAACAACAACAACACCAGCAGCAGCAGCAACAACAACAACAATAATAGTCATGCTCATAGCAATAATCTGTATCTTGCGATGATGACTTTGAGTCAAGGACGGCCCTTGCAACTGAGGCCGGCCGCAGCGCGGAGGTCGACAAAGACTGCGAGTGGATGAATCAGCACGTCCAGGCCTCGGGGTGTAGTTTCCCTTCCCTAAACCCTGGGTTTAGGATTTTCGGCCCACTAAATTTGGGATTTTAGGGCCGCTAAATTTGGGATTTTAGGGCCGCTAAATTTGGGATTTTAGGGCCGCTAAATTTAGGATTTTAGGGCCGCTAAATTAAGGATTTTCGGCCCACTAAATTTAGGATTTTAGGCCCACTGAACCTAGGATTTTAGGGCCGCTAAATTTAGGATCACTAAACCCTAACCCCTTAAACCAAAAGCGTGCGCTAAGCCCCAAAGTCCTAAGCCGCCCAATGCACATTCCCAAACCCCAGAGCCCTGAGCCTTCTAAACTCCAAACCTTATAATCCTTAAACCCCACAGCCTTCAGCTCACTAAACCCCAAACCTTATTCCTTAAACCTCAGTGCCGTAAGCCGACTAAATCCTATAAAGCCTAAATTAGGATTTAGGACTTCGGGCTTCGGGCTTGGGGCTCACCGTTGAGAGCTGTTGCGCGCATAGGGTTTAGGGGTTAGGGTTTAGGGTTTTAGGGTTTAGTGTTTAGGGGTTTAGGGTTTAGGGGTTTAGGGGTTTAGGGTTTAGGGGTTTGGGTTTGCAGGTTGGGGTCGAGAGGAGGTCAGAGTATGGAGGTTTAGCATCGTCTGGTCTTTTGAAATATTGCTCAGCTGAGTGGGTGCTCCTCAGCCCTATGTATGTAAGCATGTATGTATGTATGTACGTATGCACTTAACTGTTTATGCGTCTCCATTTCAAATTCGGTTTTATTCATGATGTGTGTGTGTGTGCAAGAAGTATCATCGCATAAGCTCAATCCCCACAACTGGCGAAGCCCTCAGCCGACCAATGAACAAAAAGAGGGCAGCATCATCCAAGGATGGCCAGAGAGAAACATCATCAGCTCTATGCTCAGGCAAAACTCTGAACCGAAACACGAACAGGAAATGCTCTCAGTGGTGGTTCCAAAATATGTCTAGCTTGTACAGCAAGTCGCGACGAATTTCGCTGGATTCGCTCGTCCTTTTTACTTGAACTGCCCTCCTCCAGCCCACATATCTCAATCGCCTGGGCTTGTTGGGTCTCCAAATGCTGCGCTCGTTTTATTGTCGCTGCCCTCCACACCCCAAGCCCCAAAATTAGCCCTGAACCATAATTAAGCACCAAGGTATAGATCCCAAGCTCCAACCCGAGCTGCAAAACCAAATGCTAAGCTCCCAATTCCATTTGTATTCCTCAGCAAGAGCCGGAACCCTAAATCCTGAACCCTGCCAAGCCCAGAACCCTAAACCCTATTCCCAAAATCCTAAACCCTAAACCCTAATCCCCAAACCCTAAACCCTAATCCCCAACCCTAAGACCTAAATCCCCAAATCCTAAAATCCTCAACCCCAAACCTCTCGCTCGATGTCACCGAGGACCAGCGCAGCCAGTCGGAGAGCGACGTAGGCGTGGCGCCGGCAGGGCTCGCAAGAGAAACAGATGCATCGATGACTCCCGAATTCGAGGCCGGATTTGTGCCAGCTGGGAAGGCTTGTGGTTCAACTTGGTATTTTGGATGGGATTTACAGCTTTAGGGTGAGACAAAGAGGGTTTACGGGTTCTAGTAATTACGTCGGGACGCAGGTTTGCGATCTGCACCTTCCATGCAAATCAACTTACTCACGGAACACTTACGCAGCCCTTACAGAACCCTTAGAGTCTTTTAAAACCCTAAAACACCTCATCGTCACAAATGAAAGCCCTGATGGCGGTTTAGTTCTTTTGCTCAGGGGCTTCGTAGCTATTGAGAATTACAAGGACTCGCTCGCTGATTGGAGGGTGTAGCTTGTCCTGTGTGCTAAACTACCCTAAGGCTCCATAATTAGTTCCTTTTTGGTGGTTCATATTTAGAATCCTACAAGGTAATCCCAAAAAGGAACTGCTGTGGAGCCTGTGGGCAAGCCCTTGAATCGGTAACAGAAACCCACAAATCCAAACCGCAAACCTACATCCCCAAACCCCAAACCTCAGGTAACCATGGACGTCTTGACGCAAGAAGTGCAGCCTGTCGACCCAGCCGTTGAGACTGGGAAGGATGTGCGGTTTAGGCGTTTTCTGAGGCTGTACATGGGTTTAAAAGTTTTTAAGCTGTCCGGGTCGGCTTTCGTAGGGTGTTTTCCACGCTTTCGCTTGGTCGCTGTACGTTTACTGGATGTTACAGGGTTTTGTGCTGGTTTCCAGAGCTGAGCACGTGGGTGTCGAAGCTCCATCCATGGGCACTACCCATATCACAGGCTCCATAGTAGTTCCTTTTTGGGATTACTTTATAGGATTCTGAATATGGACCCCGAAAAGGAACTACTATGGAGCCTTAGGCTAGTGCTGTAAGAATAAGAGGGTCGGGCCCCAGGCTATTGCAGAGTTTGGCGGTGGAGGTCGGCTTACCCAGAGGGTCCAAGTACCCAAATAGGGTTTTAGGTCCCAAAATCCATACTCTGAATGGTTTTTGGACCTTGAAACCCTACTATTTGGGTACTTGGACCCTTAGGGTTAGGAATTTGGTTCAGGATTCCTGTATATGGGAGTTTCCGAAAAGTGGGGGGTACCTTCCCGCAGGAGACGTTCCTTCTCGATGCACCACTCACCGAAAGCAGTGCCGTGAAGCCACAGGTTCCGAATAGAACAAATCCCGCGTCTTTTGGGGTTTACGGTTTTAGGGTTTGGGGGTTTTGGGGATTTCAGGGCTCAGGGGTTTAGGGTTTAGAGGGTTTAGGGGTTGAGGGGTTTAGGATTTAGGGCTTTTAGGGTTTGGCGTTTACCCCGAGGCTCCATAGTAGTTCCTTTTGGGGTCATATTGAGAACCCTAGAAGGTACTCCCAAAAAGGAACTACTGTGGAGCCTACGGGTAAGTTTTAGGGTTTAGGGTCGGGAAGCCTAAATCTTGAAACTCTAAACACTAAAGTGTGAAACTGAAACTCTGAACCCTAATTCCAAACCCTAAGACTCCCATACCCCTGAATTAAGAAGTATAACTTAAATCATATTAGGGATCCTACCCTAATGTAAGGTATATTCCTGAATTAAGGGATAGTGGAGTCTCTGGGCAGTAGGGCTGGGGGAGTTTCAGAAGCCCTGAAGCCCGAAGAGGCTTCTCAGAAGGAAAACACACCAAGCCCCCTCGCCCACCAAAACAACCTTCAACCCTACTATAGGTTTTTTCCTACACTATTTTGGGGGATTCCTTTATGATAATTATAGCTTAATGGGCCCCAAAACCCTAATCTAATTGTTAAGGCCCCTCTAGTACATCCTAACATCCAGAATCCCGGATTAAGCACTAAGTCCCAGCTGTGAGCCACGAACTCAAAGCGTCTGGAAGCCTTTGTCAACATAATATAGGGGCCTTGATAATTAGAATAGGTTTTTGGGGCCCATTATGCCATAATTATAATAAGAAACCCCCAAAATGGTATAGGTAATTATTGAGGCTCCTATATTATAAGGAACCGCTTGTAAGCCCCAAAAATGAACCCCGAAAGTTTCAAGAACCTCACAACCCTGCGCCCGCACACCGAAACCAAGACCCGATGATGAGCCCGTTTTGAATACTTTGGGTCCAGATGTCTGGCGTAGAATTCCCGGGTTAGGGTTTCTGATTAGGTAACTTGCCTTGTTTTGGGTTGAGGGTAGAAGATCACCATGATTGCAATGTGGGTGGTTGTCAAAATTGTGGTCCCTTTTTGGGTCCCAATGATAATACGGCACCTATTATTTAAGGGTACCCCAAAAGGGACCATAATTGTTAACAACCACCCATGTGACTTGGTTTGCAGATCGCTGCCTCTGCCTCGGCACTCCAGCCGGGCACTCACCTTTCCGAGGGGTGGCTCGGCAGCAGGGAGATGCATCTCAGGGACTCCAATATGTATCCCTTAGCTCCCAAGGTTCCTTTAAAGGGATCTACAAGGGTGCCTAAAGGGGATCTGTATATGGTTTAGGGTTTAAGGGGCTTCAATGTCCCTGAATCAAGGAACATACCTTAAATTACAGCAGGGTCCCCACCAAAATGTAAGGTATATTCCTTAGTTCAGGGGTATTTTTGTCTCTGGATGTTGAGATTCATTACCACAGTTTTGTCTTTCTTTTTGTTCGGGGGGGTGGTTCTGGTTTTGGGTCTGCCTGTAGTAGAGACGGGGGCTAACACTGTGAGGACCCGAAACCTTAACGCCGAAGCCTGGGACCGCACAGTCCTGTTGAAGCCTCATTTATAGGATCCTTAAGGGAGGGTGGTTCAAGGGGGCAGGGTATAAGGAATCCTTAGGGGACTGTAAGGGAACTTTAGGGAGTACTAGGGAGAATTAGGGATCACTAGGCTATATACCCCCCTTGGACCCCCCTCCCTTAAGGATATTACAACTAATGCCT
The DNA here is from genome assembly GCA_905221615.1 of Symbiodinium sp. CCMP2592. NCBI lineage: Eukaryota > Dinophyceae > Suessiales > Symbiodiniaceae > Symbiodinium > Symbiodinium sp. CCMP2592. Next base: position 340,500 of record CAJNDT010004112.1, read on the forward strand.
GACGCCCTTAACCCCATCTTAACCCTACCCATAGGCTCCATAGTAGTTAGGACCCTTAGGGTAAGCCCTCAACATTAAACCTGATGGACGTAGGGGGTTGAGGTTAAGCTCAATGATGTCCAAACTGAGGCCCCAACATAGGCTCCACCTGGTAAGGTATTCCTTCTGGTACATGCAGTCGGAAAAGGGCCCGCAAAACAAAAAAAAACTGATGGACGCAAGTGCCCGCTTTCTCCCGACCCTAGTCTGAGTCGGCCTTCCGGTTGAGACCTCGCGGATTAGTCGGACAAAGAAGCCCGCCCTTCCCCCCCTTCCAAAAAAAATAAACCCTGAACCATAAACTTCTTAAACTCCCTCAACCTTAAGCCGTATAAACCCCGAAGGGTGACCCAGGTGGAAAGCAGACGCCTCCCATCCCCTGGCGCTGTGCAGCCTGGAGCCTCTTTTCACTTTTGTTGCTCAGCGGCCGTCGGGGCTTTTAGTGATTATAGGGTTTACCTAGACCCTACAGAACCTGCCTTTTTAGGGTTCCCTATTATGATCTCCTTCTATATGTCCTTATTAATTTCCTTAAATAAGTCCTTAAAAAGGTAGATTATTCCGGGTTAAGGTAGGGTTTGGGGTTTAGGGTTAGGATTTAGGGTTTAGGGTTTTAGGCTTTATAGGGTGTAGGGTTTAGTAATCATGCTGGGCTCTGTGATACATTTTGGCTTTAATCATAAGGGGAGGGGTGTCTACCTTGTCAGCAACAGAGCTTCCTACAACACGTATAAGTAGACTATGTAAATAGCAGGCTTACTTCTGCGGTTCAGGCCAGGTGCAGATCTGTGAACCCCAAACCAGGGACAACGAGCGCATTTTCCTTGTTATACTTGGCTGGAATATACTACAATAGAACATGCTATACGATGTTGTTCGATACGATACTAATGCCATAGTCTACCATACTATGCTATACTACTAGATACCATACATAGTACACTGGGCTGTCGATTCGCGTTTGGTGGGTGGTCGAGCTTTGCGCGCAGAGGAGGCCGTTATCCTCGGGCCTTGAAATCAAGGCCCCGAACCCCATGACTATAGGGGCCTACATAACTACCAATACTATCTTGGGGCTTCCGTTAAAGGTATCCTTTAACAGGGGTCATAAGGGTTACTATAAGGGTACTATAATGCAGGGGCTTAAATAATAACTTCCAATATAGCCTTATTATAAGTACACTATAGTGGGCTCCAAAACCCTATTCTAATTGATTAAGGCCCCTATATTAACCCCATCTCTCTCACAGCGAAGCTTTGAACCACTTTATACCCGTATGTTATCAGGTGTGGTGAAGAGTGAACCTCAGGCCGTGGATCCATGAGCCCACTCCCATCTGCAGGACCTTGCGATGATGGGCGTGGCATCGTTGCCCTCGATTTGGGAGCTGACGGGTCTGACGCCTGAGCCAAGTGGGGATTTACATTGGTTGAAAACACATGAGAAGAATTACCATTCTTGTAAAAGTGCGCGTGTAGTCCCATGTATGGCATTTCACTATAAATTACTAAGTAGATGTACATCAGCAGGTCTACTCATGTCTATGGAGGTATACGCTTGCTTCAAAGTTCTATAGAGCCCACTGCCCTTTTCCATCCAAGAATGTACTATACCCTATAAATCATGATAGATTCCCTTTCAGGTGTCTTCTTGAATGTTGGGGCAAGTTGGGCAGGCCCTTTGAACAGAACCTAATCCCCTCACACAAAAAGCAACACATCTATTCAACCCCACAGGTGAACCCAAACATCGATTGCTCAACCGACATGTGAAACCCCAAAACAATAAAGCATACAGACCTTGCTCTAGACAAGACTACCTTAAATCCGATAACCTTGACCTTGCACCCTGGATCCTGAACCTTACTATGGGCTTCTGAACCATTGGTACTAGTGGCCCTGAGTGTCCCTACATAATACAGCTGCCCCATCATCCTACTCTGTCTCTTCCACGCCCCTTAGACCAGTCCTCAGACCTGTGGCTCGGAACCTTGACCCTTTCACCCGTACCCTAAGGGTCCATGTACTCATATACTTATATACATTGGTCTTAATGTAGTCCCTCTATAGGTACTTTGGGGTTCATGTATCTCTATATGGGTAACCCTAAACTCGAAAGCCTTACGTATTCCTACACTCAAAACGTTCGACCCTAGGGCCTCAAACAATCGAGACCCGGTGACTGGAGAACCCCTTCGTACTTTCTTATTCAGGTCGACCCCTGAAAATCCGAAAACTAGGGCCCGTCAAATTGAACAAGCGAAGTTTATCTTTAATCATGACTGAAGTCCTACTCCTTATGGGACATGGGAGTCACTGGGGACGCTGAGAAAGCCAGCAGCCCTATGCCCAACACAACCCGAGCACATCTCTTATAGAAACTCAAACAGAACCCGTTGGAACCCGTACACCACCCGTCTAGAGCCTTGTGAGGTGAAACCCTCATAAGTTATGACACCGCCCAGCAGCGTCGTTGAAAATGGACGCATGCACTTCTTGAAGCCGAGGAAGATGAAGCCTGAACCGCTAAACCTAAACCCCTAGCCCTAAACCCTCAAGGCCGTAATTCCTAAACCCCTAACCCTAAACCCTCATGGCCATAAAGCCTAAAGCCAAGGAACGACGTTGAGAGTTCTGCCTTTCCAGAGCTGACTGCGGGGGCGACGGAGGCGCCGGAGTTCCTCGAAGAGGGACACCTTCGGCGGCTTGTCTCTGATGCAGGGGGCTGGGGGTGTTAAGGGATTTATACGGGTCCAGAATGATAAGGTTGGGGGTGTTAAGGGGGTTTATAAGGGTCGATAAGGTTTTTATAGCGGTGTCATGGAGTTTTGTCGGTTCTCGGCGGCCTGGCCATTGGGGCGCGGGGTCTTGGGGAGGGTGGGGAGGGGTTTGGTGCTCAGGGCTTGCAGTTACGGCCTTGTAGGGTTGAGGATTTGGGTTTGGGGGTTTAGGGATTCCCAAAAGGTCCATGTATCATTATGGTACATACGTATAGGGTATTTTGAGGGTCTAAGTATATACCATAATGATACTTGGACCCTTTGGGATTTAGGCCTTTTCGAGTTTTAGCTGGGTTGATTGTCCAGGGGTTCGGAGTTTGAGTTTGGGGGACTGGGGTTTGGCTTTGAGGGCTTCAGCCACGGCAGGGTCTGCAGGGTTTTCGGCGCTGGCACCTTCGGTTTCTTGTTTTTTGCGTGTTGGGTTTTCAGCGAGAGAGGTTTGCAGATTTTTGAGTTGGGGCTCTTGGTTGCCACAGATTAAACCATCCTAAACCCCGATGTTGTTCGTATGCCACCGGCCAGCCCTTACCCATAGATTTCTGGATACTAAACCCCGATGGCCCTACCCTCTAAGCCTTAAACCGCCAAACGAGCTCGAGCCTATCGTGACCAAGGTTTCAATGCTCGCCGTCTGTCACTGAGGCCACATGGGACTAGATCTTGAGACTACATCCGACTGCCTCAAGCCCTACGGTTGATGATAGAAATCCTGCATTACCCTGAGAACCCTAAACTATGGGAATTATGGTATATTCCTCATACTTATTATGGGTAATGCAGGATTTTTATCATCAAGCCCTAGTAAAGCTTTACACAGTTTTCAGGGTGGGGGATTTGGGAGGTCCCGGAGGCGCATGGATTAAGTTTCATCGGTTCGGGTTGAGGGATTTAAGGGTTCAGGGTTTAGGGTTTGTCGGTTCGGGTTTAGGACTTACGGTTTAGGGATTTCAGGCTTTAGGAGCTTCGTTACCCAGACCTGCACTACCCCCTCCATATGCCCAGCATGACAGGCTTCCAGGCCTCTGCAAGAGGCCATGAGAGGGGTTATTGAGGACCTAAGCCCCGAAACCCTAGACCTTAAACCCTAAGTGAGCACGGAGTTCATATACAGGAATCCTAAAACTGTTTCATACTTCATAAGCCTACCTCCACCCCCAAACTCTGCAATAGCTTGAGGCCTGAAACATCTAATTCTTACAGCACTACTCTCAGGCTCATATTTAGAATCCTGTAAGGTAATCTTAAAAAGGAACTACTACGGTGCCTCTGGGTAGGTTCCAAGATCCACAGATTAAACCCGACGCCCGAAGCCCTAGCATAAGTTCCTCAACCTTTCATCTCGCAGACTGCTCTTCAAGTGGCCCTTGTGGAACAGTGCAGTAGCACTTAACCCTAAACCCTAAAGCCTTAAGGAAGGACTGACTTATACCCTAAGAAGAGGCGTGCCTAGCCAGCTGCAAATCGCTGCCCTTCCAGGACGAGGCTCGCTCCACTTCGCATGCTTCTCTTAGGTCCCCCTCAACCTTAAACACTACCCTAAGGCCCCATAGTAGTTGCTTTTTGGGGTTCATATTTAGAATCTTATAAGGTAATCCCAACAAGTAACTACTCTGGGGCCTCTGGGTACTCAAGGCGGACTTGTGATGCTGTTGAAAAGGGAGGTCAAAACGTAATGGTTCCTTATTATGATTAGTTATAGTAATAGTATACCCAAAAACCCCATTCCAACTATGAAGCCCCTACTACTACTACTACTACTACTACTACTACTACTACTGCTACTACTACTACTACTACTCAAGGCAAAGTATCCGAATCAAGGGTACGGTCTTCTGATCTCTGACGAGGAGATTCCCGAGATGAAGCTTCCAGAGGAGTCGCAGCTCACAGGACTGTTCTGCGGCGTAGAGGTTTTTGTTGGGGGATTTGGGGTGCTCATATATAGTCGGGGAGTTCAGGGTTTAGTGTTTTGTGGAATTTGGGGGACGGTTGAGGGCCAAGTTTAGCGCTTAGTTTTTCTGCTTGAGGACTTGGCTTATGGGTTTGGGGGCTGCGCAAATTTAAAGTTTTGGAGAACAGAATTGTGGCGCTTGGGCATGCATGACCTCTCGCATCTAGTGTCGCGACGTATATATGTAGGGAGCCTCTGTGCGACCCTCACAATTTCAACCGAGGCATATGTGTTTGCACTTCCCCCTCTATCTTCGACATTGAGAAACGGGAATCTGAGCGGTTCAATCCAAATCGCAGCCATGACTGCAGGACCTAATCTCCGAACAGTTCGAAACAAGATCCCAATTGGATTGGCTATCCTTAGCTCCCAGCTCTATCACCGTCCAGGGCTGAAAATGCCGGATGAGCTCACCTCGCTGTTCGCCGGCGAGACTTTGGCATTCCCCAAGGCTCGGCAGTCCGTCCCGACACCTCACCTCAAGACAACGAGTAGAGTAGACGGTGTAATACACCAGTACTGCACCATTAGGAAAGTTACAGACAAAAGTGGGTAGTTGTCAAAATTAGGGTCCCTTTTGGGGTCCCTTATATAATACGGCACCTAATATTTAGGGTACCCAAAAAAGGAACCCTAATTTTGACAACCACCCATATGTAATGTATATAGAAAAACTCAAGCGCAGCGCGAATGGTTGCCGAGGTCGCAGTATGCCTCGCTGGTGCTTAGGGGTACTTAGAAATATTTTTATTTTTTTGTTATTATAATCCCTAAGAAACGGCTATTTTTTAAAAATTTTTGCTAGGGTTCTAAGTTCAGTATAGGGTGGTAGTAAGTACGTAGTACTCGTCGTAATGGTAGTCGTCGCAGTAGTAACTTAGTAGCAGCAGTAGGTAATGTAGGAACCTGATTAAGAAACAGTGGTACGGTTGATGATATAAATCCTGCATTACCTTAAAGACCCTAAACTATGGGAATTATGGTATATTCTTTATTATGGGTCATGCAGGATTTATATCATCAACCGTAGTAGTTCCCGAGCTGGACCCAAAACCCACAGCTCCTGAGTCCCAAAATCCTAAGCCTCAGAACCCTTGCTTGTAAGGGTTTAGGGTGTAGGGGTTTAGGGTTTAGGCAAAGCTTTCAGGACCTAAACCCTACCTCAACCTATCAAAACCTACTTTTTTGTAGGGTCCCTATAGGTTCCATATTAGGGTTTACAATAAGAGCCCACAAAAAGTAGGGTAATGCCTACCCTAAGGCCCCATAGTAGTTCCTTTTTGGGTTTCATATTTAGAATCCTTTTTGGTCATCCCGAAACCCGAAAAGTGACTATTCTGCAGCCTCTGGGTAAAGAGCTTGCATGGTGGCGGAACCTTTGTTTCAATCTTGTATAATACGGAAGGTAGCTTAGGGGTTAAGATAGCTTACTGGTAATGCCGAAACCGAACCGACCCAAAGGCGCTACCAATCTGGCCGACGGAAGGCCTGAAAGGCGAAACCTTGGAGGAACGGGTGCCGCCTCCGCAGTTGGGGGGTTGTGGATGGCGGAGGGGTTTAGGGTCTAGGGTGATTTCAGCCTCAGGGCCTTTAGAGTTTAGGGCTTAATTGGGGTTTAGGGTTTAAGGTCAAAGGGGACCCAGAATGTCCAGAGTTTTCGTGAAGTGCGCAAGCACCAAGAAGCTCAGGATCTTTGTAGAGAACCTTAGCTGGATGATTGATTTTCACAGGACACATGCGACTGCCTCTCATTCATTCCACCAAACGAAACGTCCGCACAATGTTGTAATGTGCTGTATAGTATCGCACCAGGAACTTATATCAGAGTGCATGAGATGGTCTAACAAGCAGTATATGCTTCTGTAATGTTATAGAACAAAATAGAGTAGAACTAGGACCGAAGAGAATGGGACAGGTTTTGGTTATATTACATGGATGGATGGATGGATGGGTGGGTGGATGGATGGATGGATGGATGGATGTAGGTAGGTAGGTGGGTATGTATGCATGTATGTATGTAGGTATGCTGTATGCATATACGCATGTCGTCTTTAGCTTCCCGGTAGTTAAACTCTTTGGCCCTGAGACTTATTTGTGTGTGAGCGGTTTGGGGTTTGGGATTTGGGGTTTTGCTGTTGGGTTTGTGATTTGAGACATAGTGGCTTAAGGTAAATCGCAAGGAGTTCGAAGGCCGAGACACTATAGTCTCCATTGTTGCTCCTTGTTTGGGGTACCTTCTAGGATCCTAACAGTACAACCGGATGAGCCAGGTGAGGCGGTGTGCGCCGACGACTGCACCTACCATCGAAGGCAACTGGATGCCGCTCGGAGCCAGCAAGCGACTGAAGCCCCTACACCCTAAACCGTCGGACCCTTCCACAGCCCGGGAAGCCCGAAAACGGGTAGCAGGCCCGAGACCTAACCCTTCAAATCACTAGCCCGTGTAAGCTAGGGCTGAAGGGGTAGACAATGAAGTAGTCGATCGAGGCACCACTGATTGGAGCAACTACGTCAACAAGCTTTACATCTAACCTCAGAAATTCTCCTGTCCTGTCGCTGGCTTCAAAACACTACAGTAGCTAGGCCATTGGTGTTTTCGCCCTTATTGCCTCTTATCAGTCATCTTGCTTACGAAGCTGCTTTTCACGGGGGTAAGGCCCTGAACCCCATGCTCCCCAAAGGTCTGGCTTCCTTGCTCTGAAAAGGATGACCATCAACCCTCCTAAATGACTGTGAATGACCTCACTGTGGGCTCGATCCAAGATAGATCCGCAGTCCGCTGTTCAGTATAGAGGTTTGCAAATGTTATGAGTTTTTCTTTCCGAATATATTTATACTAGAATACACCCGAAACCCAACTCGAATTATGAAGGCCCCTGCGTCAGGAAACGAAGGGTTTTATCGTAAGCCGGTTGGATGTCGGACATCTTGACACCCGCGACCACATCGCTGAGCAATACTCCTAAAACTGTCACCCACCTCTTGCAAAGAAGACAACTAAAGTCACTAAAGGACATGTCATTTACCATGGCTAAGCCCATGTTGTGTCCTTGTATGTGCGCATGCCATGACATATTTTTTGTTTAATTGCTCAAGACGTTCGCAGAAGGCAAGGTTTGTAGCCTTCATCTCGCGTCAGATCTCACCCTAAGGCTCCATGTGCCGATATAGTAGGTACTTCGGCCTTAATGGGGTCCCTGTATAGGTACTTTAAGACCGAAGTACCTGCTATACGGGTACATGGAGCCTTTGCGACTAAGGCAGAGCACCTGTGCCAGCCAGCTGGCAAGGCCGGGGCGCAAAGCCACCAACCCAAGCCCGAGCAACTAAACCCTACTCTAGGGGCCTTACTAAATTACCAATACTGTTTTGGGGGGTCCTTATTATAAACCTATAATAACAGGCCCCGAAACCCTATTCTAATTATTAAGGCCCCTGCAGTAATCCTAAACCCAAACCCTTGTGGCTTATTGAGGGTTTGCGTTTGGTAGGCTTTGCTGGGATCCTCCACCCTAAATCCTAAACCTATAGAAACCAAAGATCCTAAAATCTAATCTCTACCAGGACACCCAAGTATATTACCCTTAAATGGAGCCCTGATGGTCCTTAATAGAGGGTATTGGGGAATCTAGGTAAACCACAGCACGCCAGATCTCCTCTCCCAACAACTCCGTTTTGCGGTCTTTCGGGGGCCTGGGGAATCAAGTTGTTTCGAGCATTCGGTCTGACCCCCTAAGCCTTACATCCCAAACCCGAAACCCCAAACCCCAAACACTAAAATCCTAAAGCCTACCTATAGTCTCCATTGTAGTTCCTTTTTTTGGTCAACCAAAATCCCTATTTTAGGATCCTAGCCATAAAACTGGTTAACCAAAAAAAGGAACTACAATGGAGACTATAGGTAAAATCCTAAACCCTAAATCCTTATCCCTAAACCCTAGTGGGCTGAAGACGCTTCGTGCAGACTCAAAAAGGCTTTTAAAAAGCCAACGGAAGGACACCCGGAGATCTCCCTTTAAGAGGTCCCAATAGATCGATGAAGGCCAAACGGGGGGGGGGCCCTAACTCATGTTTTGGGGGGTGGTATCTTCCCAGAATTCCGGGAGGATCCAAAAAGTAGATCCTTTGAATGGGGTTCCTACAAAGTACCCTTAGTAGTATAGGGCCCCAAATTAGGGGATCTACTTTCTAGATCCTCCCGGGGGTCTGGGTTATAGCTTCATATCATAACATGTTGTATGTGGAGACGCTTTTTTGTATGACGAAGCATTCAGGCTCGTATGTAAACTTCTTAAGGGTTTGTTCGAGAAGCATCGATCTGTTTCCTGGACAGCGCCCGTAGAAATAGAACACTGCAAACCCCTTTCGAGATACTAGGGTCTAGAGGAAACCCTAAACCCTAAACCTTAAACCCTAAACCCTAAACCCCTAAACCCTAAACCCCTAAACCCTGTTTTGTATTATGGCCCTATGTTGACCGCTATGGCCCCTAGATTAACCTGCCTGGGCTCCACACGGATCTCTACGTTTCTTAGGGGTACTCAGAAATAATTTGAATTCTTTGGTTATTATAATCCCTAAGAAACAGCTAAAATTATATTTTTTGCTAGGGTTCTAAGTTCAGTATAGTTCAAGTCTCGAGAAGGATCCCTAGGAGGGTTTCCGACTGCCCAGCTACATACCCAAAGCAAGCTCCCCCGAACTCGACCACCTCATTATAGGGGCCTTGGGAATTGCCTCTACAGTTTTGGGCGGGTTACTTGTGACATTTCCGATACAATATACCCCAAGACCTTGTACTGATCGTTAAGGGCCCTATGCTGTTTGAACCGAATCCTTAGGTGGCTCGGTTCGACTGCGTGGGACGCTGGGCAGCCTCACATTTGCCAGGTTCTCCAGTATTAGGTGTTAGAGGGGCGCTGAATCGTCAGACCTGCTAATAATTTCGTGAGAGTTCCTTGCTAAAGTGCTTATCACAGGGGGTTTCCTTGGATGTCAGACGGATTGCAGGCAATCATCCTCTTTTCTTCAAGGTATAGGGCCGGGAATTCGGCTTGTTTTTGGGATTGTGATACCCCAAAGCGCCACATCTCGAAGGACTTGCACACCTTTACTTTAAGAGGAGGCTGAACCTTGAACCCCGCTACCACACTACTACTAGCCCCACCACGTGCAGCTGTCAAGCATTCGCCCGAGGAATCGGAGGAACTTGCGAATCCGAGCTGGCTGAAAGCGGCGGTGTTCAAGGCAAAATTTCAATCAGACAATTTTATATAGTAAGTTTTGTTTTTTACTGCTACCCTTTCTCTTACTTCAGGTATCGATTCGCGGGTTTTGGGACGGTTTATGGAGTTTGCGGTGATCTAAGTTTTGGGGAGTGAGGGTTGGGCTGGCCTGTGAGGACTTAGGATTGAGTGTTTTGAATTTGGCGCTTTGAGGGTTAATTTAGAGTTTTTATTTACCTGTCACTGATCCCCAAACCGTAGAAATTGTAGGCTCAGACGACACACTTGGAGTGTTTAGTGTATAGCCCTAAAACCACGAAGGGTTTTGGATCCAAAGGTAGGATTTACCTTAAGGCTCCATAGTAGTTCCTTTTTGTGATTCATATTTAGAACCCTATAGGGCAATCCCCCAAAGGAGCTACTACGGTTGATGATACAAATCCTGCATTACCCATAGTAACCATCACTCCCATAGTTTAGGGTCCTTAAGGTAATGTAGGATTTATATCATCAACCGTATTGAGCCTCTGGGTAGGGTTTAGAAGCTTCCTCTCCTGGCTCGGAGGAATCTTCCATCGTGGCCCATGCCCGTCGCCTGAGTGTGCCTTCGCTGAAAACTTAAAACCTTAACGCCTAAATCCTAAGCTGGATTTGGGAATACCATACTTTCATACTAGTTTTGGACCTGTTCCTTACAAGAACCATTATGAGACCAAAGTTCACACTTGTTTCTGCGTGGTTTCCCCAAAGCAATTTAAAGCATCAACTCCAAGGTCTAAGGGTCTGAGCTCGTTTCTCAGGTCATGTCTGTGTCCTGGGGCTGGGTAGGTGGCCGTTAACTTTGTGGGGCTTAGTAACCGTACTATACTTCAAAAGGTTAACCTTTTTTGGGCTCGGGTATTCAGCCCCCGAGGTGTCTACCTACTACATCCTTCTGGACTTGTATTGAATTGAATGTTGGGGCTTTCGCCCTGCTTACGAAAACCTTCTTGAGAGTTTAACTTTTCAGTCTCACCTCAACTGCCCCAAACAAACACTATTTGAAGCCCCCTTCATTACGATTTCCTATACGTCCTCACCAAGGCAGGTCATTTGCAGGTCACCTGCAGGTCACCCGATGAGGTCAGCTTTCATTCGTCATGTTATTTCCGTGGTTTCCTATGTGTTTCTTATTGTCGTGTCTGTGGCGTGCGAGTACGGTCAGTACGTACACATCTTAAAAGTTTCGGTGCCATGGCACGAACTGAACATTCCCTCACACCTTGAACCCCAGAAGCCATGGAGAGTAGCTTTAAGGTGCAGGTCACGAACTCGAGCGGAATAGACCTCAGCATCACGCTGGCACTCAGGAGCCCGACGACCCATGTGCTGCTGCAGTGGCGGTGGCTGTGCCTGTTTTTGACAGATTTGCGGTTTCGGGTTTGGGGCCTAAGCCTTAAACCCTAAACCCCCAAATCTTGCACCCCATGCCCGAGTCACAGAACCTCCCGCGATTCGCATTTCAGCCCTTGGAATTCAAATTGGTATGTAGGCACCTGCACTTAGGTAATAATAGGTAATATACGGGCCTAACTCATTACCAATACTATTTTGGGGTTCCCTTTTTCTACTTATTAAGGCCCCTTTTGTAAACCCTTATATTAAACCTTCAAGGAACCCTTATGATACCCTTTACATAAAGCAACCCTAAAAAAGTTTTGAGGCCGACATAGTAGGGGCCAGAAAGGTGCTTCGGGCTGCCAGGTGCCCGCAGCCGCCGCCGCCACCGACACGGCAGAGGTCTTCACTTACACCGCCTCCTCACAGGCGGACAGTTGCAGACAAGGGTGTTTTGGGTTTAAGGTTTAGGGTACCTTTTGCTCACCCCTTACCACCCACAGCCTATCCTAAGTGTTTGCCTCTTTCTGTCAATGCTCCGTCGTCAATATTGCTCCCTCCCTGTTGCGGCTAAGCCATCGTCACTGACCGCGAACCTATTTGTGTGTGGAGCCTTTATGTTTGTTTCTCGACTGCGGCCACAACTACCACCTGCACCACCACCGCCTCCGGCACCTCGCTTCCACTATACCAATCGACTTCGGCATCACAATTTAGAGCACTAAGGGCTTAGGGTTTAGGATTTAAGAATTTAATGGTTCGTGGCTTATCCCGACTCGTCGTCGTCATCGTCCGTTGAGACTCCGCAGCCCTGTCAGGGTTTAGGGTTCAGGGTCCCACTGAAAGCCGCAGGGGCTTAAGTCCAGAAACATTTCGAGGGCTCAAGAACCCGTTAGCACCCATCCATAAAGTTCAGCGGTGAATCTCCTACCACTGCTTGCTGTGTTCACTGTTGCGCCTTCAACTGCCATTCACTCGTGGTAGTTACCCTGAACCCTATAAACCCTCAGCGCTGGCTTGCTCTTCTTTGTTCTGGCTCGCATGATTGCTACTTTTCCTTTTGCTGCTGTAGTTAGTACTGCATGCTGATATGGATACCATTGTTAGGGTTATGTAGCCGGTTGGCAGGCAACCGTTGGAAAGTAGCAAATGATTATTTAGTGATTTAGAAAGTGATCTGTCAGTGATTCATGTAGATCTTAAAAAGTGATCTGGGATAAGTAATAGTGATCTGTCGCCCGCAGAATAGTGATCTGCAGCGGGCGTAATAGTGATCTGTCGCCCGTAGAATAGTGATCTGTAGCGGGTGAAATAATGATCTGTCGCCCGTAGAATAGTGATCTGCAGCGGGTGAAATAGTGATCTGTCGCCCGTAGAATAGTGATCTGTAGCGGCCGAAATAGTGATGCGTAGCCGGCAGAATAGTGATCTGCAGCGGGCGAAATAGAATAGTAATCTGTAGCGGGCGAAATAGTGATGCGTGGCCGGCAGAATAGTGATCTGCAGCGGGCGAAATAGTGATCTGCGGCGCGCAGAGGCCCTGGGCCCCAGTACTAAACTTGGTCGAACCAAGCCAGGAACCGAGCCACCCCCCCACTCCACCCACCCCTGCCTCCTGCTGTGGATGCCTCTGGGTCGGTGGCCCGGCCCCCTTCCCCCCCCCTCCCCCCGCACCGTTGGAACGAGTTACAAAACTGGCCACTTGGTAAAGGGGATTCTTCTTCATCCAAAAACCAGGCTAAACAGAGCTTGATATGTGCGACCACATGGCAAAAACAAATGCGCCCCTTTTTTGTTGGCTGTTCCTAAAGCATCAACACGGTTGGAGACAAAATTGGAGCCCCTCTTTTTTTCTGGTGTTTGTAAAATAGTAAAACACATCTGGCCTGGCTAAGTGGAGCAGTGGAGCCCCCTTTGTCTTTGTTTTCGGAACGCTTCAGGACAACAGGGAAAACAAAGTCCACAACATGCTCCGCGCGCATCATGTTTTTTTTCTGATTTCCAGGCCTGAAAGCTGACCCAAGCCCAAAGCCCTAAACCCTACAACTCCAGCGCTCAATCCCGAACTCCAAACCTAAAACCCAGACCCCGAACACCATAAACCCGAGGTGTTTCGGTGTCGGGAATCTGCGGGAAACCCAGAGCATTATGAGCATCAGCCAGTTCTTTTGGGCGGGTCAAACCGTTTTTCCTTTTTCCTTTCAAAAAAAATCAAAAACCAAATGGCCGCGGGAGGAGCCCCCCCTGCCCCCCTCCCTCCTTGTTTGGCTTTCCAGCAATGGGCGCGTTCATTAAATGAGATATCAACAGGTCTAAATTCTAAATTGAAAAAGCCTCCCACTCACTTCCAAATCGCCCTGTTGCAGCATTCGGTCGCGGAACAAAAGAAACATTCTGGTTTATCACTATTCCCACAGCTCGGATCACTCCTAGATCACTGAATAATCCACGATCGCTTGTAAATCACTATTCCCAAAGCACGGTCGCGGAACAAAAGAAACATTCTGGTTTATCACTATATTCCCACAGCACGGATCACTCCTAGATCACTGAATAATCCACGTTTTGCCTCGCTCCTGATCGCTTGGAAATCACTATTCCCAAAGCACGGATCACTCCCAGATCACAGAAAAATCACTTTTTTTGCACCTATGTCTAATTTGCGGATCACTCCGAAATCACATCAAAATCATTATTGTCAATCCTCCAGGACCGGCAATAGTGATCTGTGGCTGGAAATAGTGATTGGCAATGAAATAGTGATTTGAAAGTGATCTTTCACTTTCAAATCACTATTTCCGGCCCTAAATCACTCCAAAATCACTATTTCCGGGCCTAGATCACTCTGAAATCACTTTTGCCGGTCCTCCACCACCGCAAATAGTGATTTTGGAGTGATCTGGGGCCGGAAATAGTGATTTGAAAGTGATCTAGGACCGGTAATAGTGCTTGGAAACTGTAGCTAGGACTGCTGGGACTGCTGCTAGGGCTGTTTAGCAACCCTTGGAGTTCTTCTCGTAATTCGATGTGATAGCTCTCCGAACGTAGGTCACCCGCACATCACAATTATCTGCCTTAGATCACTGTCAGATCACTGTTTCCTGTCCTAGATCACTTTCAAATCACTATTTCCGGCCCTAAATCACTCCAAAATCACTATTTCCGGGCCTAGATCACTCTGAAATCACTTTTGCCGGTCTTCCACCACCGCAAATAGTGATTTTGGAGTGATTTAGGGCCGGAAATAATGATTTGAAAGTGATCTTTCACTTTCAAATCACTATTTCCGGCCCTAAATCACTCCAAAATCACTATTTCCGGGCCTAGATCACTCTGAAATCACTTTTGCCGGTCTTCCACCACCGCAAATAGTGATTTTGGAGTGATTTAGGGCCGGAAATAGTGATTTGAAAGTGATCTAGGACCGATAATAGTGCTTGGAATCTGTAGCTAGGACTGCTAGTGAGTGATCTAGGCCCGGAAATAGTGATTTTGGAGTGATTTAAGGCCGGAAATAATGATTTGAAAGTGATCTTTCACTTTCAAATCACTATTTCCGGCCCTAAATCACTCCAAAATCACTATTTCCGGGCCTAGATCACTCTGAAATCACTTTTGCCGGTCCTCCACCACCGCAAATAGTGATTTTGGAGTGATCTGGGGCCGGAAATAGTGATTTGAAAGTGATCTAGGACCGGTAATAGTGCTTGGAATCTGTAGCTAGGACTGCTAGGACTACTGCTAGGGCTGCTTAGCAACCCTTGGAGTTCTTCTCGTAGTTCGATGTGATAGCTCTCCGAACGTAGGTCACCCTCACATCACAATTACCTGCCTTAGATCACTGTCAGATCACTGTTTCCTGTTCTAGATCACTTTCAAATCACTATTTCCGGCCCTAAATCACTCCAAAATCACTATTTGCGGTGGTGGAAGACCGGCAAAAGTGATTTCAGAGTGATCTAGGCCCGGAAATAGTGATTTTGGAGTGATTTAGGGCCGGAAATAGTGATTTGAAAGTGAAAAATCACTTTCAAATCGCTGTTTCCGGCCCTAAATCACTCCAAAATCACTATTTGCGGTGGTGGAAGACCGGCAAAAGTGATTTCAGAGTGATCTAGGCCCGGAAATAGTGATTTTGGAGTGATTTAGGGCCGGAAATAGTGATTTGAAAGTGATCTTTCACTTTCAAATCACTATTTCTGGCTCTAAATCACTCCAAAATCACTATTTGCGGTGGTGGAAGACCGGCAAAAGTGATTTCAGAGTGATCTAGGCCCGGAAATAGTGATTTTGGAGTGATTTAGGGCCGGAAATAATGATTTGAAAGTGATCTAGGACAGGAAACAGTGATCTGACAGTGATCTAAGGCAGGCAATTGTGATGTGAGGGTGACCTACGTTCGGAGAGCTATCACATCGAACTACGAGAAGAACTCCAAGGGTTGCTAAGCAGCCCTAGCAGTAGTCCTAGCAGTCCTAGCTACAGATTCCAAGCACTATTATCGGTCCTAGATCACTTTCAAATCATTATTTCCGGCCCTAAATCACTCCAAAATCACTATTTGCGGTGGTGGAAGACCGGCAAAAGTGATTTCAGAGTGATCTAGGCCCGGAAATAGTGATTTTGGAGTGATTTAGGGCCGGAAATAGTGATTTGAAAGTGAAAGATCACTTTCAAATCACTATTTCCGGCCCTAAATCACTCCAAAATCACTATTTGCGGTGGTGGAAGACCGGCAAAAGTGATTTCAGAGTGATCTAGGCCCGGAAATAGTGATTTTGGAGTGATTTAGGGCCGGAAATAGTGATTTGAAAGTGATCTAGGACAGGAAACAGTGATCTGACAGTGATCTAAGGCAGGTAATTGTGATGTGAGGGTGACCTACGTTCGGAGAGCTATCACATCGAACTACGAGAAGAACTCCAAGGGTTGCTAAGCAGCCCTAGCAGTAGTCCTAGCAGTCCTAGCTACAGATTCCAAGCACTATTATCGGTCCTAGATCACTTTCAAATCACTATTTCCGGCCCTAAATCACTCCAAAATCACTATTTGCGGTGGTGGAAGACCGGCAAAAGTGATTTCAGAGTGATCTAGGCCCGGAAATAGTGATTTTGGAGTGATTTAGGGCCGGAAATAGTGATTTGAAAGTGAAAGATCACTTTCAAATCATTATTTCCGGCCCTAAATCACTCCAAAATCACTATTTGCGGTGGTGGAAGACCGGCAAAAGTGATTTCAGAGTGATCTAGGCCCGGAAATAGTGATTTTGGAGTGATTTAGGGCCGGAAATAGTGATTTGAAAGTGATCTAGGACAGGAAACAGTGATCTGACAGTGATCTAAGGCAGATAATTGTGATGTGCGGGTGACCTACGTTCGGAGAGCTATCACATCGAATTACGAGAAGAACTCCAAGGGTTGCTAAACAGCCCTAGCAGCAGTCCCAGCAGTCCTAGCTACAGTTTCCAAGCACTATTACCGGTCCTAGATCACTTTCAAATCACTATTTCCGGCCCCAGATCACTCCAAAATCACTATTTGCGGTGGTGGAGGACCGGCAAAAGTGATTTCAGAGTGATCTAGGCCCGGAAATAGTGATTTTGGAGTGATTTAGGGCCGGAAATAGTGATTTGAAAGTGAAAGATCACTTTCAAATCACTATTTCATTGCCAATCACTATTTCCAGCCACAGATCACTATTGCCGGTCCTGGAGGATTGACAATAGTGATTTTGATGTGATTTCGGAGTGATCCGCAAATTAGACATAGGTGCAAACAAAAATGATTTTTCTGTGATCTGGGAGTGATCCGTGCTTTGGGAATAGTGATTTCCAAGCGATCAGGAGCGAGGCAAAACGTGGATTATTCAGTGATCTAGGAGTGATCCGTGCTGTGGGAATATAGTGATAAACCAGAATGTTTCTTTTGTTCCGCGACCGTGCTTTGGGAATAGTGATTTACAAGCGATCGTGGATTATTCAGTGATCTAGGAGTGATCCGAGCTGTGGGAATAGTGATAAACCAGAATGTTTCTTTTGTTCCGCGACCGAATGCTGCAACAGGGCGATTTGGAAGTGAGTGGGAGGCTTTTTCAATTTAGAATTTAGACCTGTTGATATCTCATTTAATGAACGCGCCCATTGCTGGAAAGCCAAACAAGGAGGGAGGGGGGCAGGGGGGGCTCCTCCCGCGGCCATTTGGTTTTTGATTTTTTTTGAAAGGAAAAAGGAAAAACGGTTTGACCCGCCCAAAAGAACTGGCTGATGCTCATAATGCTCTGGGTTTCCCGCAGATTCCCGACACCGAAACACCTCGGGTTTATGGTGTTCGGGGTCTGGGTTTTAGGTTTGGAGTTCGGGATTGAGCGCTGGAGTTGTAGGGTTTAGGGCTTTGGGCTTGGGTCAGCTTTCAGGCCTGGAAATCAGAAAAAAAACATGATGCGCGCGGAGCATGTTGTGGACTTTGTTTTCCCTGTTGTCCTGAAGCGTTCCGAAAACAAAGACAAAGGGGGCTCCACTGCTCCACTTAGCCAGGCCAGATGTGTTTTACTATTTTACAAACACCAGAAAAAGAGAGGGGCTCCAATTTTGTCTCAAACCGTGTTGATGCTTTAGGAACAGCCGACAAAAAAGGGCGCATTTTTTTTGCCATGTGGTCGCACATATCAAGCTCTGTTTAGCCTGGTTTTTGGATGAAAAAGAATCCCCTTTACCAAGTGGCCAGGTTTGTAACTCATTCCAACGGTGCAGGGGGGGGGGGAGGGGGGGGAAGGGGGCCGGGCCACCGACCCAGAGGCATCCACAGCAGGAGGCAGGGGTGGGTGGAGTGGGGGGGTGGCTCGGTTCCTGGCTTGGTTCGACCAAGTTTGGTACTGGGGCCCAGGGCTCAGTTGACCTATACCCTCACCAACTTGACCTCCCTATGTCCACGTGCAGAGATGACTGTTTCCGGGATGCCTGGCCACTATTTCCGGTATATCGGATCATTGATGATTTTTTCTGGGTTTTCTGCTCACTATCCACGGGACACCCGATCACTATTTACAGGACTTCCGATCACTATTTACGGGACACCCGATCACTATTTCCAAGACACGCGATCACTATTTGCTGGACTTCCGATCACTATTTCCAGGACACGCGATCACTATTTCCAAGACACGCGATCACTATTTGCGGGACACCCGATCACTATTTCCAGGACACGCGATCACTATTTCCGAGACACCCGATCACTATTGACGCACCACGGATTGCTATTTGCCACTGCCGAATCACTTTTGCTGAGAACAATGATTCACTCTATATTCACTCATTTACTCACTAAAATAATTCTCAGCATGCACCCCAGTGGTTGCCCGGCGACGGCGACTTAATGTTAGGGGCGTACCCCCTTTTGTTTTGCAAGAGGGTGTCTGTTTGGGAAGTCGATAGTGTTGCATCATGTTTTGTTGGTTTGCTTATGGGCGATCCGGTTTGTGCACCATCTCGCCATTGGCGAACTTCCGTGCTGTAAACCCGCACTGAGATGATAAATCATCCTCCTAGTGCTCGTGCACGGAAAGTCAAAATGGGCGGCGTTTCTTTGAGCAATTGCAGGAATTGCTACTTCTGCCGCTGCACGAGAACTTAGCATCACTAGCACCACGATCATCATGAGCGTCATATTCCGACCCCAACACCCACGACCATCAGCATTGCCTTCCTTTCTGTAGGTGTACTACGGTTATAGCTTTGGTCTTTTGGTGCGGAGAGTTTAGGGTACGAGCCCACAAAATTATGAGCATGGCTAAGCATGTATACGTGATTTTGCCGTCATCGAAGTGACTCCGCTCCCAGCAGCTTCACGGAAGTTGGTGGAGCCATGCTGCTCAAGGTTTAGGCTTCAGGGGCATGGATCTAAAGTAATTGTTATGGTTTCTTGATTATGGTAACTAGATGATAAAATCCCTATACCTATACCTTACAGGAACCCTTCTAGATTCCTTAGGGGAACCCGGGATGAAATCCCTTTTCAAGAACCCGCATAGAGTCCTGAAAGGAACCCTTAGTCAAACCCTATAACAAGAACCGTTATAGATCTCTTACTTAAGGGAACCCGTATAGATTTAAGGGGACCACAGGGGGCCCTTATAGGTCCCTGACGGGAACCCTTCTAGATCCCTCGAGGGAACTCTCACGGATACCTTAACTACTGCATGCGCGCCCGCCCCACGACCTGCCAGGAGGAGAGCCTGGCACGGCAACTGGCCGCTCGTACGCTTTCAGCCGTTAGGGTCTACAGTGAACCCCAGAAAGTTGGAACATGGATTTAGGATGATAAGTGTTAGGATTCCCCAAACTTTACCTTAAGGGCATGAGGATAATCATGTTCCAACTTTCTGGCTTCTACTGTAGGGTTGAGGATTTAGGTTTTGGGGTTCAGGGGGCTAAGGTTTGGGGTTTAGGGCCTAGGGTCTAGGGTTTTGGGTATATTGACTCTTTCTCGCGACTTCATCGGTTTTTAGAGGGACCTTATAAGGTTTAGGATGGGGGGAGGTTCCCCATTCCTTCGGGGTACTGAGAAATAGTTTTAATAATTGGTTATTATAATCCCTAAGAAACAGCTAAAATTATAATTGTTGCTACCCTAAACCCTAAACCCAAAACCCAAAACCTTAAACCCTAAGTTCTAAGTTCAGTATAGATTAGGAAGCCTCAGCTCCGGAGACCGTGGCAAGAAATGGTTCACTTCTCGATTGTCTGCTGAAGGAACTCGAAACCTGAGCCCTACCTATAGTCTTAGGGGTACTTAGAAATAATTTTGAGTCTTTGGTTATTATAATCCCTAAGAAACAGGTAAAATTGTAATTTTTGCTAGGGTTCTAAGTTCAGTATAGTATAGTCTCCATTGCAGTTCCTTTTTTGGTGTAACCAAATAAATAATTGGGATCCTATAAGGTAAAGGTCTACCAGGGATTTCTTGAATGAAATGAGGTTTTAGGATCTATAGGGTGTAGGGCCTGGACCCTACGCCCTACGCCGCAAGAAAGCCGCAGGAAAAGCCGGGCTTGAGATGAAGCAGTGAACTCTCTCATGAATGGTTTAGGGTTAGGGGTTTAGGGCTTCAGGGTTTCCGGTGTAGAGTTTGGGGCTTTGAGCAAGCATTCCTTACCCGAAAAGCACTTCAAGACTCTGAACAAATTCGGAGAAGCTGACAGAGCTACCACGCAAAGTCCCACCACCCACCCAGCCCGCAATCCCTTCAGCCCTGATTTCCTCCGATTCAATAGAGTCTGTAATTATCGCATCCTTTTCCTGTGATTCCTGGACCACAGCCTGTGATTAATCCCTCCAAACCCTAAACCCGTAACCCAAACTCGTCCCCAACCCGCCTGAACTCTGTGCCCCTACATGGGAGTTGCCGAAAATAGGGGACCCTAATATAGTACCCTAAATAGTAGGATCCCTATTATAAGGACCCCAAAATAAGGTATCCCTAATTTTCGGAAACTCCCACATAGTACCGCTTTTCTCGTCACAAGTCACCCGGGACCCCCCGGCCCCTTGTTGCAAGAAAAGCGATATCCCCTGCCCCTAAACCCTAAAACCCTAAACCTCTAACCCCTAAACCCCTAAACCCTAAACCCTAAACCCCTAAGCCCCTAAACCCTAAACCCCTAAACCCTAAACCCTAAACCCTAGACCCTAAACCCTAAAACCCTAAACCCCTAAACCCTAAGCCCTAAGCCCGAGGAGAGTGGAGCTTCGTTGGCATGGCTGGCGTACCGGAACAAGCTGCTTCCACATCGTTTAGGGTTTGGGGTTTATGCTTGGATTATGCGCTCCAATAATTCAGAAGGTTTAGGGTTTGGGGTTTATGTTTGGATTATGCGCTCCGTGAGCTCGGGGGTTTAGAGTTTGGAGTTTAGGTTTGGATTATGCGCTCCGTGCGTTCAGGGGTTTAGGGTTTGGGGTCAAAGTTTGGGGTTGAGGTTAAGGGATTATAGGGTTTAGGGTTTAGGGGTTCGAGACTCGACAACGGTTGAAGTACCCAGTGTGTTTAAGAATCAAAAGACTAGGATCCAGAGTAGGCCCTTATTCCCTTTTTTGAGGGTTCAGGTTCCCTTATAAGCCCCTTTAAACCCAAAAGGGCGCCCTTTTTATTCCTAGTTACTCTTGGGTCCAGAAGATGAGGTCTCAACAAGTAGCAAAAGTATGCCTTGATATTTTCTGTGGGGTCTGATCACTCGCCACCAATATGCCCTTATCGAAGAAAATCGATGTTTCTGTTAGTTGAGGTGATGGTACTGTAGAAGTTTACCTTAACCTCCCAAAACCTACTTTTTTGTAGGGTCCCTATATTTTCCATATTAGGGTTTATAATAAGAACCTACTAAAAAGTAGGGTTTGGTAGTTTAAGGTAGGGGTGCAGGGTGCAGAGGTCAGGGACTTCGCGTGTTTAAGCCGGAGTTCAGGCTCCGGGTTCCGGTCGTGCTCTTGAAGTTATGGCTGTGGAACTTATTCTTCACTGCTCTTAGGTAGGACTTATGCTTTAAGTTTTCTTAATAATATATGGCAGAGGAGGATCAAGACGAATATTATTATCAGTTTTGTTTGGAAGGACGGCTAAGTATGGCTGTGGGCTTATGGGATCCCGGCCCTGTGTCCGTTGAAGTTGTCGTGTTATCCGGTTGCCATTGTTTTCTGTAGCAGTGCTCCGCCCGACTCGTCTCAACGTCGTATATGTATGCGGTCAACAAGAAGAAGAAGAAGTAGTAGTAGTAGTAGTAGTAGTAGTAGCAGTCGTCGTCGTCGTGGTGGTAGTAGGCAAAATGTACCCCAAAAGTATCCCAAAATCAGCAAGGCTTCATGTCGGACCATTGTTTAGGTGGTGTTTTTTCCAGCTGTTTTTGCATTCGAGGAACAAAACCGCGAGGCGTGCAGGCCGAAACTCACTTTGTTCGCAGTAATTGCTTCTGTACCCATGACCCATGTTGCGTTTTGAGAGCATCCGCGGCGTAACCAGGATGTAGCAGTAGAAGTGGCAGCAGCAGCAGGAGCAAGCGGAGCAGGAGCTACGTATACCTTAGAAGCTGCCCCCACCCTGTAATAGTGGTATAATAGGAATATAATAGGGCCCTAATATAATACTAATATAATCCTTATGGTCACTATTACAGGGTGGGGGCAGCTTCTAACATGTACCCCCCAAACCCTGTTCGAAGTAGTCAGGCCCCGGTATGAGCCCTTACGGATACCCTTCAAGATGCTTTTAAAAGGAACAGCAATGTAGGAACCTGGTTAAGAAACCTTGGGACTTTGTTAGGGTTCCTTGTATGAACCCTACTGTTTTTGCGGTTATAGTCCCAGGGTTTCTTAATCAGGTTCCTACGTTACCCTCAAAAGAGCCCTCTTGTAACTATCCAGGCCAAGTGCTTTCAGCCCTGTTGCCCAGGCTTCCTGAGTTGAACCCTCCGCTCGCCGAAGGCGCTCTGACCACAAGGGATGGTGATATAGAGCTTTGGGCTGTGGGATGCCCTTATAGGAGTCTGAATATGAAGCCCAAAAAGGAACCACTATGGAGCCTATGGGTAGAGTGTAGGTTTAGGGTTTAGCGGTTTGGCCTGTCTGCTGAGCCCGAGGTGTTATACAGGGGTGGCGGGGTTTGGGTTTCACGTTCTACTGGAACTACCTTGTGTTCCTTAGGGTTCATGTTGCATGTTTGTTAAATTGCAACCCAGGGGTTTGTGAGAGTTGTTCGCACTGCAGGTCTAAAGGCCTTGCCGATAGGGGTTTTCAGTGAGGTTGTATACGGCTTGCAGTTACAGCACATATAGGTGTTTGGCAAGGGTGATGGGATCCCAGGTTTACTGGCACATCCATAAATCCACAATATATGAATACTTTTCAGTGCATGATTTGACTGCGCCATGTTGTGCTGCATCATGGTTGTACATGTGATGTATACTTTTCGGTGTTCTAATGCAATGTATCGGAATGCAATGCAATGTAGCGTAAGCGTTGTATTGCAAGCACAGTGTCAGTACATCTATTTGCCTGTATACACGTTCATACGCATGTACGTACATACATACATACTAATTTGTCCAGACAGAGACAGACAGGCCAGACAGGCGACAGACACACAGACACACAAACATAAATATTATGTATATATGTATATGTACAAGTGTATGTATGTATGTATGTATACAGACACATATGCACACACATACACATGCACGTGCACATACATATTAACTCAACAAGTACAAAAAGACTATGTTAACATATAGACAAACAGATAAGTTAGATTTGTGTATGTATATATATATATATGCACATGTATTTCTATCTGCATGTTGGGTAATATTATAGTTTACATTCCATACAAATCTGCAGTACAACAAAATGTGCATATCTATATATATATATATATATACATATACATATACGTATTTGTGTATACATGCACTCGCATGTAATGCTACAGCAAGGAGGCAAAGAGTCTCCGCTACTGCTTAATGGTCAGCATCCTGTGTACACTAAGGGTTGCCAAAAGGTTCCAAGTACAAAAGTTAAAACCCTGTCGCCCTGTAAATCCCACACCAGCAACCCTAAGCCCCTAAACTTGACTAAGCCCTTGTAAGAGCATGAGCGAAAGAACCCTTGCAAGAGCATCAGCGAAAAACTAGACATTTGTAAGAGTATGAGCGGAAGGCTGAAACCTGGTAATGTGCGAGATTGTAAGAGTATGAGCGAAAGGCTAAACCCTTGTAATAGTCTGAGCAAGAGGCTGAAGCCTCGTAATAGTATGAGTGAAAGGCGAAAACCTAAACCCTAATCCTAAACCCGAAACCCTAAACCCGTGTAAGAGTATGAGCGAAAGGCATACTGGCGGAGTTGGGCGCAGAGGTCCCCAGCCTTGTCGACATCCGACGGCCGCCGGACGTGCAGTCATCTCTTGATTGGGAGTTTAGGGCTTAGGGATTTAGGGTTTAGGGCTTTGGGTTTGGGAGTTTAGGTTTTAGAGTTTAGTCGCTTTTGTTGTTTTGCTAGCGTTGCTGCGGTAGTTTGAGGGGTGGGTGGGTGGGTGGGTTCGTCTAGGCTCTGCATGGGGTCTAGAAGATGTCAGGATTCGAGTTTAGGTTTTGTATCCTTAGTTTGGGGGTTGAGGTTCCTCTTTGGCTTCGGGTTTTAGTCATTGGGAGGTTTTGCGGCAGTATCACCTCGAAGATGCCGAAATCGGGTTGTTTGTTTCGGTCACAGAACCTCCGGGTATTACATTTCAGGGTTTACATGCACGGTTTATTTCGTTGCATTTGCCAATTGCCATTACGTCATAGTATGCTTCCTATGAAGGGCTATGGGGCTCTGTGGGAAAATCTGGCGCGAACCCAAAGAAAACATTGTATAACACCCTTACAAAGCCTTTCAAAGAGCCAGCAAAAATGTCTTCAATAAACACTTGGAAAAACTAAACTCAAAACCCTAAACTCTAAACCCTGAACCGTAAACTCTAAACCCTCCACACAGCCCAAACCTGGAAGCCCTAAGCCCTGCACCCTAAACCCGATTTATGAGCTTTTAAACCCCGTCGCCCTAAACCGCCAAACCCCTACTCTAATTATTAAGGCCCCTGTATCATAGTACCCTTATAGATCCTTTTGTAGTAACCCTTATAGATGCCTGTAAGAGGAACCCTATAAACCGCCATGCTGAGAGGCTCCTTGCGGAGCACAGCGCCCGAGAAGGTCGAAGTGTTCGGTTCTCAGGTCCCTTTTTTCACGATTCTACACTGTAATGTAGGAACCTGATTAAGAAACCTTGGGCCTTTATTAGGGCTCCTTATATGAATCCTACTATTTTGGGTTTATAGGCCAGAGTTTCTTCGGGCCATGGTTTTTTTTTTTTCGAAGGTGCGGCCAACCCTTGTTTGCGAGGTGCGGCCAAGGGTCCCTGGTGCATGCGGTCCCCTGGTCCTCTGGTCCTTGGTCCTGTGGTTCCCTGGTCCTCCGGTCTGCTGGTCCTCTGGTCCTGTGGTGTCCGTGCATGGGGTCCCCAGTCCTCTGGTCCTTGGTCCTGTAGTCCTCTGGCCCTCTGGTCTGCTGGTCCTCTGGTCCCGTGCTCTCCTGGTCCCGTGGTTTCCTGGTCCTGCGGTCCGCCGGTCCCTCGGTCCCGCAAAAGCAACAAGAAAGCAAACAAGGAATAACACAAGTAAAGCACAACCCCAGAAGAAAGAAAAGCAGAAGAAAGATGATGAAGGAAAGAAAGCCAGGAAGGAAGCACAAAAGAAAGCAAGAAAGCACAGGAGCTAGCAAGGAATGAAAGAGAAACAAGAACAGGAACCCATTTTTGTTTGTGCCCTTTTTTTTTTGGCCCTCTTTCTTTTGCTCCCACGTCCTGTTATTTACACAGGGAAGGAAGAAAGCAAGGAAAACAGGAAGGAGGAAGGAAGGAAGGAAGGACGGTAGTATTTCAGTAGTATATATATATATAGTATGTACAGTAAAGATAATATATTATAATATAATATAATGGAATATAATATGATATATTATAATATAATGTAATTAAATATAATGTAACATAATATAATATAGTATGATATAACATAATGTAATCTAATATAATGTAGTATAATATATTATAATGTAATATAATATAATATAATATATTGTAATGTAATGTAATATAACATAATATAATATAATGTATTATAATGTAATATAATGTAATATAATGTAAGCTAATGTAAGCTAATGTAGTATAATATACTGTAATATACTACAACATAATGTAATATAATAAAGAAATACAATATAATATAAAAGGATATAATATAATATAATATAATATAATATATTAGAATAGAATATCATATAATAGATAGAATATCATAAAATAGAATATCATAAAATAGAATAGAATAGAATATCATATAATATAATAGCATAGAATAGAACATAATAGAATATAATACAATATAACAGAATATCATAGAATATAATAGAATATCATAGAATATAATAGAATATAATATAACATAAAAGATTATAGGATAATATAATGGAATTTAATAGAATTGAAAAGAATATAATATAATGTAATATAAGAGAATAGAATAGAATAAATAGAAAAGAATATAATATAAGAGAATATAGTTAATATATATATATATAGAATATATAGTTTGTTTATATATATAGTATAGATTTATAGTATATATATATATATATAGTATATATAATATGTATAGTATATATATATAGTAGTATTTAGTGTACATAGTAGTATATAGTATATATATACAGATATACATAGAGTTTCAAGTTTCTATATATATATATATATATATATATAGTATATGTAATAAGTACAGGAGATATAACCTTAGTATATATAGTTTATACAGTATATATAGTATATATAGTATATTTATAATATATACATATTTATATAGTATATGTAGTAGAGTTAGTCTATACAGTTTATATAGTATATATAGTAGATTTAGTAGATATTATAAAGTTGTATGTATATATATAGTATACATAGTGTAAATAATATATATATATATATAGTATATAGTATATATATACACAGAGAGAGAGAGAGAGAGCACATATGTGTGTATATAAATATATACATATATATATATATACATATGGAAGGCCTATTATTTTGGATCTTGTTGTTGAAATTTTTGTTTGGTGTTTTTCCATGGTTTTCCTTGGGGAAACACTATTTTCCTCACGTTTTGGACAGATTTGGTGTGCTTTTCTTGGTTTTTTCCACCTGAAACGAAAAGAACCCAGGAAGACAGAACGAAACACCCCAGAACAAGGACCAAAGCAAGGAAGAAGAACAGAAAGAATGAAAAGATAGAAGGAAGGCAGACGGTTGGAAATTCAGGTTCGGAACCCAGGTTCAAACCTGGGTTTGAACCTAGGTTCTAATTCGGGTTAGAACCCAGGTTCAGAACACGGATTTTCTCGGGTTGTTGATTCAGCGGGGTTAAGCGCGAAGCAACACAATCAATCATGAATGACTTGGAAGTTCTCTTGAGCCACGAAGTAATCAACAATAACGTGTTTGCCAACCGGTCGTTTGAGCCGCCACGAAATAAATAAAACCGTGTTCGCCAACACAAAAAAAGAATAAAATCAGACAGCACTGCTTCAGGGGGGTTTAACGTGAAGAAGACAAAATCAATCCTGAAGGATTTAAAAGGTTTGCAAATGGGGGTGCGCCCCCCCCAACCCCCCCGCTTTTTTTAGACTAAACTCCCCCGCTCTCTAAAGCCACACAAGAAAGGGAAAGCCAGACAACCACGCTCCAGGGGAGTTTACCGCGAAGAAAGCACAATCAATCCTGAAGGGTTTAACAGCTTTGCAAATAGGGCGAGTTCCCCCCCCAAACCCTCGCTGTTTTAGACTAAACTCCCCGCTCTCTAAAGCCGCGAAGAAATGAACATAAACGTATTCGGCAACACACAAGAAGGGGAAAGCCAGACAGCCACGCTCCAGGGGGTTTAACGCGAAGAGCAGCAACAACAACAGCAACCAAGACGACGACCACGACGACATCAACGACCCCACCACCACCAACGACGACAGCAACGACATCAACGACATCAACGACACCACCACCGCCACCAAGGCAAATAGTCTTGGAAATGGCTGCATTTCCCATTATTTTTTCTTTAGTTTTTCGTTGATCCCTGGATCTAATTTGTTTTTGATGATGAGTTTTTTGATGCCTCACCCCGTTCACAGGGATCCTGCCCCTCGAAGTGCCCGCGCTGTGGTGCGGCGCGACCCCGATGAACCCTCTACAGGGATTCTGTGTGTCGAAGCGCTGGCGCTGTGGTGCGGCGCAAATTCTTTACGTCGCCGATGAACCCTCTACAGGGATCCTGCGTGTCCAACCTGAACAAATCCTTGGCCGCACCTCCGAAAAAAGAGGGTTGGCCGCACCTCCGAAAAAAAAAAAACCCCCCGCCAGTTTCTTCATCCTACTATTTGGGGGTTTATAGGCCCAGAGTTTCTTCATCAGGTTCCTACATTCCCTGGGCTCCTTCTTGGGTTGGGGTTCTGTAAGGGCTCCTCTTTTGGATGGGCTCCGTGTTGGGTTCTTTCGGGTTGTATATAGGTCCTTGAACCGGTTCGAAAGGGCTCTTGGGACACTCGGGTGCTGGTGTGTAAGAATTTCGGATATGGTATATGGGGCCTGAATAAGTACAAGAGGATGTTGGGGTATGGTATAGTACAATAATGCTATGTATACAGGTTCTATACCTGAATATGATCTTCCCAATCTTTAAGACCCCATATTCCGCCTGCACCCATTGGGAGTTTGATGTTCCATATGGCCGGATGAGGTCCTGAACATGTTCTGAAAAGATAGCCGTGATTCCCCAAACTGTGTGGCAACAGAATGGGGCTTGGTTTTGGTATTTGAGGTTACGCATGAGAGCTTCAGTAGGTGCCAATATCAAACCTGAGGGCTCCCCAAACCTGTTGTCTTAGGGGTACTTAGAAATAATTTTTAACTTTTGGTTATTATAATCCCTAAGAAACAGCTAAATTTATAATTGTTGCTAGGGTTCTAAGTTCAGTATAGTTGTGTATAGGAAGGTCTGTGGTATAGTGCAGAGCTTCGTGGGCCTAGTATCGGGCTGTACCGGCCGAAACATGGCTATCTCCGGGTCATCCGGGTCTTCGCTTCCTTATAGGAGCATTAACAATTACGGTAGGGTTTTGGGGTATAGTACCCTTACTCAGTACATATGGAACCCTAAGGAATAGCTACTGGGCTTTCACGCATCTATATCAGCATCCAGGATGCAGGGTATCTAGGGTCTGGAATAGGCAAAGTGCACAAGTCTGTCTGCATCCTGTGAATCACGTTGATTTCGGCATTCTGAACTGAGTGCAGCGCACAGACGACTGCGGGCGAGCCTCCTTCACCCTAAGCCCTAAACTCTAAACCCTCGCAAATCCGCACGTTTCCACAACTTCATATGGCGCAGTTTTAGGCTTCCTGAAAGCCTGCGGAGTGAGTAGTATAGCAATATCGGAGCCGAAATAGTTGCTAATGAAGTTCCTGAGGTTTCCAATCTTCGTCAGCTTTATATACCCAAAACC
>CAJNDT010004112.1:372500-404581 GCA_905221615.1 Symbiodinium sp. CCMP2592
CCATACAGGCCCACGTGACCGAAATGGGGTTTCGGGTCCGATTCTTTAGTCCCCCTGAGCCGAGAGTTCAAACCCGTAAAGTGTCATTCAAGCCCGAAACCCTACACGATGCGAAACCCTTCGAGCAGATTCAACTTAGTTCGGAGACTCCACACCCCCTAATTCCTAAGCGGTGGTTGCACTCTGCGAGCTTCCATTATACTCCAAAGTTCTTAGATGGTGCAGCCTGCCCGACGATGTTCACCTTGTGTTTGAAGGGTTTAGTGTTGCGTTTTCTTGTTGTGCTTGATAGGTATTGTAGAGATTGGTAAGGGCTTTCACAGGATTTACCAGGGCTTTATCGGATCTTTCCAAGTAGCAACATAAACCTGCTATGCTTTCTTCCTTCATATTGATAGGCTTCCTGATATTATGTTAATCTCAACTTCCGGATTGAGTTCATTAGTCAAAGCTTTACAGCCTCCGTGGGAAGACAGCGCTTAGGCATGGGCTCTACAAACAAGCACAAAATGCCACAAAAGCCCTAAACCCTAAACCCCCTGCGCAGATTCTGTTGCAGGGAAAAACGGGCGTTTAAACAAAAAAACCTACGCTAAACCTGAACCTCCCCCAAAACTATCCTACAAGCCCCTATAAACCCTAAACCTTTAAATTAAGGTGCTGTTGCTGCAGTGGTCGGCGACTTACTTCCCAGAGCCTCGCAGGGAGACGCTGGTGCGAGCGATGTTATGGGGTCTTTAGGGTTTAGGTTTTAGGGCTCGAGTCAGGTGTTTAGGGTTTAGGTTTCAAGGTTTGGGGGTTTAGGGGTTCGGGGGTCCAGGGTTTAGGGGTTTAGGGTTATTATTGGGGTTTGTTGTATCAGGGCTTCTTACCAGGGTCATGTCTTGGAGCTTACCTATAGTCTCCATTGGAGTTCCTTTTTGGGGTTTCCCTCGTGGGATCCTACTAATATATTTGGTTAAACCATTAAAACAGAAGGAACTGCAATGGCGACTATAGGTAGGGTTCAAGTTTCAGGGTTGCCCAAGACTCCTCTGCTAAAGACGGCGCTTTGCAAGAGTTCCCAGAGACTCCAATATCCCTTAATTAAGGAATATGACCTTAAATCATATTAGGGATCCTCCTATAATTTGAGGCTAATATTCCTTACTTCAGGAATATATCTTCAATCATATTAGGGATCCTACTACAATTTAAGGTATATTCCCTAATGAAGGGTAGACCTTAAAGCATATTAGGGATCCTACTATAGTTGAAAGTCAGTATTCCTTAATTTAGGGCCATTGGAGTCTCTGGGTTGCCGACCTAAACCCTAAAACTCCCACCCTGAACCCTCTGACCTCTTCCGCACACAAAGACGGCTCGACCCGGTTTAGAGTTTAGGGTTTAGGGTTTAGGGCCTCGAGGTTAGGGTTTTGGCCTTGGGTTAGGGTTTAGGGTTTAGGGTTTTTGTCCTTGGCAGCTAACATTTAGGGCACCCAAAAAGGGACCATATTTTTGACAACTACCCACATGAGGGTCTAGGGTCCATAAGAAGCACTCGACTCCGTCCCTCCCGAACACAGCCTTCGAAAGCAGCAATCCGAAGCCTTGAAGCACTCAAGCCTAAAACAGTGGCCGTCTTCTATCGATTAGAATAATGGGACTAGGGGGTTCGATTCCGATATAATCATACCAGAGAAGTCCGTTCCAATTATGAAGGCCCCATGTAATACATAGACCCTAAAAGCAGGATTTCCAAGAGTCTCAACCTTCTTCCCAAGGCCAAAGCTCAGGTGCCAACTGTTTTGCTCCGTCCCAACGTCTTCGCGACGAAGTCACTGTGACCCGGATGAGTGTCAAGCTACCCAGGGAGTCCAACCCCTCCATCATTAACGCAAGTTCAGTCAACAAAGCATGGCTTTTCGCTGAGAGTTTTGGAGTATTCGTCAGTCAAGGGGCATTGGGCTTCCTCAGTAAACTATGACCCTAAACCCGAAAACCCTTACCTCAGGGACAGGCAGAGGGCATTTTGTCTGAGTTCTAAGCTAGCCTAGAAAAGCACTATTCCCATGCAGTCTGTATATAATCTACCTTAAACCCGAAACCGAAAAGCCACAGTCTGACTGTCTAAGCCTCTGTATAACACTTTGTCATGGTTGGGTAACATCTTACATTGTTATGGGTACTTAAACCGAGTAAGGGAATCGATATGTACATTTTAAATCCTATCCCAACCAGGAACTAGGTGATTTGACTTTGGGTGGCTGCTGCGTCTTGAGGTAAGCTTGTACAGCCGACGCCTCGGGTCCTTTGAGACCCATAATCTTTGCTAGGATTGCTTTTTGAACTACAATAGAATCCTCAATAATTACCAACATGATTCCTTCGGGTTCCTGATTCCAATTTCACTAGAAAGGGGACCAAAACACTATTTTAATTGTTCAGGCCCCTGTATTACAAGCTGTGATCACTGGATTGCACTTTTTCTTGCGCGAGCACCATGTTTGAAGATCATGATGGTTCCTCATTTGGGGTCTCAGCCACAGCTGAGTAAGTCCTTCCTTTTCGGATACACCATCATGATCGAGTCCCTTACATGGGAGTTTCCGAAAATAGGGGACCCTAATATAGTACCCTATATAATAGGACCCTGATTATAAGGACCCCAAATTAAGGTACCCCAATTTTCGGAAACTCCCACATTGTTAGACTAGGCCCTACTTTGCCCTTAGGCTCAAGTCTCAGCCCACGGCGAATAGTCCTTGAGCCCTGAAGCCAACCCTAATTATCATGCCCCAACACCCTAAACTCTAAGCCCCTAAACACCCCAAGCGCTAAATCCCTGAAGCCAGACATCACGTAAAGATCCAGCCGAGGATGATGTGCCACGATGTGCTACGTGCCGCACAAGGAATGCAGGTACCTTACTATAGGGGCCTTAATCATTAGAATAAGGGTTTCGGGGCCCACTGTATTATAATTAGCACTAGTTCCTTTTTGGGGTTCCTATTTAGCATCCTAAAGGTTAATCCCAAAAAGGAGCTACTATGGGGCCTCTGGGTATTTAGGCCGCTATAGTACCTATTTGGCGTGGGGAGCTTAAGGGTTGAGGAGTCAAGAAGTCAGGTAGGAATTAGGAGCTTCCGGACCCCAAGTAACCTACCTTCTTAGGGTTTCCTAATATGATTTGTTTATACACGTCCATAGAAAGGTATTTGGGGTAAGGTAGGGTCTGCGATTTCTAGGAGTTACCCCAACGGTTGATGCACGGGTATGGTACATACTTGTCTGAATACGTTGAAGGCCTAAGCATATGCCATAAAGGTACATGAACCCTTCCATACTACAAAGCCAGGCCGCTCAGCAGTTAAGCACCAAAGTAGCGAGTAATCAATCAGAACAGTCCCAAGTCCCAAACCCCAAATCTCAAGTTGCAATATACGATGCTATACTATACGACACCTACGGTAATGTACTCTAGCATGCTAAAAACAAAATATAACATGATATAGTATAGCATTTACTATTCTAAAGTACGAATAACAGAACATAACTTAACATTAACTATAACATAAATTTGTATAGCAGAGCACGAGAAAGCTCTGGACTCGAAGCACTTCCAAGCAGCGGAGCGACCGTGGATGAGCTGAACTTGGTCATATGTCCAGACGCAGAAGCAGCAGGGTTTAGGATTTAGGGTTTAGGGAGAAGCAGGACAGGCCGGAAGCCCCGGACCCAAAGGGGCCCCAAGATACCCAATAAGTATATACCAAAATGATGCTTGGAGCCTTCGGGGGAAGAGTCAGAGGGACCGCCTGATCCACTCGTCTCATGCACAAGCAACGGAAAAGGCAAGCTCGCCTTCTAGCACTGGCTCCGGGAACTAGCTTTCGTCTCCATTGTAGTCCCTTTTTTGGTTTCCAAAGTGCCAAAGCCAGAGCAACGAGAACTCTGCTTGGCCGATGCCGCGGCTGCCGCTCCCTGGTATTCTAACTACTACTACTACTACTACTACTACTACTACTACTACTGCTACTACTACTACTACTAGTTACTACTACTACTACTACTACTACTACTACTACTACTACTACTACTACTACTACTACTACTACTACTACTACTACTGACTACTACTACTACTACTACTGCTACTACGACTACTACTTACTACTACTACTACTACTACTACTACTACTACTACTACTACTACTACTACTAAACTACTACAATTACAACTACTACTATTACTACTACTACTACTACTACTACTACTACTACTACTACTACTACTACTACTACTACTACTACTACTACTACTACTTTACTACTACTACTACTACTACTACTACTACTACTACTACTACTACTACTACTACTACTACTACTACTACTACTACTAAAACTACTACTAGTACTACTACTACTACTACTACTACTACTACTACTACTACTACTACTACTACTACTACTACTACTACTACTACTACTACTACCACTACTACTACTACTACTACTACTACTACTACTACTACTACTACTACTACTACTACTACTACTACTACTACTACTACTACTACTACTACTATGACTACTGCTGCTAATATTTCTTCTTCTACTACTGCTACCACTACTGTTAATTCGGTTATTACTAAAGGCAGGCAGCAAGAGGTCACAGCTACAGGCACATTTCGGGCTAAAGAAATAAGTTATTAAATAAATACATATAAATATAAACAAATAAAAAATAACTATATATACATACATATATATATATATATATACGATATAGTCACAAAGTCACAGGGCAGCCTTGATCACGGTCCCGTCACTTCGGCCCTGTCGGGTGGTAGGTGACAAAGCCTCCGCAAGCCAACGACCTTTGCGTCTTCGTGGGCTGTCCAGGCTGTGAGAGGGTTTAGGGTTTACGTGTAGGCATGAAGGCTTTCGGGGGCTTTACATACAGGGACTTAAGGTGTTGTTTGGTTTCCTAGTGATGTAAGCATGCATGGCCGGGGATCGACGGTTACACCCAAAGCCAATCTTAAATCCCACTAAAAGTTCTCTCTGTCTTTCGGAAAAAGTTCGTGCCCAGCTCTGCTGCAGCCCTTGCTTTAATGACAGTTTAAGGAAGCCTTAAAGCTAATTCCAAAGTCTCCAGGCTGCCACGTCCCGGTAGCGGCACTCGCTGCCCTCGAGGCCCCTCGCGTCGAGGCGCTGAAGGCCCAGCCAAGACCGCTCTGTCTGGTCTACCCTAAGGCCCCATAGTAGTTCCTTTTGGGTTTCCTATTTAGAATCCCATACGGTAATCCCAACAAGTAACTACTATTGGGGCCTCTGGGTGGTCTATTCGGGATTGATGAAAGAGTTCTGAGGGTTTAAGGCGAGGCATTGTTGTAGGGAGTTGTCAGGCTTTGCTGCGTTTTATATGATAGGATTCTGCAGCGGGTCCTATCGGAGTCCATTTCGGGCCTTGTGAGATTCTTAATGAATCTTACTTCAAATTTAGAGCTTCGAGTTTCAACTTTGTTGTGCGAAACTTAGACACCCAATACCGAACCTTTAAACTTTTTGGGTTCTTGTAGCTTCGTAGGAATCGGAAAATTTAACCATCTATTTCAGTGGCTTATTGGGGTAGTGCGCAAATCTTTGCAAGTCCGAGACTGCACGTGCCAGAACCGGAGGTCATTCAAAGCACCAAGCCCATCACTCTGCGACTTCCTCCCTGCCAACGCCATCAGGTAGTTACCTGGCAAGCTCGCAACCCCAAAACACTTCCAAACTGGAAGCACTCCTACAATCTAGGTGGCAATTTGGGAAACCTTTTAATTTCCCTTATGGTTCCGGTAGAGGTACCAAATTCATAAATAAGTACTTTTCAGAGCCCCGAAACTACAACCCAGCAATTCTTATAAGCCTTGAACACGAAACCCTTAAGCCCAAAGCCTAAGCCTCGAAGCAAGAAGCCTTATTGTCTCGTTTGAAAATATGCAACCCGACGTCCTCTTCAGCTTTAAAGTAAAGACCTTGCCGCCACATATAGCACCATGAAGCCTGAGCTTCACGAAACCTGGTGACGGCTTCAATCTGCAGGACAACGTTTGCGAACAAAGTCTTCTCATACACTCATGACACGCCGTGTTAAACATCCCGATAATTACGAACAAACCTCATGAAGATCGGCTGTATAAACCTCCATGAAACCCGGAATCCTAAACATTAAACGGCCCTGAACCAAACCCAAATTCCAGGTTTTGCGCATCCCTCAACCCTAAACTTTACACGGCCCTGCCCAGAGGGCCCCATAGTAGTTCCTTTTTGGGATTATTAGTTTATAGGATTCTACACAGGAACCCCAAAAAGGAACTATTATGGGGCCTTAGGGTAAACCTCTGAGTTCCAGGTCTTGCGTCGCCGGGCAATTGAGCAGCAGCGGCGTCTCGTGGTCGTCTTCGCCTCTCAGAAACTCCTGGAGGACCCTCATCTTTGCATGGCAACGCGAGAGAACTTGTACGGTTTAGTCGCATGTTTCATGGGGATGTCCTTTGGATCTGGTGTTATACAGGGGTTTCGGAGCTTTTGAATGGTTTCCATGGGGTTTTGCGATGGCTGTCGGCTTCTATTCACTACGCTCGTCGGCTTTTATGGGCCCTTTGAGGCACTTTGGATGTTGTCTATCTGTTTCCTGTGTTTGGGCGGGGAGGCGTGGGGAGTGGTCCTTGTGTTCTAATGTATACCCAGAGGCCCCAGAATAGTTCCTTTTTGGGATCACCTTATAGGATCCTACATAGGAACCCCAAAAGGAACTTCTATGGGGCCTTAGGGTAGGGTTTACACGAAGGTGACTGCTTTTCTTAAGCTCCCAGTGACGTTATTGGAGGATCTTTTTGGACTTGTCGGTAGGCCCCCTGTAAATTTGATTTTCGGGTCTGTAGTCGGGGCTTGGGGTTGAGGGTTCAGACCTTACACGAAAGCAGGCTTCGTAGCTTTCGGGGCTTCAGCTACTCGGATTTTTGGTTTGCGTTTTGTTCTATTATGTCGTCGCTATCAAGGGGTCTTAACCTACTGTTGTGTAGGGGCTAGAGGGTTGCACGTAAATAGTCCTAAATCTTCTAATCTAACCCAGCTACAATGGCGATAAGAGTTCAGAAAGTACAAGAAGGAGTCGTAACAAGGCAGAAGGTGGGAAGACTGCCAGCAAACAGCCATCGGTAGGACGGATGAAGAAGGTTAGCGTCGTTATTTGGCATTGTCACAAGTATGCACATCCTCACCATGAGCACCGTCAGCAACAATGACAGTAGCCAGCAAGCCTCAAACCACCTTCCACCCCATGCTGTTTAGCATAGCAAGTACTTACACAACTCCCCGGGCAGAGTTGTCTAACTCCTAACGAGTCTAACGTAGGGCCCGGTAGCTGAAGGATCGGTTATTTGGGGCCAGAAGCCCTACCCTAAGCTACCACAGTTTTTGACGGTACACCAGCAATACAGAAGTTGAAAGGACCCTACAACAAATATGTTTTGGCAGTGCCCCAAATGCAAGGCCATCGCGGCAATCATCGGGGCTGATTGCAGCGGAAAGGCCAAGCCGGAAACTAGCCATCTAGGGTCGTTAAGGGTTCTGTTGGAGTTCTACACTTAAGGGATCGGTAAGTTTTCTGTTTTGCCCAGAGAGCCCAAGACCCCTTAATTAAGGCATATAGCTTAAACCATAATATGAAGCCCTGTATAATTTAAACCATATTCCTTGATCAAGGGGTATTGGGCTCTCTTTTGAGTCCTCAAAGCAATACTAGGATGCCCAGTAGTACCCTTATTCCCTGTTTGTAGTCCTAGGTTCCTTATAAAGTTACCCAATACCAAAAAGAGAGGCCTTTTTATTCTTAGGTCACTGGGTATCCTTAATAAGGACCCCTAGGTATATACCCTTAATATAGCTATTATATACCCATTATATAGCCCATTATAGGGTAGGGGCCCCCATTAAGGGTATCCTAGCTTAGGTTACTGGGTATCCTAGAATAGCCCCCGAGCAGCTAGGGCTTTAGAGGGTCGGAGCCCTGAAGAGTCAAGGACGACGGTTGAGGGGCTAGGGTTTAGGGTTTAGGGTTTAGGGGTTTAGGGTTTAGGGTTTAGGGGTTTAGGGGGTTAGGGGTTTAGGGTTTGCGGGTTCCCTCCCAAAGGGTCCAAGTATCATTATGGTATACAGTAGAAGCCAGAAAGTTGGAACATGGCTTTAGGAGGATTTCTGCTAGGATCCCTTATACTGTACTTTAACGGCATGAGGCTACTGATGTTCCAACTTTCTGGCTTCTACTGTATACTTAGACCACCAAAATACCCTATAAGTATATACCATAATCATACTTGGACCCTTTGGGAGGGAACAGTGATCAACAACGCATCCGGATGTGTTATCACACGTCAACGGCTCAACCGAGGAGTTTCAGAGGCCCTGATCTAGAACGGCATTTACCCAGAGGCCCCATAGTTCCTTTTTGGGAGTACTTTATAGGATTCTAAATAGGAACCAAAAAAAGGAACTACTATGGGGCCTTAGGGTAAGCCCTACTACCACCTTAACGAAAGCTAAACACTGCGGGAACAGCCAGGCCAAACCCCTAAACCCTCAGCCTTGCATCGCTCATCTCCTTCAAGCAAGGTCCGCAGCAGACAGCCCAAAATAGCTTCAACCCTGCTACCACAGAACCCTAAGCCCCAAGTTCTAAATCTTAAACCCCGAAGCCTAAGCCCTATAAACCGTACACCCTAAACCTTAAACCTCAAACCCTGAACCCTACACCCCAAACCCGAATCGAACAGCCAATAGCTTACCGTTGGTTAGTAGGGAATGGAAGAATGGTAGTAATAGTAGTTATACTTATACCCCATTCCTCCATTCCCTACTAACCAACGGTAAGATATAACTACTATTACTACCATTCTTCCACTCCCTACTCACCAACGGTAAGACTCCAAATCCTGTACATAGACCCCAAACCCTATACCTTCAACCCCAATCCTCAAATCCTATCAACCCTATAACCCTATAAGCCCCAACCCCGAATCGAACGGCCAATAGGTGGCCAGCAAAGCGGAAGTCGTCGCCGTGGCGGCGCTGACCCCGCCGATGAAGTGCGAGCAGCTGCTCCGCAGGCGGCACGTGAGGGTCCCTTTAGGGGATTCCTAGTGGGTTCCTTTAAGGGCTCCTTTAAGGGATTCCTAGGGGGTTCCTTAAAGGGTCCCTTTAGGGGATTCCTAGGGTTTTTTTAAGGGCTCCTTTAAGGGATTCCTAGGAGGTTCCTTTAAGGGCTCCTTTAAGGGATTCTTAGGGGTTCCTTAAACGGTCCCTTCAGGGGATTCCTAGGGTTCCTTTAAGGGCTCCTTTATGGGATTCCTAGGGGGTTCCTTAAAGGGTTCCTTTAGGGGATTCCTAGGGTTCCTTTAAGGGCTCCTTTAAAGGGATTCCTAGGGGTTCCTTTAAGGGCTCCATTTTTTTAAGGGCTCCTTTAAGGGATTCCTAGAGGGTTCCTTTAAGGGCTCCTTTAAGGGATTCCTCGGGGGTTCCTTTAAGGGCTCCTTGGAGGGATTCCGAGGGGGTTCCTTTTAGGGCTCCTTTAAGGGATTTTAGGGCTCCTTTAAGGGATTCCTAGGGGTTCCTTTAAGGGCTCCTTTAAGGGATTCCTAGGGGGGGTTCCTTTAAGGGCTCCTTTAAGGGATTCCTAGGGGAGGTTCGTTTAAGGAATCCCTTTAAGGGATTCCTAGGGGGTTCCTTTAAGGGGTTGCTCTAAGGGTTGCTTTAAGGGGTTCCATTAAGGGATTCCCACGGGGTTCTGTGAAGGGTTCTTGAAGGGATTCCTACGGGGTTCCTTTAAGGGCTCCTTTAAGGGATTCCTAAAAGGTTCCTTTAAGGGCTCCTTTAAGGGATTCATAGATTTTTGTTTAAGGATTTCTTCAAGGGCTTCATATGGAATTCCTTTAAGGACTCAGGGTTTAGGGACTTGGGGTTTATAAGGTTTGGCGTCTTGTGTTTGTAAGGTTTGGGGTTTTTAGGGTTTAGGGTTTGGGGTTTAGGGTTTAGAGAGTTTGGGAAATACAGAATATTATTCCAAAAGCCTTTTCTTATAATTCAGGCCCCTACATTAATAGGGTTCCTTTAAGGACTAAGGGTTTAGGGTTTACAAGGTTTGAGGTTTAGGCTTTATAGGGTTTAAGGTTTGTGGTGTAGGGTTTAGGATTGGGAGTTTAGGGTATATAAAGTTTGGGGTTTTGGGCTGTGGGGTTAAGGATTTGGAGTTTAGGGTTTATAGGGTTTGGGGTTTAAGGTTTGAGGTTTATATGGGTATAGAAGCCTCAATAATTGCAAACATTATTCGTCAGAGTTCCTCGTTATATGTATACTATAAACGAGCCCCAAACCCTATTCTAATGTTTAAGGCCCCTACATTGGGGGTTCCTTTAAGGACTAAGGGTTTAGGGTTTAAGGTTTGGTGTGTAGGGTTTATAGAGTTTAGGGTCATGGGTGTAGGGTCTACAAGGTTTAGGGTTCAGGTTTTGGGGTGTAGGATTTGGAGTTTGTAAGAGTTACCTCAAGGGCTCGTTTCCCTCAAGGCTCCACCCAGAGACCCCAATACCCCTTGATTAGGGAATATTCCTTAATTCATATTAGGGATCCGACTATAATTTAAGGTATATTAAACCCTAAACCCTAAACCCTAAACCCTAAGCCCTATCGTATATTCCCCAATTAAGGGATATTGGAGTCTCTGGGCATGTAGCTGAAACCCGAAGCCGAAGCCGTCAACCCGACACCTGCTACCCTCCCAGGAACCCCCCCCAAAGAGGGCACGTTGAATAAAGTGCTTGTGGCCCTTAATGGTAGGTATTCTGCTTGTTCTTCTAACTTAATTTTTATCTTCTTTCTGTTTTTTTACCGTAATTTTTTGGGTTGTATAAGAGGGTACTTGGGGCGGTCTAGACCTTGAGCCGAAGTCTTATCAGGAGTGCAACCGCGCTGGTGCATGAGACTGCGCTGATCTTCCACGGCAAGGCCTCTGTGTGCGCTTCTGGGGTAGTTAGGTCATGGGGCCCGAAAGGCCTAAGTTTCGGTTCAGGGTGAGTTTAGGGTGTAGTGTAATTAGGCTGTGGTGTTTGGGGTTTAGGGCATTCGGTGCAGTCGTTGAGGATTATAGGAACTAGGGCTTACGATGCGGGCTTTGGGGACAGGGTTTGTCTAGTGCAACACACAGTCAAGGTCAAGCAGAAAACTTTTAACCTATACTGTTACTGAACACGATTTGCAAAAGGAAGGCGAAGCAAGAGGGTAGAGGATTTTGGGGTGGATTTCAGGGTCGGGGGTTTGCGGGGATTTCGCGAACTCTGGAAGCATGACGTAAGACGTAACAATCACATTCCGTTTCCTGGTAAACGCCGTGCCCAGTCCTGCCTCTTCGTCAATAAGGACCCCCCATAAGTTAACCCTACACTGCGAAGGTGTAGATTGCGCTATGAAAGTGAACGTACCTTGTGACAAGTTTTCTCAAGGATCCTTCTATGCTGCAAGGCCCGAAGCCTTACACCCTAAACTGTGTACACCACATTTCCGGTTTCGTAGGTTCTCTGAGCTCGGCCTACATCGCCCCTGGATTTGTTTTTGGAGTTGTACGTGTTTGAGGTATGGGACCCTGCTTTCCCAGAGACTCCAATATCCCTTAATTAAGAGAATATATATTAAAATGTAGGAGGCGCCTCCCTAATATGAGTTAAGGAATATTTCTCAATTGAGGGATATTGAAGCCCCCTACACCCTAAACCCTATATAGATCCCTTTTAGTGGCCCTATATAGAACCGTTTAAAGGAAGTCTCTGGGTACACGAATCCTCAGCCTTAATAACGGGGACGCCTAATACGTTTATAGGCTTACCTGGACCCTAAGGGGACCTACCTTTTCTAGGGTTCCCTAATATGATTTCTTTATATAAGTCCTTAAAAAGGTAGCTTCTTTGGGGTTAAAGTAAACC
Organism: Symbiodinium sp. CCMP2592; assembly: GCA_905221615.1. Lineage (NCBI taxonomy): Eukaryota > Dinophyceae > Suessiales > Symbiodiniaceae > Symbiodinium > Symbiodinium sp. CCMP2592. The sequence continues at coordinate 384,506 of CAJNDT010004112.1, forward strand.
AAGGTCTTGATACCCGAACCATAAAAAGCCTCAAACCCAAAATCTTGAGCTAGAAAACCCTGCAGCCTTGCTGTGTGTTTTTTATCCGGAGGTGGCAACCATCGAGCGCCGTGGTGGCAACTGGTGTAAGATAGGGACCTGTGGCCCACAGCTATGACTGATATCTTAGTAGCAGTGTCCCCGTCTATAGTCCGTAAATCCGCATCTAGTCCCTATATGATCGTTGTAATACAGGGACCGAAAGAATTACCTATACTATTTTGGTGGTTCCTGATTATTGTATAGTTATAGTAGAATATATACCAAAGCACTATTCTGACTATTAGGGGTTTCTATCTTACATGATCGTAATGTTGTACGCTCTGCAACCTTATTCTCATCCCCTAAAGCTCTCAACCTCATCCCCGCGAGCCCTAAATTGCTAGACCCCTAAAGAGCCCCTAAGGGTCCATGTGCCCAAATAGAATATAATGTATTTTGGGCTTCATGTATCTATATATAGGGACAACTTTTAAGGCCAGGGTATATAGTATTTGGGTACATGGACTTTTAGGGTCCTTAACCCTGGTGAGCCTTCATGTCCCCGCACCCAAAAAAACCCATGCCGTAGCCTCTCGGGATGTCTTTAGCTGAGGAAGTTCCGCAGGTTTCGCCGGAGGGGTTGGGGTTTGGGCTTCGGTGTTTAGGGCTAAGTGAGTTGGGATTTACGGTTTGCGGCTTAGTAAGTTGGGATTTGCGTTGGGGTGTAGGGATTCGAGGTCTGTGCTACTTTTGCAACTTTTGCCCTGATTACCGACGATGCCCAACCTCGTCGTGAAGCAATACGCTGGGCAGCAACCAGAGAAGCCTCTATCCGGCCATTGCGATGATCAAAGGGGACAAGGAGGGACCCTTAATGGGGACCCCTACCCCATAATGGGGCTATATAGTGGGTGTATAACAGCTATGTTAAGGGTAAATACCTAGGGGTCCTTATTAAGGGTCCCTCCTTCTACCCTTGCAGATGAGATTTCTGGGCAAGATGCAAAATTCGCACTCGATGCTCAGGATGTTGCGCATGCCTGTAGCGAAGCAGAATAAAGATCTTGTTTACAGAAGCATGTGCTGTTGTTGCTACTCCGTACACACCGGCGGCTGTAGTTTGTGCTGGGTACCGCCCGGAAATACTTCTCCCTCTGGAAAGAGGTGAGGTGGGCAGGCACACAGTCCAGACCAAAGAACGCCTTTCGGTCTACACGACACTGCCGCTCCTGCACCCCCTACCTGAACTCTCGACCCTACCTATAGTCTCCATTGTAGTTCCTTTTGTTGGTTAACCAAAATCCCTCTAGGTGTTGCTTTCGGACATTTTTTATTTTTGCCTTTTTTTGCCCGGCCTTGGATCAAGTCACTACAGAAGAAGTCATTAAGAGATTAGTCGTGGTAGTAGTAGTAGTAGTAGTTGTTGTTGTTGTTGTTGTTGTTGTTGTTGTTGTTGTTGTTATGACTACTATTATTCAGATTTCAGACCTTGGGGCTCAAGGTCTTAAGATTTGGGGTTCAGGGGGCTTTTGGTTGAGGGTTCACGGTTTAGGGTTCAGGGTTTAAGGGTTTTTCAGTTTAGGGTCTAAGTACACTAACTAGCACTGTATTCTGATACTCTTATGTAATTATAATCGTAGTAGTAGTTGTTGTTATTGTTATTCAGATTTCAGACCCTGTCTATTGGGGCTGAAGGTCTTAGGGTTTGGGGTTTAGGGGGCTTTTGGTTGAGGGTTCAGGGTTTAGGGTTCAAGGTTCAGTGTTTAAGGATCTGGCTAGCCCCAAGCCCAGTAGTAAAAAAAAGGGTTTAAGGGGTCTTTCAATTAGGGTTTAGGTTTTACGGTTTCAGGGGTTTAAAATAGGGTTCCGGGCTATGCAGTACATACTCAGGCGTCAAAGTACCTGTATTATTGAAGGCTCAAGTATTGGGATTTAGTTCTAATAGCAAGGTTTGAATTTAGGGCTTGTAGAACTTGAAGCCCGAAATCCCTAAACCCCCCATTCAAACCCGATGCAACGAACCCCTAAAGAAGCCCTGTACTAGTTAGTGTACTTAGACCCTAAATTGAAAAACCCCTTTAAACCCTGAATTGTAAACCGTGAACCCTCAACCAAAAGCCCCCTAAACCCCAAGCCCTAAGACCTTGAGCCCCAATAGAGAATGGTCCGCCGCTGGGCGCCCCTCCATCGCTGGGCGCCGTCGACAACATCGAGGTGCCCGGGGAGAGTGGGGGCTTTTAAGTATTCAAAGGGGTTAGGCTGTAGTAAGGGTTTATATAAGGTTTGGATTATGGATGGTTTAGAGTTTAAAGCTTCACTTAGGGAGTTTCGGGTCAAGGGTTGTGTGCATTGGGTGTTGTCGGGTGTCAGACTCGGGTTTGGGGTAGGGGGTTATTTGCGGGAGGGATTTGGGTTTGAGGGGCATGTGCGGCTACCGTAACATTTCAGCGTCAGCCCTTAGGACTTTGGACATGTCATGTTACCATTTTAATCATTAGGCTTACCTTCGACTTTAGATGTTTTATTTCAGATTCAGTTCCTAGGTTCATGGGCATTGGCGATGAGCGCTTAGGCGACTGATTCCGATAAGGTGACACTTACACTCACAGCTACCTAGGCCTAGGCGATTGCAGGCGCAGGTAGTTGAAGGCGTAGGCGCAAGGCGTAGGCGCAAGGCGTAGGCGCAGGTGCAGGCGCAGGTTTAGGCGCAGGTGTAGGCGCATTCGTAGGCGTAGGCGCATTCGTAGGCGTAGGCGTAGGCGTACTCGCAGCCATGCCGCCTGTGGCGTTTCCTGGCCTGCCCTCCATGCCGGCGATCCCGGATGGAAGCTTCATCATAGCATGGGGGGCGGAGCACGAGTACAAGGCGACCGGTGCCTTGAGTCTGATTAAGAAATAGTCTTATTTATGAAATCTGTTCACTTATGTGATATAATAATAAGTCATACCAACTTTAAGTCAGTACTATGAATTTTCGATAGTTCTAGTAATAGCAATACCAATGTGGAGACTTATGCGGATGATAAGCATCATACCGTACTTCTCCAAGCAATAGCTACATTCTTATACTATTTGGGTTTTGATATTTGGGCCTCAATGCGGAGGCGCTGGCGGAAAAGGGAGGTCGATGATGACTGGGTATCTGAAGCGGACCTACCCGGATCACGTCCACATGTCGCTTGACGTGAGGCAAATGATGAAAGACCCTGCCAGGGAGCAGGAGAAGGGGCAGGCGAAGGCGTCGGCGTCGGCGGGGACGCGCGGGCGATCCAAGTCGCCCGGGCCGTCCCGGGCGGTGAAGGGAGACTTGGATTTTCAGGTATACGTTGTTTCTTGTATTTGGGAGTAGGGACACCGCTTGAGTTCAGTTGAGGGTTCGTGGTTAAAGTTTAATAATTTGCTACGGATGCCCACCCAGGCGAGTGGAATCCTCAGAAGAACGAGGATTTCCTCTTGGCGATGATGGACGAGCCTGGCTTTATGCGGGCGTTCATTACGGCGGTGGCGATGCTTCTTGGTTACCTCAAGGGGTTGGCGGCGTTCGATGGCGATCTCTGGAAGGCGCCGGTGCTGGTGCAGCTGATCTGCACCCTGATTGTATACAGCCTAGTTTTTTCTTAGTTTTTTTCTGTAATTTTCATTGGAGCTCTAAACCTCAAGTCATTTAAGCCTTTCATCAGGTGCGGCGGGGAAGCACAGGTCGGCGAGCGTGGCGGTGGCGCTGGCGATCCTTTTCAACCTTCAGTTTGAACTGCCCTCCCACAGTGAGACGGGGGTGTATGGCGTTGGCGATATCCCTCTCACACAGAGGGGCAAGGACAAAATCATCGCGGCGGTGAACGAGGTGGGGAGGAAGCTCGGCATTAAGGCGGACTCCCCACCCAAGGCGCCGGCGACGACGAAGGCACCGCCAGCAGCGGCGGCTCCGCCGGCGAAGGCGATGCCAACGACGAAGGGTGACTCCAAGGGCTCCCAGGCGGCGGCGGCGGCGCCGGCGGCGGCGGCGGCGCCGGCGGCTGCTACGGATCTGGCTCGGTGTTGTTGTAAAAAGTTGCTGTTGTGGGTTTAGTACTTAGGCATAGGTTCGGTTATATATGTGGGGTAACACATGTTTGCACTTTGGGTGTCAAGCAATTCTTAACCAATCACCTTTCCAAGGCTAAGGGGTCTAAGGCCTATAAGTAGTTAAGCTGGAATCCTGGAAGGTGCGCCAAAGTGTCCTGAGCCATTCGCCGGCGCTTTACAGTGTCCTGGAAGAGCTGGAGGTTGATCAGCGGACATGGTCGGTTCCCAGGCTTATGTTATCCTTCCTGATCCCAATAGACTTAGATTTATTTTAATAATTATTAATGGCTTCTAAGTTCTAAAACCCTGGATTCTCCTGAGTAACCCTGAATCACAAGACTAGCTTTGAAAGCCTGTTAGAGGAAACGCCAACTTCTAATGTTAAAACTGGTTTATGGATTGGACCTGGGCACCATGAACTTGCCCCCAAACTAAGGTGGCGTCGGCGATGGTGCTCATGGCGGGCGGCGTGGCGAAGGCGAGCGAGATTGTCGGCTTTGTCGACAGCAGCTTGGCTGGTATTTGGGCTAGAGCAATCCAAACCCCTACACCCCCAGACCTTGAAGCCAATTGGCCCTAAGAATGATGAAGCTTTTAAGAAAAGATAGCAGGAATCCAAAACAAGCTCTTGTTTCAACCCCCCCCCCGGAACCCCTAGTACCCTCGAACCCAAAGCTATTTGGAATTGTTTCGATGCACTAAGAAGCTCGCAAGCTTGACACTGGGCTGCCCGAGTGGGGCAACCGCAGCGCGAATTTGACGCGGGCGATGTCGGAACGCATCGATATTTTGAAGCAGCGGTCCAACCAGGCGCCGGCGTCTGAGAGCGGGAGCAGCTTGACTTAAAGCCCAGAGTTGTTGGGGTGTCTATGTTGTTTCGTTGGGATTTGGGATTTATGTCTTTCAGGACCAATAACATGATCCCACTGAGGCGGTCGGCGCGGGCGCACGCCTGCGCGTGGCAGTGACGATCACGGCTGGAAAGGCGGCCACAAAGGCGACGGCGGCAAAGGCGACTACAAAGGCAAAGGCAAAGGCGACTACAAGGGCGACTACAAAGGCGACGGCGGCAAAGGCGACTACAAAGGCAAAGGCGACTACAAAGGCGACGGCGGCGGCGGCGGCTGGTACTACGATCCTGGCTTTGGCTACGGGAAAGGCTGGGAGTGGGAGGAGGAGTATGGGTACGACAAAGGCTATGGCAAGGGTTTCGACAAGGGGTACGAGAAGGGGCGTGGGCGTGGGCGATATGATGACTACGATGCCGGCCGTCGCACATTGGACTAACTCATGGGGTTAATCGACTATTATGATGTAACTTGAATGATAAATACAATATTCAAATCTAAGCTATATATGATATATACATATATATATATATATATTATGTATTATGCATAGATTAAAATTATTCAGGTACACAGCATTTTGTAACTCATATTTATTTTGTGATGAGTTCCTGGGGGTTTTGATGTATGGCCGAAACATATCTGAGGATGGAAGGGATTTTGAGGAGTACGGCGCCGGCGGCAGGAAGCGTTGGCGCAGCCCAGAGTGGTGAAAAGAGGGCTTGCAGTGTTTGGGTTTGGGTGTTCAGGGGTTCTAGGAGTTATGTTATATTACACAATGCAAACATTATAGTGGGAACGACAATGGTTTATGATAGAATACAACAAGCCTTCACGTTTGGGATTGACAACTTTATGATTTGGCCTCGGGTGTGCTCTGATAAACAAAACAATATACCAATAGAATGGAAACAAGACTTTGCGATTTGTGGTGTACAGTTTCAGAGACAACCAGTAGCAGCATCAACAAGAAAATCTCATACTAGTCACACTCCTTCAGGTAACACATCAATAAAGAAAACGAGGTTTGGGCTTGTGGTGGTGAAGGGTTGATCATTCAGGCGTTCGGGGTTTAGGATTTGGTGTGTTGAGGAGGTTAAGGGTTGCCTGGGATGGGGTTGGCAGATTGAGGCGCCTGGTTTGGGTCCAAAGTTAGAGGTTCAAAATGGGATTCAGGATTGAAGGCTTTGCCGTTATTTTATTTTGGCAATCCGACCTAGCAACAAGCCCCCTACAACCGACACCTGCCCAATTCTCCCCTAAACCCGAAACCCTAAACCCACAACATGACAGAACTACAAAATATTTCGTAATCAATAGTATACTGCACTGATGTTACATCACAAAATTCAGTCTGAGTCTAACATGCAGTTAGTGTATAAACCTAAAACAGTTTAGGGTTAGTTTGGGGTGTGTAAAACCAAGAGCACCCCTGCTTAATCCCCTATGATGCAGGTGCTGGCGCCGGCGATGACAGGCTCGTGGGCGTGGGTGGGCTTTTGGGTATTCATATAATACGTTTATAATACGTTTGAGCGGGAAGGGGAAATGGGGTGGTATTTGAAGGTGCTTCGAGGGTTGGGTTTGGGTGCTTTCAGAATTCGTGTCTGGGGTTGTCAGGTCTTTGTTAAGGTTCAGGGTGTTGGCTTCGCGCTTATATGTGGACAGTTCAGTATTAGTGTTAATAGTGTAACGTGGGCTAGCAAGTTTGGTTTTGGGCTTCAGGGCTCTTTCTGTTAACTTTGGGCGTTAGGTTATTCGGTATGGGTTGAGAATTGCGGGCGGGGACAAACTAGTGTTGGCTTGGGTGTCTTTGGAGTGTATTTCTGTGGGCTTTATAGTGCAGGCGCCGGGGAGGAGACTAATATTAGATCCAACAACCCACTCCCTAAGACCCCAACCCTCGAAGCAAGCCCCATGCAGGTGTGGCGCTGGCGATTGAGGCGGTGGCGATTTTGGCGCTGGCGATGCAGGTGCATGCGGTGTTCGTGGCGTGGGGCTTCGGGGGGTTGAGTTTAACTTACAGTAGTTCGAGGTCTAGGGTTGAAACGAATCCGTTAGCATGGTTCTTTTTTTATTCCTCAAGGGCATAGTGCAGGGTTCTGAGTGGCAGGGTTTAAATTTAAAGGAGCGTTAATGTAATTAAGTTGTTGGTTGTTTTTTTCGTTTTACCAATAAATCAGTATCATTTGATGTTACAGCTGATCCTAGTGTGTCAGTATCTCGTTTACACTAGTCATTATACTGCTAGTATAGTTAACTCTAAACATTGTTGCTCAATTGTCTCAGTATGGCTGTACTCTATAATATACTATTATACAACATGGCACAAGATAACGGCGTAGAACATAAGTTAAGAATAGTAGTGTAGTAGCATAGAGCACAACCCAAGCACAAAGCAGAATGTGTACAGTACATGTAACAACATCCCACAATGTAGTGTAGATGCTAGTCTCAGTAGAACATAACATAGCAAATGCCTGATAGTCAGTCCTTGTACTGAGGTATACTAACTACAATACTCTGCTATAATAACCAACACACGAGTTCAGGGATATAGAGGATTCAGGGTTTAGGGTTTTGGGGTTAGGGGTTTAGTTCAAGCTTCCGGGTTAAGGATTATGAACAGTTAAGGGGTAGAGCGTTCAGAAGTCAAGGGTTTAGAGACATCGGTTGGCTTCGGGGTATACGTTTCGTGGTTCTGGGGCAAGGCGTGTTTGGGTCTTCTCGTTCAGGCCACGTGTGCTAGGGTGTTAGGTTTCGAGTCAAAGTTCAGGGGCTGAGGATTTGATTATGGTGGCCTTTCAGGTTCCAGTGTCAAGCCTTGCGTAGGGCTGCGGAAGAGGCTACATACATTTTGTTTCAGACTTAGCATAGCAGGCTACTTAGTTCCATAATCTCATATAGGTCTGAGGTTGTCACACACATTTCACAGTCTCACACCTTCACAGTCACAGTTTTTTTGAACGCAGGCGAACGCAGGCGAACGCAGGCGGTAAGGCGTACGCAGCCATAGGCATAGACATAGGCGTAGGCGTGGCCATGCCAGAAATTGATGTGCCTTTCTCGTTGCCGCCGACGGCTGGGAGCTCTGTCATCATCGCATGGGGCACGGAGCAGGCGTACTCCGTCAAGGGTGCTTTGACCCAGTCAAAGTCTTTGTCATTCATTAGGCGCTATATTGAGTTTGTAATGAATAGCTGACATAAGAAACTCGTGCCTTTTCGAGATACCTTGGTGCCGAGGCATCGGAAAGGGCCAGGCGTCGGCGAAGGCGGGGAAGGCGGCGAAGGCGGCGAAGGCGGTGGCGGAGAAGGGGCGCTCGATCATGCCGGAATTTTTGTTGGAGAAGTATCCCTATCACTGCCACCACGTCATCGACGTCAGGAACATTTTCCGGGGGGACTACCCCCGCTGGGGCGACGACACGCCGCTGGAGCTGGGGCGGGAGACTTCGCCGGCGCCGGCGCCAGGCGTGGGCGGAGACTTGGGACTGTTCAAGTTTGTTTTGTCCTTGGCCTTTTATAAGCAGAAATAGGTTATTATTGACATTGAAGACGCCCATGCCCACCCAGGCATCAAGCACCCGGCCGACAACCAGGACTTTTTGCTGGCGATGATGGCGGAACCCGGCTTTGAGAAGACACTGGTGGCGGTGGTGGGGGCGGTTTACTCCCATTTTGAGGCGCAGGGGATTAGCGAAGGCTGCACGGAATTGTGCTTGCAGCTGGTAAGCAGCTTGACTCAATCAATCAGTGCGCTCGTCATTTTTCGGTGGAAATTTGAAGCCTAATAAGTAGCATCCCTATCTCAGGTGCAAAGGGCCTCTACAGAGCGGCGGCGGTGGCGGTGGTGACGGCGCTGGTGTTCAACTTGCCGTTCGAGTTGCCGAGCCATGACGGACTTTATCCGAGGACGGTGTCGACGGTGATGTTGCGTGGCATGACATTGCCGCGCGAGGTCGAACTCGACGACACGGGGAGGGCGGAAATCTCGGCGATGGTGGAACGCGTGGGCGCAGTTTTGGGCTACGTGAAAAAGGCGCCGCCGCCGCCAGAGCCGCAGCCGAAGTTGACGGTGGAGGAGCAGGCTCGGGATGGTGTTAAACAATTCAACTTTCTATAGAGGTGTGGTTTGTGAGAATGGTGACAGGTGCAGGCGAGGGTGGTGGAAGCTGCGCCGGCGCTTGCGATACAGCTCGCTTGCCTGGAGGTGGACGGCCGCACGTGGGCGGCTCCCAGGCTTTTATATTAATCCTGCACCATGACCTTTAAATAAGCCGGTCCCGTAGCCCCGCCAACCGCAAACCTAGCTAGAACTTATAACCCGTAAAATTGATTTGAACGTTTTCTGTCTTATTAGACCTTAGCCCTGCAACACAAATACATTGGGTCCCTGTACCAAGGTGGCGTCGGCGCTGGTGTCCATGGAGGGCGGTGCGTCGATGGCGCAGGAGATAGTCGGGTGGCTCGATAGCAGCTTGGCTGCTATTACATTTTCTTTTATTATTTGCTTAACCCCAACACCCTTAATAATGGGGTTTAGGGTTTAGGGTTTATAAGCTAAGACTAAAACGATAATAAGTCTCGTAAAATATACAATTAACTCAAACTAAACCATTGGACCTCAGCTCAGAAACGCGCGACCATGCGACTGGCGAGTACCCAGCTTGGGACAATCCGTCGGCGATGGTGTCGACGGGGATCAATGAGCGCATTGACTTGCTCAAGAAGCGAAGCTTCTTGGAGAAAGATTAATTAATTGTACTAACATAACTAAATTCCGTTGCATTGTAGTTTCAAAGTCATCTTTGGTTTAATCGCTGGGTCTTTATATTCAGTGCACACGCACACAATCCCACTCAGGCCGGCGGTCGATGCAAGCTGCAAGCGCTGCAAGCAGCAGTCACCAATTCGGGCGCGGGCGCGGGCGTGATTATTATTGTGATTTTTCTGATGACGAAGATTATGAGTTTGGGTATGGTGGGCGCGCAGGCGGCAGAGGCCCCCTGAAAGACCTCTGGGGCAGGCCAATTAATTGGAAAGGCAACCCAGTGCGAAAAAAAATCAACATGTTCCATTGTGCTTGTTGACACCTTGGCAATAGAATAAGGGTTTAGGGTTTAGGATTTTGGTTTAGGGTTTACGGTTTTAGGGTTCAGGGTTTGGGGTTTAGGGACGTTGTTTTCTTTCCACTGTTGCAAAAGGGACGTTGTTAGTTATATATATATATATATATAGAGAGAGAGAGAGAGTTTTGTATAGATGCACTGTAATTATGACAGCTAGGTAAGTAAATATACAGATATTGATAGACGGAAAGACCGATAGGTTGTGTTCTCCCAAGTAGGCGAGTGCTTTAGCATATACATTCTCTAAATTGGTTTCTGGTGCAAAACATCCGAGGCAAAGGAAAATGATGGGCGCAGGCGAGAGGCGTTGGTGTGCTGATGATGGCGTAGGCGAAGCACCATACAGCTTTTGAAGAAGCGAGTGCCAAAAGATCTGACAGCACCGGGTTTGATTTCAGGTTTTTGCAACGCATTGCAAAGATTCGTGTTTGGTGTCTAGGATTTGGGGGGGTTCCGGGGTTCCGCTGGCCGCAGTGTCAGGATGTAATTTAATTAAGGGACGGAGGGCCTTGCAGTTGTCCATCCAGTGCCTTCATACATCCTGGCCTGAGAAACCCGCCAAACAACAGTAACTAAAGCCCGCACGCCCCCCAAACTCGAACACCCAAGCCTTTTATTTCTCAAGCCTGACTCCCAAATCCAACCCCCGAAGATGCCCTACACCCCGAAGCTTCATACGAACCCATTCCCCCAACAAGCCGGGCCCCCTCAAACTTGCAAAGTAGCAAGTCCACCTGCGCCCAGACCCGCCAGCCCCCAAACACCCGGACACCAAGGCCAAACCCAACACCTTCAACTCCGATCTTTGCCCTATGCAGGTGCTTTGCTTTGGCGCTGGCGATGCAGGTGGATGCGGTTTTCATAGTGTGGGTATTTGGCGGGTTCGGAAACTTGAGGCGGTTAGCTCAAAGGCGTCGGGTTCAGTTGAAGTGGTTACCACAGGGTGCGAGGCTTTAGGGTGTGGGGTTCTGGGTTGCAGGGTTTCCCAGATATTCTTAATTAATTAGTTCAATAATTAATTAGTTCAATCACTCATTCATCGTTTTTAATTAACTTATCAGTCTTACTCGTACGAAATACTAATTACCTCCGGGTTCAAGCCTTGCTTTGCAGTGTCTGAAGGTAAGATAAGTGTGCCGGTTGTCATAGTGTTGGATTTTAGGAAGAGGGGTTGTGATTGTGGAGTTATATTGAGGATCCAGGGGCTTTGTCCCAATCTAGCGTGACTGCCATAGCCCCAAGAATGGTTACAGTCAAACACTTCAAATTGTTATGATATCGATGATTCATAAAGTCATACTTGTTCATAAGAAGCAATAGATTGGTGAGTATTAGTATGCACAAAACAACCTACAGTACATGTAGTATTCATCCTGTGTGAATAGCTAATATTCCAAATTGGAATAGAGTCATTGCTGTCAGCCGGTGTTTGTAAGCTTCCACTTGGCCAGTCTATCTAAACGCACCCCAATTTTAACCCTAATTTAAAACCCTAGCTACACAGTAGTACTGACAGTCATTGAAAGCCCAGTTTCGTATACTCGTCTGCGTTTAGGTCGGGGCTTGGGGTAAGCCCTGAAGCCCTAAACCCCGGTAACCCTGCACTTTCAAACCTGACTTGACCCCGTGCCCTTTTGAGCATAATTTATCTGTCGCTGCGAAACAGGTTTTGTGAAGATTGCAGCTCAGCAGCCCGACATGAAACGCAAGGCCACCCGATCGGGAGTTAGGAAACAACGTTTTCTATAGGTAGGCCAGAGACTTCCAGCTCAGTATTTTCCAGACAGGAGTGAGTGCATGGAGCTCATTGCACGTTTGTTTTCTCGTTGCCGTGCAGCCTTTTTAGCCCTCATAATTTCTGACTTTTCGACAACTTGTGTTTCGTCCCCGGCGATGGCGTCGGTGAGTCCAATGGAGTCAGCGACGGCGGCGACGACGGCGACGACGGCGGCGACGGCGGCGACGGCGGCGGCGACGGCGGCGACGACGGCGGCGGCGATGGCGTCCCGGGTTCTGGGCTACGTAGCCATGCCGGAGTACGCGTGGAGCCAGCTCGCCCGGAACTTGGACGAGAAAGAGGCCCAGCATTCTGTTGTCATGTTAGATTATTATTAAATTAGGTATGCAAGCCGAAGTCAAATCCCGCTGCACCCTATTTGGCGATTCGACACGCAGGTCCTTCTCTCGGCGGTGGTGACGGCGCCGTCGGTGGAGCTGGCGATCCTGGCGACTTTGAAGACAGAGTCCAGGAAGCGACTCGACGATGACTGTTTTCGCGGCTTCGGGTGTCCTGATTGTTGTAGCTGTAGTAGCCACTTCCTTAACGCAGTCTCTCGCCATCGTCCCTTCTCCATAAAAATGACTGCCTCAGGCTGGGCTTCTCCTGGAGCGACGCGTCGGCGCCGGCGAAGAAGAATCGAGTAAGCAACATGGTCGCAGGCGAGGTCGTAGGCGCGCTGCTGAAGGAAACGGCGGAGTACCGTGTCTTCGAGGTTCTTGCTGACGGAGATGCCTTGTTCAAGGGCATATGCCGAAAGCTGGTGATGGCGGACAAGCAGGCGAAGGCGCAGCCGGCGTACCGCATCGATACGTTTAGGCCGCTGGCGCCGGTGGCGTGGGCGGCCCTGGGGTCGTACTACGGCGATCACAGCCCAAACGATGTTGGGGTGAAGACACGAAAGCACCGCCTCACAGTTTCGGTGGCGACGGCAACACCGGCGACGGCGCCAGGGGAAGGGCAGGCGAAGCAGGCGACGGCGCCGGCGGGAACCCCGGGCATGAAGTGGACCTTCTACGTCCCTATCTCGGATGCCTTGTTCACGAAGCTGGAGTCCAGGCAGGACACTTTGCCGCGGATGAAGCTCTTCTTCGACGAGGCGAACCACGGCTTTCTCAAGAACCTCCAGACGAAGCCAAATGCTTGGATTCAGCACTTGATTTTCTCCTTATGTTGTTGTATAATCAATTCTCAAACAAACAAAGCTACGACTATAGTACTAGCTGGAACCTTTACACTCTCAAGTAAACTCCAACTATAAGGTTCCACGTGCCCAAGGCGCGGGGGCCGGCGTCGAAGGTGGTGGCGGCGGCGCAGGAGCCGGGGGACTCGCCGCAGAGTTTCATGTTCAGCGAGCTCCTGCCGGCGGCGCTGGTTGCTTTGGCTTCCGGCGGCCAGCTGAAGACATGGGGCATGTCCTGCACGATCGTGCAGCTCATTGTCCCTGTGGAAGTCGGCAGTAAGATCCTGAACCCGGTGGAGGCGCTGAGTTGGTTGTCGGTGTGGGGGTTGGCGTCGTCGATCTCGGAGAATGACATGGAGCAGGCGACCATGGCCATCTTGCAGGCGAAGGTGGAGACCACACCGGGCCCGTATGAGGATCTGCGCGAGTTCGCCGTCGGTCGCCGTCGTGCTCTTCAGCGCACTGCAATGGCCATGTGCTCCGTCTAACTTGTTTCTCATACCAAGGTTGCATGTTTTTTGTTGCAATGTGCGGATAAGGTACGACCGCAAGATCGCTGTGCTGCAGTCGAAGCGGGCGCGGGTGGCCGGCATGAGTGCGGACCTAAGCACTATGGAGGAGGACCTCCGCGAAGTCGTCGATGGGGATGGCGCCGGCGCTTCCGACGGCGACATGGACCTGAGCTCCAATGAGTGAGGCGCAGGCGCAGGCGCAGGTTGTGAGAAGGCTTATCTTGGCGCGGAGGTCTATCTCTCAGTTCTCCATCATCCATGCAGTTTTGTTTTTTTGTGGAGGCAGAGGCGCAGGCGTCCAGTCGTAGGCGTTGGAGGCATGTGCCGCTTTGCCCACACCGCAAGCTGTGCTGTCGCCGGAAGCAAAAGGGCCGTCTAGCGTGTTGTTGCCAGATGGCAAGATAGACGGTTCTGAGCTGCAGTCTCGCTCGTGATCTTGTTCGGTTGCAAACAGGAGGGCCCTCATTGGAAGCTGGAAGAGTTCCCAGCTCAGCAGCAGGCTCAGTGTTTTACATTGGTTGCAATTTGTACATATCAATAATACAATTTAGCATAATGTGTACATGTTTTTTCACATACGTGTTTTCTTAGTATGCTTAAATATTTTTTTAGTATATCCTATTGGCTATACTGGTTGAAGTGTGTGCTTTGCTTGTGGCTGAAATATTTCCATAGCTGTAATATATTTACTTCATCATTGGAAATGGATCAGGAAATATCATCGTTGAGTGTTTGCAAACGCGAGACTTCGCCAGGTGTGCTTGTCTTCTGTTCTGTTGTGTACTAACTAAGACTACACTCACCGACCCCCCGCCATACATCACCGCAGTGCCACTGGCCTGCTGCCTTGGGGGTCACTGCACAAGCCACGCCACTTGCTGGCAGGACGCAGGCGGGGTACGAAGCCTGCGGTAACTGCGACGACAGGGTCAATCGCAACAGGGACGTTGCATTGGCCGGTGGCATTGGGGCTGGCGCAGGCGATTTGGTCAGGGGGCCTGTGGAACCAGACCTGAGACAGTCCCGCAGCTGGCAGATGCACACCCCTGGGGCATGGCGGTTCCACCCTGGCCGAGTGGAGGTGAGACTATGACACTGGTGTTTGCAAAGACCGCGGGGAAGGCCACCCAACATCCAGCCACAACCCGACCCGTCCCGGTTATGTCGACTGCTATTACGACGACTAGTCAGTACTATAGTGCTAGCCAGTACCAGTGCTACGAGACTACTCCTGATCCTGCGACGATGTATAGCAATAAATTCATTAATAATAGTCACCTTGCTTTCAGAGAGATTGAGTTTTCCTTACACAGTGGGCTGTGATGCAGTCATGTTTTGTTCTAACTTGCCTAGGATCCTTGGGAACGTGTGGCGAAGGCGTATATCGTGTAGACTTGGAAACTAGTCTATAATAATGGCAAGCCATGCGCTTTATAACTTTTGCCGAGGCCAGACGACGGTGCTGGCGGTGGCGTCTGGGCCCACAGCTTGTTTTCGTAGCTGTTCTGCCTGTCTAGCAAGGAACCGCAGCAGTGCCGTGATTCTGGGAGCCGCACCTGTCTGACACGCAGAGACACTGGACTGGCCATGTTTCTTTCAATCAAGCTTGGTGTGCTGCATCTAGACTTAGATCCCCCTCGCCGCCCGGACATGGCTGTTTTCTCCAAGCCTGCAGCGTCCAAGGCGATGGTTTCCTCTAAAAAGCAAGGCGAGAAGAAGGTGGCAAAGGCGATGGCGCAGGCGCCTGCGAAGAAGAGGCCGGCTGCTGTGGTTCAGGCGAAAGAAGGCGCCGGCGACTCCTCCAACGTGAAGAAGAGGCCTGCAGCTGCGGAGGCGGTCGACGTGGGTGCTGGTGACGAAGAAGGAGAAGAAGAAGAAGCAGTGGATGAGGAGGAAGTGGAAGAAGTGGAAGGCGAAGGCGACGGCCCTGCGGAGAACAAACTCTCCAAGAAGGAGCGCCTTCGCAAAAGGCGGACCTACGTGCGGGGACACGGCAAGGTGCCTACCGGCGTGCTGCCGCAGGCGCGAACTGCTTACGCGTTGTTTTTGAAGGAGCAGTACCCAGTGTACTCCAACAAGAACAAGCACCTCAAAGGCAGCGCGAAGCAGCAACAGAGCCTTTCGGCGGTGGGGCAGGCGTGGAATCTTCTCTCCCCGGAGAAGAAGCAGAAGTACATCGACCAGTCGAAGGCGGAGGTGAAGGCGAGGCAAGACGCTAAGGACGCTCTCTTCGAGGAGGGCTCCTTAGCGCACCTGAAGGAACCTCTTGGCGTTCAGGCAGGCGACGGCGACTTGGCGGAGGCGTGCGTGGTGTTGGCGGAGTCGGGCCTGGTGGCCAACATGCAGGATGTGCTGTACAACGGCAGCTACGTCAAGGTCGTCTGGGCGACCCACCAGACTCTGGGCCACCGTCTGCAGGCGCACCTCTTCAAGAGCAAGGAGGCGTGGGAGCAGGAGGCCGCCGTGCACCGGGCGCTGGGGAAGGCGTTGAACAACGAGGACGACCACGCGGTCGTAGAGGCCGTCCTGTTCTTGCCCAATGTGAATCAGCTCTCGCGCGCAGGCCACATGTTTTTCGCTTACGAGCAGTCCGGCGTTCCCTTGGTTGGCGATGCGGTCCCGTTGGAGGAGCCGGCGTGGGCAACCTGCCTGAAACAGACAGCAACGGCGCTGGCGTACCTGCACAACCTGGGCTTTCTCCACTGCGACTTGAAACCGGCGGCGGTGTTGTGGAGTTCCCTGGAGCGCAGGGCGTGTCTCTGTCACTTCGGCCTGGCGATCAAAATGGAGACTGTCAAAGCAGGCGACGGCGTCTTCATGAATTGCTACACAGGGCCCTACAAGGCCCCGGAGTTGTGGACGGCGGCAGAAGATGGCCAGGGGCACTTGCCCACGGTTGCGACGGAGGCGTGGGCGTTTGGGGCGACTTTCCTCGAGATTAACGTCGGCAAGCAGTTCATCCGCAAGCAGTCGGACTTGCAGAAGTTTCTGGCCAAGAAGGAGAGCCCGGTCTTGCGCGAGGCGTCCGCGGCAGCGAAGGCGATGGTCACAGAGTTTCTCCAGGAGGATCCCAAGAAGAGGGTGCTCCTCGCTAAGTATACCAAGGCGATCCAAGAGGGTGCTCTTCGCTAAGTATACCAAGGCGATCCTAGAACAGGCGCGGGCGTAGATGGGCCAGGAGGCACTGGCGGTGGTGTTGGTGGGCGTAGGCGTAGTAGGCACGTGTTAGCAGACGCCATGCAGCGGATGAGGAAAAGCAAGTATACTTTTGTTTAATTAGCTGTCTGACACTGCAGCCTAGAACTTCTGCACCAATGGCTTCTTTTGCGACTCAGGTCTTGAATCGACCGTGCCGAGGAAGATTGAAGAGGCACGGGTGAGCTCAGAACCTAAATAAAGCATACCACTCTTATAAATTCATAATATGTTATTATATGGTTGAAAATATTAAGACGATCCATTGCAGCAGCTGCAATACTGAATTGTATGGACAATTGCATGGTTCTTAGCAGTCTAGGCACATGTCGTCGTTCGCATGCACAACAAACCCCAAACCCTAGACCCTAAAGCTCAAAGGATACCATGAGACTGTTTGGATTTCAGGTTTTGGGGCTTTGGCTAAGAGGTGGTTTGGGGCTTTAGGGTTTATATGGTTTAGGGTTCTGCAATTCTGAAGGAGTGCACGAAACCCTCTATCCCTAAACCCTGAACCCTGAATCCAATAATTTCACAAGCCAAAACTGGGCGAGGAAGGTTTGGGGCTTAAGCGTAGTATAATAAGTACCGCTTGTGATGTCTAGCTGTAGTCCTGCAGTATGTGTTTAATGTTTTTTTTTAGGGGTAGGTACGCTTGTTATGGTAGCATGAAAACCCAGGGTTAAGAATTCGTATACTTGCATCACCTGCCATTACATCGTCTCCTTATAGGAACCATAAGCAGGGTAGGGGGTGTTTTCGGGCGTTTTTTCGATTCTTTTTATATATGCAAAGTTAGGTATTTCATCCCTAGGTGATAGCATGTATTACATGTGATATATGAATCTGTGTGTTTGGTATGATGAATAATTTTGATATCAGCTATTATTATCAGACCAAAAAATTTCATACATATACACTCATATACGGTGCATTCGTTTTGTGTAGGGGTGGGATGTATTTAGTTGTCGGTATGAAGCAGCGGGTATGAGTGCTCTACTAGTCTACGTTTTACCTTGATCTGTTTGTGCTCTTAGAGAGACCAGGGACGATAAGGGTTGACAAGGGCCTTGCTATATTATTGTAAACATGTATGTTTAAATACATATAAAAAATATTGTGCTCAGTGAATTTTTTGAGCTTGGGGTTGCAGTGTGTCAAAAGGTGTTTCCAGTAAGGTACCTATCACGTTGTCATTGAGGTAGGTAGGTTTAGGGTTTAAGTGTAAATAATAAGTACCACTTGGGATGTTTAGCTGTAGTCCTGCAGTATGTGTTTAAGTAACATTGGTAAATTGGTTAATATAGTTATTTCAAGATGCCACATACTGATAACACGCGCTGCAGTATCCGTGCTATTGTGGTTGATATAATTATCATTCCTTATGTTTTTTTTAGGGGTAGGTACGCTTGTTATGGTAGCATGACAAATGAAAACCCAGGGTTAAGGATTCGTATACTTGCATCACATACCATTACATCGTGTCCTTACAGGAACCATAGCAGGGTAAGGGGGGTGTTTTCGGGAGTTTGGTTTGTGTTTTTTTTTATATCCACAAGTATTTATTTCATACTTAAGACAAATAGGTGTTAACATATATTATATTTGATATATTAATATGTGTGTTTGGTATGATAAATATTATTTTGGATATTAATAGCTAATATCATACCAGAAACAGTTTCATACATATACACTCATATATGGTGCATTTGTTTTGTGTAGGAGTGGGATGTATTCAGTTGTCGGTATGAAGCAGTGGCGGTGTTTACATTTGCACTATTCTTTACAGTTTCGTGCTGCTTTCATTGTTTATTTTTTTTAATCAGAAAACATGCATGTTTAAATCCTTTATGAAAAATATTGTTCTCAGTAAGTTTTCTTGAGCTTGGGGTCACTGTGTGGCAAAAGTTGTTTTCAGTAAGGTTTCTATCATGTTGTCCTTCAGGTAGCTAGCAAGCAAAAACATGAGCGACAAACTAAGAGTATGGGTATGGGCTTCAAATAAAACCAGTATGTAACAGCATTTGGGGTTCTATTTTGCTCAGTACTAGCTCAAGGTTATCAGCCAGTTAGGGATCTATTTTGCTCGAGCAGATCTGCTGTCAGTTTTAGCCAGGCCAAATTACCTGAGAGTATTTTGAAATACTCTGAGGTAATTTTGAGCTTTGAAACTGCAAAATTACCTTTTCAGACGGTTTATTATTACAATTATCCAAAAAGGTAATTCGCAGTTTTAGAAGCCCAAAATTACCTCAGAGTATTTCAAAATACTCTGAGGTAATTCTGAGTGGTTGAAGCCTCAAAATTACCTTTGAGTATTTTGAAATACTCTCCTAAGGGGCTGTGGTGCTGCTTTGCTTACACCAGCAGGGTTCTCGTGGAAATGTCCTTTGTCACTATGAATGTTTGTATACAGTAGAAATGTGTTTACATACTCAATCAATAAGTGTATCATTATTTTTTTTGGTATGCAATAAATGTTTCTTGATATGATCATCATTCGGCCTAATAAAGCACTGTAACTTTGTGTATGATACATACTGCTTATGTGGGAGCCTCATACCGTTTGATTCACTGCACTGTTGATGTTCATTTGGGTCAAGTATAGAGACCCAATCCCTGTTCTCCACCAGTGACAAACGGTATCACAAACGCTATGAATCTGTGAAGTTGTTGTTCTGGTATGTATATAATTTACCACAGTATACAATCTATAAAGGTACATTGGGAATCATACCAAAACAACTTATTTATATATTAAAGTATTATGGTTGGTAATGCTGGGAGATATAGTAGGATTCGTATGTTCAGGGATATGCCATAGCAGAAAAGATGTAGAACGGTTTAAAAGACAATATCACCATTAGTCACCATCCACTAGGAATAGTAGTCTAGTAGTTGTTGCCGTCCAAACAATACAGAAGAATATACACATATACATATATATATATCAATAGTTCATACCAGCCATACCAGACATAGCAGCAAAATCAAACACTTCCCTTTTGTTGTGTAATTCAGTACTTCTGGTATGATTCACAATATAACCAGAAGCTTTTATGCATTGCATACCATGAGACATTTTGTGCATAACAAACGAAAACTTGAATTTTAATTTCCCCAATTCAAAACCACACTACTCAACAGTTTTACAGCATGACTAATTGTAGTGGATAAATCGTGTTGGAACAAACTGTTTACGTAGCCTTTTCTATATCAATTTATAATCGTATATTAACCAAAACACGAACCATACCCAAAACCACGTTGACACCAAACATTAACATGTGTTGTGTAGTTGCATTCTTCTGGTATGATTCATAATAAAAGGCTCCTGATGC
>CAJNDT010004112.1:404681-502181 GCA_905221615.1 Symbiodinium sp. CCMP2592
AAGCTGCTCTGCTCGAGGCCCTTGAAGCTTTGAAGAAGGCCAAGAAAGCCAAGCAAGCAGCAGACTAGTGAAGGAAAAGACTTGAAGAAGGCTTGCCTCTTAATTGCCTTTGACAGTTATGCTTCCAAACTCTTGTCTGTTTGCAGGAGGCATCGAAGCTCCTGGAGCTGAATGATCTCGCTAAAGTGAAAGATTGACTTGTGGAGGCAGCTGGTTTTTAACTTCAAACCTTGTAGCCTGGATGAGGCTAGCAGTGGCACCGGTAGGAGATGATGATAGCTAGCGAATGCAGATGTTGAGGAGTGTTGTTTTGTGGAGTTTCTAGCAGCTGTGATGTTGATGAATGTAGATCATAATGATGTTGCTGGCTAAAAGGTGCCCAGCCTCTGTAGGACTGAACTTTTGCATCCTCATGCAAAATTGCATGAAAGGATCGCCGAATGGCACAACGAGGGGTGGAGCCCCGCGAGTGAAAAAGAGAGTGTGTGTGTGTGTGCTGCTTTGCAATGCTTTGAATGCCTGGACAGGCAGGTTGTGCACGCCACTTGTGTTGTGCATGCCTGGATAGGCAAGCTGTTGCACATGCCTGGATAGGCAAGCTTTTGTTTACAGATATATGCTGCAGGGATCAGGGCCCTGATCACCCTGTCATGCACCGCAGCCCATTTCAGGCCCCGGAATAGCACAATGGGCAAGAAACAAAAAACCAGCCATGAGCCGCACTCGCCGCTTTTTTTGATGCTCGTGAGGCATTTTGCACTGGGCAAGCTGTCTGCTTCAGAAATTCAGGAGTTTGCAGACTGTGCGGTGAAATCTGGAAGCTCAGCAGAAGACTTGCTGAAACTGCAGGCCTTAGGAGCCCATGGTGAATCGCCACAGAACTGCCACAGAGACATTTCCAGGTGGATCTTCAAGAACATGTGCTCCCCAGAAAGCACCAGCATCAGAACACCTGTTCTGGTCAGGGAGTTGAATGGTGAGAAGAAGATGATGGAGAAGGACATCCCTGTGAACTTGCCCCATGCCTGGATCGACCAGCTCTCTGAGCATGGGTTTTTGGAAACAGTCATGGCTCCCGAAGCAGAAATCCGGAAATTCTGGAGCAAGCAGCTCTGGAAAGAAAACCCTCAGTTCCGCCAGGATACAAAGTACTGGAAGGCCATAGATTGCCATAGATTTCCAGGCAGAGGCCCCTATCCCACTCGTGCTTCACGGAGACGCAGCTCCATATTCGGAGACTGACTCCACGATGGCAATATCGATGCGATGCATGGTCAGCAATGTGAGTGTGCAGTTTTCGCAGCTTATGCTGGTGAACATGCCGAAGAACGCCACTGAGGACTGGGACAGAACTTGGGACCCAATCTGGAAGGAACTGTCGGAGTCCTTCAAGAAGCTAGCAGCTGGAAAGAGCATCTTGCAGAAACCAGGAGCTGTTATTATATATTCGAAGATATCATCTTGTTTTAAACAATAGTTGGCCTGACTGGGATCATTTTCCATGTCTGGAAAGACACGACAGACCGCACCGAACACCACGATCCCACCCAAACCCATGTATGAATTAGGATTTTCGTTTTGGTGAGTGTATAGTTATAGGCTTGCTTTTGACATTTGGTGACTGTATCTAGTAGGTCATTATGGAGATACTATATATCAACCATACTCCCTGTCACTGCATTCAAGGCAAAGCGAGAAGACGATGTATTATTATGTCCGTCAGCGGCGACCTCGAATTTTTCTGTTCTCAGTTTGGCTGGCCCACTAGTGCTCGGAATGACCCATGTCCTTATTGCGAATGCACCAATTTTTTCGACGAGAGCAAGAACACATCCATTCAACGATCTGCGACCACAGGCTGCTTGGAGATCCACACTATTGAACCCTCGAGCTGAGGACCTGACGCAGCACCACCTCTGGAGTGTTCCGGGGGTCGGCTTCTGGACGGTCAAACTGGATCTGTTGCATTTGATGGATCTTGGCATTTCTTGCCACATCTTTGCAAACCTGCTGTGCGACATTTTGGATACACTGCCAGGGAGCAGCTTGGAGGCCAGGTTGAAAGTCTTGAACCCGAAAATTTCGCAGATATATGAAGACCTGGAGATACCGACGGCTGAACGGTTTCCGAAATTGCTGCGAAGCAATTTGATGGCAGACACTGGATACCCGACTTTGAAGCACATCAAAGGCAGGACTGTTCGGAAGTTTTCGCCAGTAGCTGTACGGTTGGCCACGGAATATAGTGATGACTCGTCTACGAGATCTATGCACAGAAAAGCTTGTGTGGAGTGTTTGGACAAAGTGTACAGCATGGCAGATGAGAAGAAATGGGTTTTTTCTTCAAAGGATTTCACAGTTTTCGAAGATGCAGTGCAAGGAACCTTGTCCCACTATCATTTCCTGGCGAAAGATGCATTGAAGAGGAAGCTTCTGAAATACAGCATCACCCAGAAGTTCCACCTCTTTTACCACTTCGGGCAGCAGTCAAAATATCTGACGCCGAGATGTGTTTGGTGCTATGGCCCTGAGTCGTACCTGGCGATTGTGAAAGCTGTGACTGCAAGCTGCTCTCGTGGAACTGCCAGCTACCAGGTTGTGGGAAAGGTGCTTCAAAAGTTTAGCCTGGCTTTTCACTTGCTCTTAAAGGGCTTGTTGGACTTCGACACTGAGAAGCCGGAAGACTAAAAAAGAAGGGTTCTGCAAACCCAGTGTCTGGATAGACATATATAGTCTTAAACTTTTTATTTCAGTGTCTGGATAGACAATGCAGGTACCGCCGCAGCCACCGCAACTTGTCTGCACTAGGGGTCAGGGGGGCAGGGGGGCAGGGGGCAGGGGGCAGGGGGCAGGGGGCAGGGGGCAGGGGGCAGGGCAGTGTCTGGATAGACATGTCGCTTGGTCCTAGTGTCTGGATAGACAACCTAAACCCTGAACCCTAAGCCCAAACTCTAAATTCATGTACGTACTATATAGCTTTGAGTGTCCGTGTTTGATGATAGGACTTTGCCGATTCTTCACAGTGTCTGGATAGACACGACATATGTAGCTGTATGTATATATGTATATATGTATATGTATATATATATATATGTGTGTATATATATATGTATATATATATATATGTATATATATATATATATATATATATATATATATATTTATTTATATATATATATATATACACATACATACATACGTATATATATATATATGTATATTTATGAACTCACGAAAATGCTGAAAAGTACATCCTGTAAATGGCAGAAGAGATAATAGATATATGGTGTTTTTGCACACATGGGAGTGCCTAAAACACACTTCCGCGATTGATTTTTCTATTGATTCCACGCTTGATTTTTCTATTGATTTTAACGACACTCTGCGATTGATTTTGTCGCTATTAAAAAAAGCCTCTCTGCGATTGATTTTGGCCTCGTTTCAATCGGCGCTTGAAAAAATCAATCGCGATTGATTCCAACCAATATTGGAGCATATGGGTTGTCACTGCTGATGCAAAAGTGCGCCGCCGGCGACGACCTGGAGGAGGTCAGGGAGACTACTCGCCGAGAGCGGGCGGAGGTGTTGGCAAAGGCGCGGGGGCTCAGAAAAGGCCTGTGCCAGTTGTTGGTGCTGCCACAGGCGTGCACCAAGGAGGCGTTGCAGTCGGCCTTGGCCCGTGCAGGTGCAGGCGGAGCTGGCAACTTCCACGGGAAGTTGAACGAGAAGCACCGCGGCTACTTTCTCATGGCCGACCTGGAGCATGAGGAGAAGCAGGGCTGGGCGCAGGTGTCAGAGATGAGCGGCTCTGTCAAACAGCGGTTTTCGCAGAAGTGCGCCTTCTTGAAGGGGCTGGCAGGGTCGTGCGACTTCGTCTTCGTCGGCGATGGGCGCTGTCGCGCGGCACGTGCGACGATCGAAGAGGCGCTGGTGAAGGACCTGGACTATACACGCAGTTCTTCGAGCTTTGGGTGAGCTTCGCAGGCCCATGTGTGCGGGCGTCAACGCGGCAGGTGGTGGGCGGGCAGGTGAACAAGGAGATCATCTTCGTCAAGCTGCCGGCGCCGCGCGTACGCCTGGCCGCCGTGGAGCGGCAGGCAGCATACGGATGTTTCAGTTTTTCATATCATATGTTTAGGATATCAAGGTTTCCCTGAATGAATATAGTATTGAGTTTTTTTGGTATGTATAGTTGGAAAGCAGGATGACTTTGTCTCCAAGAGCAGCGGCGCTGGCGCGAAAGTCACGACGGCGGACACGAACTACGTGAACGTGCCGTTCCTGGCGTCGGCGAAGCTTCCCAAGCTGGCGTGGGCGGACAAGGCCGAGATCCTTGGCATGAACGCGGATGCGGCGCCGGCGGACCGAGCACCGGATGCGTGGGCGGATGGCGAGGGCGCAAGCGCGGGCGTGCCACTGTTCTGGCAGGAGTCCAAGGGTGTGGCGGTGTGGCAGGCGTTGGTGAAGAACCATATGGTGAAGGATGTCGTCGACCTGTCACCTGGTTCTGGGGCGCTGGCGTCGGCGTGCCTGTCCAAGGGCATCCGGTACACGGGCTTCTGCGGCAACGAGAAGCACCGGAAGTGGCTGGAGAACCTGGTGGACAGGCAGGCGCTGGCGCTGGCGGCGACAGAGGGGCATGCCCTCTGGACGCAGTCGCTGGCGGACCTCATCCAGCTCCACGTCAAGGATGTGGTCGCAGGCGATGGCGGGGATGGCGGCGGCGACGACGGCGACGAGGAGGGCGAAAACGAGGAGGATGGCGAGGAGGACGAAGTGCCGCTTATGGATGCCGAGTGAACAGGCGGTTCGTGACGCCGGCGCGGGCGCGGCGCTTATATGGATGCCGAGTGCACAGGCGGGTCGTGATGCCGGCGCGGGCGCGGCTTAGATCGTCTTTTCAGCCACTTCAGCCAGGCAAGGCTGGGAGCAACAGAGCAGGCGCTGGTGGGAGCAAAACAACGCTTGCCTGGCCCGCACTTGCATTGCTGACAGTTGTCTTGGCTATGCATGACCATTTTCATGTCAGGATCCGTATACATGATTGTAGCACGAGTGTGCTTGAGACTGATGAGAGACGGTATGATGTATATCATAACAATGAATAGTTTTTGTATATTGAGATGTACATCACATTGTATGTTCACGTTCTAATATGAATTAGTATTATCTCAGTATGTTTATGTCCATTGTTGTATTAACATAAAGAACGTTGTCCAGAAAGTTTTCTGAACGGTGGCTGCAGACGTTGAATCGCGGGAGACGGCGTGGGGATGGCTTTGCCAACTCCGCTTAAGCAGTTCCTCCGGGGGGGGGGAAGTACCACCCGAAAGCGAATGCAGGCAGCAGCTCGGGATGTCCTGGAAAGCAATGGGCTGCAGCTGTCGCAGCCGCCGGCGCAGGCGCTCGGAAGTGATTGCTGCGGCATGTCTGCGGAGGTGCTGGCGATGAGAGAGCTGGGTTTTCAGCATAGCGTTGTGTTTGCCAGCGACATCTGCGAAGGCGCAGGCTCATTCTGCCGGGCGAATGCTCCTGCCGGGAGCTTTTTCGGGGATGTCCTGGCCAGGAAGGCGTCGGCGCTGGCGCACATGCGCATCCACGGCTACTTCGCAGGGTTTCCCTGCCAGCCATGGTCCCGGATGCGGCGCAAAGGCGGGCGCAGGCGACGGGGATGGAGCGATCCCCGTGCTCGGGTGTTCGTGGCGTGCCTGCAGGCGGTGGCGCAGACACAGCCCCTGTACGCGATCCTGGAAAACGTGCAGGGGATCATGTGTTTCTGGGCGTCGGTGTCGGCGAAGGTGCAGGCGATGCTGCCGGGCTATCGGCTGCTGGCGGTGAAGCTCTGCCCGACGCAGCTGGGCAGAGGGCTTCGACGGCCACGCGTCTTCATCCTCTGCCTCCGGGAGGATAGCCTGATGGTTGGGTGCTGGCGGACGACGAAGGCGCTGGTGGCGGCAATGCTGGGGTCTGTTGCTGAGCAGAAGATGCAGCAACCGCTTTCCATGTTTTTGCTTCCGTCGGCGTCAGCGAAGGGGGCGGCAAAGCAGATGAAGAAACCGGTGGTGGCGAGAGCGCAAGCGAGCAGGAAGACGACGGCGACGGCGAAGTGGATCCTCAAGCACCGCGAAGCCCAAAGGAAAGCCGGGAAGTTGCCGCCCCTGCGCAAGCTTTCCTTTCTGACAGCAAGAGAGGCGGAAGTCTTGCAGTTGGCCGAAGCCAAGTTGGGCCAGGCCAAGGTGTTGGCGGTGGACGTTTCGCAGAGCGCGGATCGCATGCCGTGTGGTGACAACCTTTGATGCTCGGCCACGGTGTTAGTATAACTACAGTCTAACATCGTCTAGTAGTAAAATACTGGTAACCTGCCTAGACTTAATTGCAAAATATAAGGCGTTCCACCTAAACACAGGTGCATTTATGTTGCTTCTTTGTGCCTAGGTCCCACAGTCACCACGTCGTCGAAGATCGTCATTCGCGCAGGCGCCGGGGCAGCTTGCAGGCTCTTGACCAACACGGAGAAGCTCCTGTTGCACACAGTGCCTGTGGACAAGCTGAAGTTCCCCGCCGCGACGAGGCGCACGCTACCGAGAATGGCTGGCAACTGCCAGGACGTGCAGTCTATTGGTGTGGCCATCGTTCTCGCGGTCAGCATGCTGAATTGGAAAAAGGCGAGGCTGGGCCAACCGAAGACGGGGCAGGCGCAGGCGAAGAAGCGAACGGTGGCGGGGACCATTCCAATTTGGTCTTGGAGTGTCAAGAAACGCCGGCTGCTGGTGCACAAAACGAAGACGGCAGATGTGAAGAATCAGTGAGGGCGGTCCAGCTTGTAGGCGTGTCTCACGGTGCTGCTGTACACCGAGTGTTGCCGTGGCGTCCAGGACAAAGGCGGGAAGTTGCGAGCGTGATGCAACCGGGAACTGCCAGCAAATATCAATGGGATGTTTTCATACAAAGGAATATAATTAACATATCGTCAATATGTAATGATCATATATTCTATGTTCAGTATGTTGTATTAGTTTCCTGTTATAAATTGACATGATGTCATACTACTGGAGACTCCTGCCCGTGGGCTTCTTGTGGCAAGGCATGTGACGTTGCCTGGAGTTTTGCTTATTGTCTTGCGTGTGGAAGTTTTTTTGCTGCAGCTGCGTGTCATGGTAGTTTTCCGACCTGCTGTGCCCTTGAAAGACCTTTTCGGTCCTTCCTCTTTTGCGAGGGCGACGGTGCAGGTAAAAAGGAAGGCACCTGAAGCGTCAAGCAAGTCCCGCCCAGTCAAAAAGAAGAAGCCGTCAGGGGCGAGACAGGCTCCAAAGAAAGCGCGAAAGGCGTCGGGCTCAGCGCAGAAGAATAAGAAAGCTTCCAAGGCGTCAAAGGCGTCGGGGTCGTCGGCTAGCGCAGGCGCTGCCGCAGGCGTCGGCGAACACCCTCACAGAAGAGTGCACCCCAGCTTCCAGACAGGCTGTGCCGTTTGCCAGTTCCTGAAGCTTCGCAAAGGCTGGGAACGCACTGGGGTGTCGTCGACGACGATAGGCCAAGGCAAGCGTCTTGTTTGGCTCCGAGAAAGGCCAAACCGCTGGGGCGGGCGGCCGGCGTGGGCGCTGGGGTGCCTGGTTTGCCACAACTTGTGCAAGAAAATGCAAGAAGGCGTAGGTGCCGCGGGTTCTCCAGGCAGGCGCTGCTCAACCAAGTGGGCACGGTTCGAGGTGCAAGGTTTTGCAAGCATGCAGGCGTCGGCGCTGCAGCTGCACTCCCGATCCGCGGTGCACAAGATGGCTCTGCAGGTTTGGCTTCGCCCAGACGACGCGGAACTCGTCCTGAGAGCCACGGTGGGAATTTTCCATTTTTTGTTGAAGGCCCACTCTAGACTTCTTAGTCTAACACTGTAATGAGTGCTTCCTGTACCCGAGAACGCGGACCTCCTGCTCAGGCCAGGCAACACTGGAGGACGATGTGCTCCTGAAGGGAGCCGTCCCGCAGCCACCAGACTGGCTGCGGATCTGGAGGCTGTGTCGAAGCCAGGTTTCCTTGACGAGAACGTCGCAGATCTCTTTGACAGAGGATTTTATCTCCTCCTCAAGGGTTGAGGACCTGAAGGAAGTGAACAAGGCGGCTGTTGGTGCTATGGCGGACATATTGGCGGAGGCGATGCGGGTGGGCAAGCGGCAGGCGCTGGCGCGGGCGCACACGGTGGCTTTGACTCTGGACGACAAGCAGCCCCACCGCTGCCTCATGTACAAGTCCAGCGGTGTCGCAGGCGGCAAGCACGAATCCTCAGCCGGTATGTTGGCGCTCCTCAAGCCCGCGCAGGCGAGGGAAACGCCTGCGTCCGCAGGCGCAGCGCTGCAATACTTTGACGAGGATTATGCTGTGCGGGTGCGAGATTCCATTCTGGCGGCAGTCAGACTTTTTTGCACGGACATCATGGGCCAGTTTGATGAGAGCCTCTACAGCCACATCCTGATGAGCACCAAAATCTTCGCTGGCGATGGCGCTTTGTTGAAGGCAGGCGTGCTGCTCAAGGAGGTGATGCCCAACGTGGTTGTAGTACCCGGTCTGCTTTCATTTATAGGTTAAACCGAGAGCTTCCCAACAACATAATATAAAGGTATATATAATATATATATAACATGATTTGTTGAGGATGATTATCATTGTTGTATGTATATATGTATACAAAAAAATTATGATTATATGAACAGGACAGGAGAAATACTTTGAACAAACATAGTTTTTCTCGTACTCACTATCTGCAGTCCGATAAGATGCGTTCCTTCTTATCATCTGGCCCCCCGCAGCCAGGTGCATCGCGATCCCAGCCATGCCATCAGGCTAGCGGCGCAGGCGGCCGAGGTGGCGGACGACAACTTCGCGGAGGTGTGGGCGCGGCTTTTTGGGGGGAAAGGCTCACTGGTGCCAGACTTGCAGCACAAGCACGATACTTTGCACAATGTGTGTGCGTTGTGTGTGTTTTTGACTGATAATTTTTTTTTGCATACTCATAGATTGTAACTTCAAAGTCTGTTCTTACTTGTACAAAAAAATACATCATGGGTATGAACACATTCGTTTACTGGTCTCTGAGGAGTGGCGGGCGCGCCTGGTGGCGATACAAGAAGGTTTGCGCCAGGGTGGGCGTCTCGCAGGCGTTGTCGATGTGGTGCTGAAGCATTTTCAGTTTGCTGCGCACCGCTGGGAGAGCTCGAGCACGCCCAAGCGCAGATTTGCGTTTCTTCTTGGGCCCGTCATGCTGGCGCTGGCGGCAAGAGCCGTTGATGTGCGAACACAACCGGCTGACATGAAGCAGGCGATGGCGCTTTTGGCAGCCATGACGCCCGAGTTCATCGTTAGGGCTGGGCTGTCGGCGGATTTCAATGCGGAGGTGCTGGCGTTCATCCGCTTCTTTGACCAGCGCGATGCAGACCCGGCGTTGTTCAGGGAAAAGTTCCTTCGCTGGCGCAGGCGGATGAAGTCTCTGTTCTGCGACGCAGAGATCCTCAAGGAGCTGCAAGGGAAGCCGGCGGAGGAGCAGAGTGCCACGTGGCTGATAATTACGCAGGCGATGGCGCTGCCGCCGTTGTATGTACATGACAAGGTGTTCACGGCTTGGCCTAGAACGATGGGCCTGGGCCAGGCGCAGGGGGCCGCGAAGGCGAAGTGCTTCGAAACCATGGCGTCCGTGCAGACGGTGGTGGACCTGACGTTGAAGCGCGTGGAGGCAGAGCTCCCGCAAACTGGTCTGTTTGCCGACCTGTCCGTCTTCGACTTGCACTCTGTGCCAGAGCACCCAGGTCAGGAGTGGTGGGACAGCAAGCGTCGGCGCTTGAACAGGCTGTGCGCGCCCGAGTCTTTTGCCTCTGTTGCATTTTGTATCAGCTTATAATACACACTTACCCAATCTTAGTTAGTTGTTGCAACATGACTTTGCAGTATGCAACAGTACACGATTCGATACGTGCTATCACTCGTACAACGTAGACAGTAAGGGACCGCACGAAGTTCAGCCTGAGGTGCAAGGCGCTCAACGTGTGTCCGGGCACTGTCTTCCAGCTTTACAAAGAGGCCTTGCCCTTGCTGAAACGCACAACTGCGAGCGACTCAGTTGGCGGGGTCGCAGGCGAGGGCGACGGCGATGGCGATGGTGACGCTTGCCGGCATTGGTAAGCCGAGGTAGTAGTAACTATGTGCCAAGTGTATGGTTTCATTATTATGTACGTACCCAGAATCATTTTTTTGATCAAGTTGCCTACATAGTAAAAATTATATTTTCAATATGTGAGTGTATGTATGGGGTAGGCTAAATTGCTAAATTGTTGAACATGAATGTACATGTCTATCTATGTGTGAAGAATAGTTGAAAAATGCCGCTTGATAAAAATTCTATGCCTATCTTTCCACTGCAATCCTTTCAAATTTAATTTAAGTATCTTATTTAGTTACCCATTCCAAGGGCGCCGACAATCGAAAGATTTGGGGGCGGCTCTTCAAGGACGGCGTCCAGCTGCTCGGCGCAGCCGATGCAGAGATGCAGCACTTCTTTGCGGTGCTGCATTTTTACTTGGCTTTCG
This sequence comes from Symbiodinium sp. CCMP2592, assembly GCA_905221615.1. NCBI lineage: Eukaryota > Dinophyceae > Suessiales > Symbiodiniaceae > Symbiodinium > Symbiodinium sp. CCMP2592. The sequence continues at coordinate 415,247 of CAJNDT010004112.1, forward strand.
AAACGTCCACTGGGCAGGTGGAGCGAACGCTCGGGGTTGTCAAGGCGGCGGCGGACGCACACAATGGCGACACGACAGCGACTGCGAATGTCACGTGGGTGTCGGCGGAGCTTCTTCTGGACGGACCGGCAAAAGAGTCCGAGTTGTTTACGAAAGTCGTGGGTGCAGATGTAGGCGAGGGCGATGGCTCAAGGGCAAAGGTGGGCAACCACTTTCTCCTGACGCCGTTCAGCCGCCGGCTCTGCCGTCTGTGGCTCCGGAAACATGGCAGGCGTTTTCACGTTTACAAAGTTCGCAAGGATCGCGGCTTGAAAAGAACCCAGAAAAAGGGTAGCGAGGCTTACGTTGTGAGCCGCATGGCGTCGGCGCGGCGACAGTTGGCAGCTGGAAAAGGAACCTGCAAGAAACTCTTGGGCAGCAAGGCCAAGGACTTCGTGCAGAAGAGTGACGAAAGGTTCCAAAATAGCAAAGTTTGGAACGCAAAGCTCCAGCGAGCTTTCGTTTTGGCGAAGACACGTGAACGGCAACGCAAGGCGATGGCGGAGGCGCAGGCGTCAGTCTGGAAAGAGCAAGCGGCCCTTCGTCGTGGCGACGTCGTTGGCGAAGTCCCAGGCGCGGTTGTGGACCTTGTCCAGGCCAGAGACGTGCGGACGAGGTGGTCGCTGTCACAGCGATCACTGCATGTCTTTTATGCATGCAAGGAGGCGCCGGCGAGCAGTCCTCCAGTTTATGTAGATGAGTGGAGACGCTCTGACCCGCAGGCGTGGCTGCCCTTGCTTCGGCGGGCAGACTTGGTGGTTCTCGAAGATGCCTCTGACCTGGACTTCAGTGACGGGCATGGGTTTCTTGGCTGATTGTACTCTGATGTTTTATGGTGTCAAGTAATACGTAGTTGCAGCACTTTCTTTCTGTCTTGTGGAGCTTTCAATTGTATGTGAAACATGTTCCAGTAATCTATGTGCACATCTCGCAGCGGAACCACCCGATCACCACCCCCGTCGCTAGGGCAGCTACAGCAATCACGCCTATCCTGCAGATGTTCTTTTCACAGGTTGTTGCTATAGTGCGGTTCTAAATGAAGATAGAGGCTGGCTAAAGGGAGCTCCCACAAACGTGCCCAGGGCTGGCTTCGTGGAACTGGCGTTGGCGGTGGTGGCGTACGGCAAGGCTGTCGTGAGGCGCAAAGATTTCCGGATTGAAATCTGGAAGATCGACTCGGAGGCGTTGGTGTTTCACAAGGCGGCGGCGCGGGCGCAGCCTGCACGTTTTGACGTGACAGAGGGCTTCTGCGAGACTCACCCGAGGTCCGCCAAGGTCCTGCGGACACTCTGTGAGTCTTCGGCTGGCGTGTGGAAGATGGCGAAGATCGCTGAGGCGCAGGCGCAGGTGACGGGAAAGGCGCAGCCGCAGGTGAAGGCGAAGGCGAAGGCAGCAGAAGGCGAAGGCGAAAGCGAAAGCCAAGGAGGCTGAGTTTCTCATCAAGGATCTCGTGTCCGCTTCCAGCTCCTGTCGTAGCCTCCGCTCTGTAGAACGGCCGAAAGGCATAGGGAGCCAGCTGCTGAAATGAGCTTAGTCTAGCAAGATTTATTATTCAAAGTCTTTCTTCTAAGTTGTAGACACTTATGTACTTTAGGAAGAGGGTATAGTCATGCAGCAGTTGCTGGATCATGTTTCAACAGCTAACAGGACTCGCGGCCAAAAAGCGTCTGTGCACTATCGTTCTTTGGCAGACAGGACTTGATAGGTCCATTTTCTTCTGGTGACATGAGCAAGCAATTCAGTGGTCCCGCGCTGTATGTTTGCCCTGACACGCAGGCTTCGCCACAGAAGTTGCACTGCCAGATGTCCGTGGCGCAGGTGCCGTATAAGAGGGAGGTTGCGCAGGGGCATGTTTTGGAATGCGGTGGTGTAAACTGTAGACTGGAGGATTTAGGGGGTTTTTAGGGGTTTAGAGCTTTGATCTGGCACTACAAAGGTGAACCACAGAGTCCAGAGGTCACTTCGTGCTTTAGATGCTTCTGGAGCAGGGGTGTTTGGATCTTGTCGTTCAGGGCATGTGGGCTAGGGAGTGTCAGGTTTGGGGTTTAGCTAGAGGAGTTGTTTACAGTGGCGCTTGAATTTTGAGGTTCAAGGGCACGCGTTGCGTAGGATATATAATATAGGGTTACTGGATCACCTTCATATGAGGCTCATTTGTCTATTATAACGTAGCAGCATGCTTGATGATTGTTCGTCCTGTGTATGTTGCATTTTTTCACAGTTATAATCACATGTTCACAGCCATTCAGTAATAATAGGCGTAGGCCCATCCGCAGGCGCTCAGGCGTGGCCGTAGGCCGTAGGCGTAGGTGTGGGTGCAGGGGAAGGCTACTATAGGCCAGACAGGCGGTCATAGGCGGTAGGCGTAGGTGTAGGTGACTTCTCTCGTCATGGAGCTACCATTCGAGATACCATTCGCGCTGCCGCCGGTGCCGGCGAACAGTGTGTTGGTGGCGTGGGGCGCTGAGCACAAGTACATCGTGGGCGACAGTGCCCAGGTTTTAAAAAACGGTCAAATTTTCTTTTTAGTGTCAAACATAAACTGCATGGTTTTAGGTACTAAGCAATAAGTGTTGTAAACAGAAGTGAGAAATGCTCTCTTGACATACCTTAAATGCCGAGGATCCGGCGGGGGCGTTGGCGAGAAGGGGCGGGACATGATGGCGGGGTTCTATTACGGCAAGTTCCCAGGCCATGTTCACTACACAATCGATGTGAGGAACATGATGAGGAGTCCGCAGGCGGAGGGGCAGGCGGAGGGGCAGGCGGAGGGGCAGCGGCGCGGGCGGTTCAAAAAGGTGGAAGGAGACTTGGCTGTTCAAGTTGTATTTGACCCTAGGCGCTTTTGAAGCATTATTAATATTATATTTTAGGGTTATTGAAGACCCCTTGCCCTCCCAGGCGAATGGCACCCGGCGAACAACCAAGATTTTTTGCTGGCGATGATGGGCGAACTCGGCTTTGCGAAGGCATTGGCGTCGGTGGTGGGGGCTGTGTACACATATTTGCAGGCGCAGGCGAGTGACACGATGGAGTCACGGCCATTGTGCGTGCAGCTGGTCTGCATCTTGACTCAATAATATGTATTCAGGAAAGTTGCGAGTGACATATTTTTAAAAGGCACGGTTGCGTTTTTGGTTTTGTCCTCCCAGATGGTTAACTAATTCATACCCGAGTCATATGTTTTCATACAGGATCATGAACAAATGTAAGCAATTAATATTCAATCAAATAAACCACACTAACAGTATGAAGTATTAAGTAGAATCCTTGTACCAGGTTCCCAAGGCCTGCACAGATCTGCGGCGGTGGCGGTGCTGACGGCGCTGGTGTTCAACTTCGAATTCGAGCTGCCAAGTCATGACGGCTTGTTTCAGGCGCAGGCGTATCCGAAGGGGTCGAGCGTCACTGGCGACGTTTGCATCGACGACAATGCGGCGAAGCGTATCGAGGAGCTCGTGGCCCGCGTGGGTCGGATGCTGAAGTACAGCGAGGCGCCGGCGACGTCGACGCCACCGTCGGCGCACACCAGCGCTGCAGCTGGGTCGGCGCAGGCGCCACCAGGTTTGCAGGACCAGGCATGGGATGCTGTGCTTCTTTTTCTGTAGGATTTGATGCGGTTTGATTATAACCATCTAAGACTACTGGGATAGTCAAAGAAGTCTTGATGTAGTCACTTGTTTCATTGATTGAATTGTGGCAGGTGCGAGCACAGGTGCTGAAGCACGCGCCGGCGCTTTGTGACCAGTTTGACGCGTTTAAGGTGGACCAACGCGTGTGGGTGGTTCCCAGGCTTTTGATTTGCTATCCTGAACCCACACCTTTAGACCCCTCATTCCTGTAGCCCTCAACCCTGAACCACAAATCGCAAACCTAGCTATAACTTAGTACCCTAAAGACGTTGCACAAAAATACACTTGGGCCCTATACCGAGAACGCGTCGGTGTTGGTGAGCATGGACGGCGGTGTGTCGAAGGCGCAGGAGATTGTTGCGTGGCTCGATAGCAGCTTGCCTGCTATTACAAACAAATAATACTAAAACCATTACCTCCCAACCCCCCCTCAACTAACTCAGGAATGCTCCATAGCAGTCGTCCTCCAGCCTGGCGCAATCCGTCAGCAATGATAACTGCTGCCATCAATGAACGGGTTGACATGCTGAAAAATCGGAGCTTCTTGGCTGAAGGTAGCCTAGTCAGTAGTTCATTGTAGTAAGAAGTGTCCGTCGCATTGTAGTTCAATTTTATTTTTATTGCTGATTCGCTGGGTCTTCGTACTCCGAGCACAAAATCCCACTCAGGTTGGAACCGGCATGAGCAGAGTTGGAGTGGCAACCATGATGACGATGGTTGGCGTTGGCGTGATGATTATTACCGCCGGCGTGGTCGTCCCAAAGGCGGCCACTATGAGGACTGTGTTTATCAACATGGTAACTGGATTTACGACTACGTGCACTTGCACTTGTCGTTACATTGTAAGAAACATATTACATAGATGTATCTATGTATTTTATGTTTTATTATCACTGTCTTTTTTAACAAATATGCACATATTCATATATATATATATATATATATATATATATACATATACATATTATATGTGTATATGTAAATGATAAGTAGGTTGTCTTCCCAGGACCATGGTGATGGCGCAGGCGCTGGGCAGCGTGGTGGGCGTGAGCGCAGGCGGTCCCGCTCTCGCGACTCGCGCGATGGTGATGGCGCAGGCGCTGGGCAGCGTGGTGGGCATGAGCGCAGGCGGTCCCGCTCTCGCGACTCTCGCGACAAGGGGCGAACGCGAAGGAGCTGGCGCAGCCCGTCGTCAGACTCACGGTGACTCTGGCGATGTCTCATACAACTGCGGCGGGCCGTCTTAAAAAGATTTGGAAGCATCGGGGTTAGATTTCAGACTATCATTGGAAGGCTTTTGTGCTGCGGACTCGGGCGTTCGAGTTTGGCGGGGTGTTGCCGGCTTTAGTTTTCAAACTAACATATCCGCAAAGCCATCGCTCTACGTCACGTCCTCAACACAACCGAACCCCCAAACCCTACACCCCCCTTGTCAAGCTTGCCTCTGAACCCTGCGGCCCACAGCACAACCCCCAAACCACGAACCCCGAATTTCAAGTTCAACCACACCCACGCCCGCCAGTCCCCAAAACCAACACCCCAGCCAAGCAGCGCTAAGCCCGTTGAAACCTAGATCCTGATCTTTCCCCGATGCAGGTGCTGTGGCGCTGGCGAAGCAAGTGAGTCGTCCACAAATGTGGATTGGCATCGCGACATGTGCGTCAGCCCATAAAGTTCGATGTGACACGGGTATGTGAGTACGAGGTTACATGTTGCGGAGATGTGGAAAGCAGCTCTAATGGATATTCGGAACTATTTCGCAGCCGGAAGCAAACGTGAAGTGCTAAAGCCCTTGTATATGGAGCACACTGAGTTTCGCTTGCGTAAAAAGCGCGTGTCAAGTTCAGATTCAGGTGTTTGTTGGTAGCCGGGATGAGCGGGTCAAGTTTCAGGGTATGTTTACACGGGATTGTTATGTTTGGCATTTGGGATCCCTTGTTACTGCAAGCACTATGTAAGGCCCAAACTTGCCTGCATCAGGCAATATTATGTATACAGCAGTTAAAACAGCAAAAACCACTAAAATTTTTCGCCAGGGTCGAAAGCAACACCTAGCCCTGTTATAGGATCCTAACCATAAAATTAGTTAACCAACAAAAGGAACTACAATGGAGACTATAGGTAAACACCAAACTCCTAAACCCCTAAGCCCGATGCCCTAAAGACCACCTGAAACCACCGAAAGCCCACCTTTGTTCAGGAGGTGCAGGATGGTTCGGCTTCGGCGGTTTGGGGCTAAAGCATATATATATATATATATATATATATATATATATACCTTTAGTCTCCATTGTGGTCCCTGGTGAGGCAATCTGCCGAGATCGTAGCGGCCTGGGAGGTCCGGGGTATTTGGGCGTTTAGGGCTTTTTTTGCTTTGGGCTCAGGTTCAAGGTTTTTACGGTTCAGGAGGGTTTTGATGTGTTTTAGGGCTTTTTTTGTTTTGGGCTCAGGTTTAAGGTTATCAGGGTTCAGGAGGGTTTTGATGTGTTTTTAGGGCCTAGGGTGCAGGGCTTGCTTCAGGGTTTTAGGGTTTGGCACTGCTGCAGTTTGGGTACAAGAAGGGCCTAGATAAATACCAACACTATTTTGGGGTTCCTTATTGATAATCACAGTATAATGGGCCCCCAAACCCTATTCTAACTATTAAGGCCCCTATATTATACTACCCTTACAGTACCCTACTAGTAACCCTTATAGTATCCCTTTAAAGGAACCCTATTCTAACTATTAAGGCCCCTATATTATACTACCCTTACAGTACCCTACTAGTAACCCTTATAGTATCCCTTTAAAGGAACCCTATTCTAACTTTAAGAGCCTCCAAAACCCTAAACCCTAAGGTCCCTCCTAAACCCTAAGGACCCTAAACCCTAGACCCTAAACCCCAAACCCTAAACCCTAAGGTCCCTAAACCCATAGACCCTAAACTCTCCCTGTATTAGGACGTCAGGTCCAGGGTTTGCTTCAGGTACAGGATCCTTGGGGACCCAGAGACTCCTGGGGTTCCTTTAAAGGGATCTACAAGGGTTCCTTTAAGGGCTCCTAAAAGGGATCTATATAGGGTTTAGGGTTTAGGGTTCAAGGGACGTCAATATCCCTTAATTAAGGAATACATATACCTTAAATTATAGTAGGATCCCTAGTATGGTTTAAGGAATATTCCTTAATTTGTACGCGCATGCGGCGAGTGGCTACTATCTGCAGCAAGCTCTTGTAGGAAAAAAGTAACAGTTGGAATCGCACTTATAGTAAAAGTAATGTTCATAGCAACACGAAGCAGGATGATTGTGAGTAGTATTAGTAGTGGTAGTATCAGTACGAATTTTGGTGTCGTCATTCCGAAACACTGGATACCAAGACTCTCGCAAGCGGCGGGATGCCTTAAGTATGGGCCGTTGAGGCTGTGGATTTCGTGGGCGTCTTGGATTAGGGAAGCATCACAGCCTTTTCAACCACGTTACTCCGCCTATCCCAACGAAAGACGAGCGGAGGAGGGGCGGGAGGGGGGGGGGGGGAGGGGAGGAGGGGGGGGAGGGGGGGAGGGGGGGGGGGGGAAGCGGGGAAAATTGGGTGGAAACTAAAAACCCGTTGGAGGGGGCGAGAATTCACCGCCGTACCTTGGAGCTCAGTGACACGTTTCCATTTTTAAGGGGGGGGGGCAGTGTGGGGTCACTGGGAGGGGATTAAGAGGTGGGGAATAGAGGGAATCCGAATAGAGGCGAATTAGGGGATATTGGAGTCTCTGGAGAGTTTGGGTTGTGGGATTTGAGATGGCTTGCGGTGCCTATGATTATGGTTTCAGGGATGTTACTAATGGTTCAAAAAAGGCTTTAGGGTTCAGGGTTTAGGGCTTATGGTTCAGGGTTTAGGAGGGCATCGGATTGAGTTTTTTTTTGTGTGTGTAGGGCTCTTCCAGGCTTGTACTTACGGTCTGGTGTCGGGAGCTCGAGGTTCAGGATGGCTTTGCGGTTTTTGGGATACAGGAATGTAGGAGTCGGGTGTTTGCGGTTTTTTATATAAAGTATTCTAGGTGGCATGTGGGTTTGTGCTTCGGAATGTAGGTGGACCCGAGGTTTTAGTGAATATGTCGTGGGGTGCATCAGGCAGGAAGTTTGCAGCAACCTCCGAAACAGAAGACATATGTTCCAGGCATTAGGGTTTAGTTCTAGTTTCTCCGCTCCGAAAGAAGCTACCTTGACAATTTCCTCTACTGTTTTGGTGGTTTATTATGATTATACATATTATAGCCCCAAACCATATTCAAATTATGAAGGCTGCTACCGTAAATCAACGCATAAGGATCTCACAGTGAAGGGTTTCCGGCAACCGGCTCTCACAGCGGCACGTGTGCTCAAATGCAGGGTTCTTGTGTTCATGTCAGCATTAGGTTGTCTACGACTTGTATCCCAATAGGTACACAAGCCACATGTTTTTAGGAGCCCTAGGTACCCTCACCAACACCGTGTTGCAATACGACTAGTAATCTCTTGAACCCCACCTCCTTTTGCATGATAGGGCCTTTGAGGCCCCAGAACAACAAAGGCCCTAATCTGTAAACCCACAAGTCCCAAACCCTGAAACCTTACCCCAAAGGCTCAAAGCCCTAAAACCTGAACCGAAGAAGCCGGAAAGCCCAAACACTACAGGCGAAACCCTCCTGCAGGTCCGCAACCTGATGAAGAAAAGCCTTGTCGCCAGGGCCTTGGTAGGTTTGGGGGTTGGGGGTTCGGGGGTTGAGGCTTCGGGGTTTGGCTTGAAAGCTTACTACTATTTGCTTAAGAAACCCCCAAAAAATAAAAATAATAATCCCTATATTACCCCCATAAGGAATATATGTTTTATTTTTTGGTTGTTCTTAAGCAAATAGTAGCTTAGGGCTTGGAAGAAGAGTTTGGCGGTTTAGGGGTACAGTACAGGGCCTCAGGACTTTAACTCGTTGGGTTTGTATTCAACATCTGAGATGTGTAACACGGAGGCTGGCAGTTAAATTTGTAAATCTCTAAGACTCTAAAGGACCTACCTTAGCCGACTCTTCCGTTCAGGGTTCTTGCAATTCTATTTGGGCGGCTGCTTTCTAATGCAATCAAAAGTCTCCCCGTGATGTAAGCATATGACTCCAATTCTTTTCAACTGCAAACGCAGAAACAAGATGCAGGTTCGTTCGTGGCCTTTTGTTACAGGTGTTGTTTTGCTAGAGGTGGTCTTCTGTTAGACAGCTTAGACATGGGTGTTCAGATTTCTGATCTCAGGTTTGCCTGGCTTGGGTCGGCTTACACGAAGCACACTAGACTAGATAACCTTAGCGAAGAAAACCCCTCAAACCTAGTCCTTGAATGAAGACAGTGAAACATCTACATAAGCTTAAACTGTAAATTCCCAAATTCTTAAAGTCTAAGTAGACCCAACAGCATCATGCCCTGTACCGTAACGCGCCATAAGAGAGACCTCCAACATCCCAGATGCCCTACATCTTTACAGCCTCAACCCCGAAGACATAAGGATGATTGTGAAGTGCAAGACACGCGGTTTGCAGCTAGGGATTAAAGTTTCGCGAAAGCAGCTGGGAGTAACGAGTGCCGTACTAACAAGGTCTCAGGAGCAAACCCTAAGGGCGCCATCGTAAACTCTCCCAGAAATCATAGGGACCCTTAGGGGGGCAGGCGGGCAGGGTACTATACTCTCTTAAATAGGCATTATTGGGTCCTTATTCTGGGCATTACGGCCCCCTACCCCCCTATATAAGGGTCCCTGTGAAAAAGCTACCCTACACAACGAAAGTTCTACACCCGAGTACCTACATATTGGATCCTTTGAACCCATTATTAGGGAAATACCATCAACAATGCTTCTGGCACCTGCCTCACCCCAAGGGTCCAAAGGACCCAATATTTAGGTACTCGGTTTTGGGATAGTAGTTATGTAGGTTAGGACTTTGGAGAGTATATGATTATCGTGTACTTGGACCCTTGGGGTCATCCCAACAGAAGTAAAAGGTGGCCTACCACAAGCTCCTCCTGGATGCCGTGAGGCTGGAGGGCTGCAGTTGGAGAGTGAGAAACCCAACCTACTCTTTGCTTAAGAAACACCCAAAAAATAAAAATAATAATCCCTATATTACCACCATAAGGAATATTGTTTTTATTTTTTAGGGGTTCTTAAGCAAATAGTAGCAACAGGTCCCTGTTTAGGGTTTTAGGGTTCAGGGGTTTGGGGTTGCGCAACCCAAGGCCCAGATTCTAGGCCTTTCTTCTCAAGGCTCGCGGCTACATATAAAATTGAGGTATTGCATTCTGGCAGATTTGTTCATAAATTCTACGAGCATGTACCCCCAATACCCCAACTATTATGCAGGAACAAAGAGGGAGTAAAAAATCGCTGATTTATTTCGGATCCTCGGCCACCGGAGCTCTTGGCTCTGAAGTAGTCATGGCAACAAGATCAGAACCATTAGGGGCCTATCAAAGTCCTTTACCGGCTTATCTAAAGCTACAGGACACTCTTTTGCCTCTGGCACGCTTTTGCTTCTGGCCTTTCTGGCCTTTCCTGGTCGCAGGGCAGCCATGAGAGCTGCCATGTGTGCCCTGAGGAAAAAAAGCGAGCTCTGCAGGCTATCCAATGCTCCCAAGGACTGCGAGAAGAACCTGGAGGGCCCAGAGACTCCAATACCCCTTAATTAGGGAATATTCCTTAAATCAGATTAGGGATCCTACTATAATTTAAGGTATATTCCTTAGTTAAGGGATATTGGAGTCTTTGGGGGTGCCAGGTCCGACATGAACTCAAGACGTCGCTGAAGCTGGCAGAGGGCCGACTCAATAAGGAGAAGGAGAAAGGGAAAGGGAAGGCTGAGTCATCGACAGTACTCAGAGTAGCCGATAAAGACTGGGTTCTTGTTAAGGAGTTTACTTCAAGTTACCAAACTTCGATCCACCATTAAATAGCAGTATCCTTAAACACCCCAAGCCCCAAGACTATAACCGCCAAAACCGCAATCCCTAACAACGTAATCTACCTGAGCAACAATACTAACGGTAATCGCCCATCGCCTGGCCGGAACGATGAGGTTGTAGACTGCTATACTTTAGACATTTCGGAGTATGGGCCAGTATGGGGCCTTAAATCGCTCGAACCGGGCTTTTGGGGGAATGTTCTGGCGAGTTTCTGGAGCTCAAGACCTGATCCCCGGGCCCTAACCCTATCCCTCCAAGGACCTCATAGTTTGGGCCCTAGACCCCTTAAGGACCCCATAATAAGGTCCCTGGAGGCATAGGGTAAGACATGTATGCACCCCCCCTTCACCCAAATTTCCAGCGAGATGCGAGCTCCCTAGTATAGGGGCTTAGGGTTTAGGGTTTAGGGTTTAGGGTATAGGGTTTAAGGTTTAGGGTTTAGGGGTTAGGGTTTAGGGGTATCATTGCTAGTCTTGATTCCATTTTAGGTAAGTTCTGAGATTGGCCAAAGTGCAACCAGGCTCGACTCGCTTCTCTGACCGACAGATGTCCGTGAATATAGGAGCTTAAATAATGACCAATACAATAGCGGACAGAATACCACCAATTTTATTGCAGGCCCCATACAGTCGCAGCCGGAGAGCTGGAACATCATTATCCTCATGGCCCTAAGGTAAACTGGAGGGACTCCTACCACGAATCATCCTAAATCCATGTTCCAACTTCCTGGGTTTCGCCGTACTCCTAAATGTCTATGATCTGTGCTGCAGTGCTTTGCAAGTATAGAGCACCTTTGGGAAATAGAGTTTCAAGCAGGGGTTGTATACACGGCTCCTTTGAAATGTTGGTGAGTGGAGGTTTGGGGTGTCAAACTGAGCAACTACGGGTAAACTAGCATCAGCATTCCTACTAGATATGACCTTCGTAAACCCTAAGCCCCAAGCCCTATATGCTGTAAGCCAACCGTAAACCCTAAACCTCTAAACCCTAAACCCCTGCACGCCCTAAAGCCCTTCAAACCCTAAACTCCTACGGTTGATGATGCAAATCCTGCATTATCCATAATAAGGAATATACCATAATTCTCATAGTTTAGGATCCTTAGGGTAATGCAGGATTTCTATCATCAACCGTAGTTTATCCCTCTCTGCGAGGTCCTTGGTTCATTTCCGCCTGGAGCCCCAAGTGCTCCCGGCGCCCGCGGCGCCTTCGACAGCGGAGGGTGTGGCAACCACGGCCGCGGGTGTGGGTCTCGGTGAGGAAGTGGGATTTAACATTCGGGTTGGGATTTTAGGGGTGGGGTTTAGGGTTTAGGGGTTAGGGTTTAGGGTTTAGGGTTTAGGGTTTTGGGTTTAGGGGTTTAGGGTTTCTCGACCCCCTCAAGCACTTTACCCAATGGAACTTGCCACGAGCGTTTACTGAGACTTAGTGTCCCATTCGATTTTGCCCATGTCTTAAACCCGAAACCGTAAGCCCTGAACTGTACGCGCCTGCAGTCTGAATGGTAGCTCCCGTTTATAGGATCCTTAAGCACAGAGCTGGCTAACGAGACGGGGAAGTACAATGGATACTCAAGCCCAGAGACTCCAATATCCCTTAGTTAAGGAATATACCTTAAACATAAGTAGGATCTCTACTATGATGTAAGGTATCTTTCTCAATTATATGGGATATATTGAAGTGTATACCTTAAATTACAGTAGGATCCCTACGATGATTTAATTAGGTAACCTCTTGAATTATATGGGATATATCGGAGTCTCTGGGAGGCAAGCCGGCGACTCAGGTCCCTTCCCTGCCCCAGCGCCGGCGCCGGAAGAAGAAGAAAATGGCGGTGGCCAAGGGACCGCGGCGGAGCTGAACAGCGCTCCGGGAGGTCCTCCGGTCAGGTTTAAGCTCTTATCATAGGAGGCCAAAAGGGGTTTTAGCCTATGGGGGTTTAGTAGGGATTAGGGTTCCCAGAATAGGGTTCATATTAAGGAATCCCTACCCCATGAATCTTAAACCCCCCTTTTGGCCTCCTATCATCTTATGAACCCAGAGACACTACCATTATGGAACCCAAAGGGTCCCAGGTACTGTTGTGGGGGATACTTCCCCAAATCATAACACTAATTCCAAATATAGAAGCCCTAGCTTCTACTAGAGGTACTTTAGACCCTATGGGGAACTAGGTCCCCAAAGCCATAATGAGGATGGTCTTTTGGGGCCCAATTCCCTCATGGTAGTAAATCTCAAAAATCTTACGGGGGCTTTAGGGCGAGAGTATCGGGCCCCCAGTGAGAAGGTGCGCAGTGGGATGCAGGGCTTCAAGTTTAACTTAGATCGTCAACGGGGGAACTTTAAACTTTTTGGCCTTATATTTTAGCTCTATCTTAGAAACTTTGAACTTTCTGGAACCCGGTCCCTAAACCCTAAACCCTAAACCCTGAAGAGTTAAGGTTTCAAAGACTACGGAGCCGCAGGCTCAACACCGCCGAAGCCCCATAAATCCTACGGTTGATGATATATATCCTGCATGACCCGTAAGAAGGAAAATACCATGATTCCCATAGTTCAGGGTCCTTAAGATAGTGCAGGATATATATCATCAACCGTAGAGGGCTTTGGGGTGTTTGGAAGTGTAATGCACTGTCTGGGGTAGCACTTTGTCCTTGGCTTCGCACTATATAGAATTTGGTTGGTGCTTGCATCTCTTTTAGTTTCTTTGTATTGTTTTTTTTCGAAGGGGTTGTTCGACGCTGATGTTTGGGGTATGGTTGTGTGTAGATGCTGCAATGTTCCGACCCTCACTTAACCCTAAACCCTTAACCCTAAACCCTAAACCCTAAACTAACTATTGTACTGTACGGGGTGCCTGTGAAGCGAGGACTCCGAGGCTCCAAGCCCTATACAATGCTACCTATAGTCTCCATTGTAGGTTTAGGGTTTAGGGTTTAGGGTTTTTTTGGTGAGCCAAAATCTCTATTATAGAATCCTACCCATAAAACTGGTTAACTACAATGGAAACTATAGCTAAACCCCAAAACAGCAGAGTCTCAGAGCACTGAACCCAAGATGTTAAATCCTAAACCGTGAACCCCTCAAGCGACAGGAATCCTAGAAGTTCCCTAGCCCTAGTTTGGCCTTCAGGGTTTAGGTTTCAGCGTCGTTGGCGGGACCCCCCCCAAAAGGTCCCTTGAACAGAGTTCTTATGGCCCTTAACAGTGGGTACTTGGGGGATATGAGAGGGTACTGGGTCTAGCTAAACTGGACATTCTAGATTTGAACCCAAAACCCACTAAATCGAGCCTTCGTCAAGCGATTGAAGAACGTTTATGAGGACCTTACGAATCCCGTTTAGCATACCTTTACAGCCCTTACGCTCTCTAAGCCCCATAAGTCTATAAGCCCTAAACCCTAAACTACGTATACAAGCCCTGAAACCCTGTAATATAACAACAAAAACCCAAAACCACGGAATACCTGTTTGCCAGGCCCAGAGGGGCACGAGCAGTACAGCGCTGCGGCCGAAGAGTGCCGGCCCTCTGTGCACCTTGCCCTGGTGTCTTCAGCCGTACCTATAGTCTCCATCGTAGTTCCCTTTTTCTGGTTGACCAAAATCTATAAAGCTGGTTAGCCCAAAACAGGAACTACAATGGAGAATCAATGGAGACTATAGGTAAACCTTAAGTTTCAGCTAAACCTCAAACCCTAAGCCTTAGTTAAGACCTCAGCCATCCCCCGCCCCGCCCAAAGGCCAAGCCCCCAAAGCCAACAGCTTAGACCCGAAACGCTAAATCCTAAATCCTGTAAGCTTTAAGCTTTGTTTTGAGGCCGAGGCGGGTAGCCGAGGGTGGGCAGGGTGTAACGTGTGAAGGAAGTTGTTATGCCTATCGTCCCCATTGTAGTTCCTGTTTTTGGTCAACCAAAATCTATATTACAGGATCCTAACCATAGAACTGGTCAGCCAATAAAAGGAACTACAAAGGAGACAAAAGGTAGACCCGAAGTACCAGCCCGAGGATTGTCGGTGCACACCTCCTTGGCATGCAAGATCTCCTCCGCGACCTGGAGGCCGGACCATGTAAGCTTGAAGAGGTTCTGTTGAGGGTTCTTCTGCTTAAAGGGTGCTATAAGGGATCCTTAAAGGGTGCTATATGGGATCCTTAAAGGGTTCTATAAGAGATCCAGGGCCTATCTAGGGCTTGAGGGTTCAGAGATTTTAGTTCAGGATTTAGGGTTTATTAGGGCTTATGGCTTAGGGGTTTAGGGCTCAGAGATTTTAGGGGTTTAGGGTTCTATTCGGGTTGTTGGGCTTTGGGAGTCTATGGTTCTGCTACAGGGTTTTAGGGTCAAGACTTCGGGGTGTGCAAGCTTCTCAGCTCTCCAGATTTTCGATTTATCTCGTTGGTCTGTGTATCTTGATATTGCAGTTCGAGCGTCATTGGTTTGGGCATTCTGACGGACAGATGGTGTTGATTGCCTAATGCCTAGTTGGGGCCTGGTCAAACTGCATCACACGGAACCCTTGGAAGAGTTACGGCAAGTGTCAGATGTAAGAGTTCACCTGGGCCCTAAAGCTACGTCTAAGCCCTCTAGCGTATTTTTATAGGGTAATTACCCTGATAAACCTTAAACCGTAAACCCAAAACCCCAAACCTAGGTCCAAACCTTTTAAAAAACTTAAACCCAAAACCCTGAACCCTAAACCCTAAACCCGAAATCCCAAACCCCAAACCCTAAACCCTAAATCCTAAACCCTACCTTAAACTACCAAACCCGACTTTTTTGTAGGTTCCAAACCTTACTTTAGCGACTGCTACTCCCTGGCACAGGCACGGGGCCTCCGCCTTCTCGAGCGCGAGGTCCTTGCCGACACCGCGCCGGATCTGATCCTGGGCCCTCGGTTCGGCTCCTTGGACTTTGTTTCCTTACTGTTGAGGGCTCCTTTAAAGGGATCTCTATATAAGGTTACCTTTAAGGGGCTCCTTTATGGGATCTATAGGGGGGTTAGGGTTTAGGGTTGATGGTATAAATCCTGCATTACCGAACGGACCCTAAACTATGGGAATAACGGCATGCTCCTTATTATGAGTTAGTAATGCAGGATGTATGTTTTCAGCCGTTATTTACTACAAGCTCAGGGAGTTTAGGGTGTTAATTGCAATCTAGTGTCAGGGCCTCGCGCTGAAGTTTAGTTTAGGGTTTATGGTTTGGCCCCTGCGACTTTCCTCAAGAACGAAATCAGCCCTGAAAGCATGTCAGGCTCAACTACCACATGGGGGGTTCCGAAAATAGGGGGCCCTAATCTAGTACCCCCAAAAGTGGGATCCTTATTCTAAGGACCCCGAAACAAGGCACCCAAAATTTTCGAAACGCCCACATAGGGATTCCTAGTCTGAGGATCAGGCCCCCACTTTAGCTCTTGGAATCTTTCCAAGTAGAGTGGGCAACCATTAACCTTTTTTGGGTAGTATAGTCCCTATATAATTCCTATATAACCACAAAAAAGGTTAACCTTTAGTTCCTCATGATTCCCGACAAGTAGGCTTTTGGTACCAGAGATCTCTTTACATGGGGTCTACGGCTTAGTGGATGCCTGAAGAATGTGTTTTCGTCGCCCGTGTTAGTCGCTACGTATGACTATGACCATAGTTTCATGCAGTTTGTAACTCTCTTTGTTTTGTACCATGCAGGTTTAGGGTTTTGTAGAGCTGTGAGTTACTGCATAATTAGGAACAAGCTTCCATAGTACAGGTCCACTACAGGTAGACATACATACATACATACATACATACACGCAGACATACAGACATACACGCATACAGGCATACATGCATACATACTGACATGCAGACGGACAGAAAGACAGACAGACAGACAGGCAAGGTTGCACGCACGCATGTATGTATCCACATATGTACATACACATATGTCTGTGTGTAGTCTTTTGCGTATACATACATGCAGACCTACATACATACACGGACGTACGCACGTACATGCATATGCATATGCATATGCATATGCATATGCATATATATATATATATATATGTATATACATTCAGACATACATACATATGTACTCATTCACTGATTCATTCATTCGTTCGTTCAGTGTTGCAATCATGGATTCATTCATTCATTATTTCTTTCCTTGATCCATTGGTTCGTTCATTCTTTCGTTCTTTCCTTCACTCAGTCAATCACTCACTCGCTTATTTGTTTAGTCTCACTCACTCGCGAATTTGTTCCGTCCTTCTTTCTTCATTGCTCCCCCAAAGCCTGTCCAAATTGTATCCAACCCCCTATATCAAAGCCGTTTAAGTCCGCTCAAAATCTATTCCGGCTCTACTTATGCAGGGTTATTTTTTAAAGATCCGATTGCCTGCAGAAATGTGTTGACCTGGAGTTTGGTAGAGAATCCCGTCGACAGAGCACACTTTCGGGTGGGATAAAGCAGGCGCTACGGGATATCCCTACCCTGTGGTTCTTCTTTGAGTGCTTCTGTGGGTACCTTGGGGTCGTTACAATAAGGATCCTCCTGTTCAGGATACAATATTCGGGTTCCCTATTTTCGGAAACTCCCGTATGCCAGAGGAACAGGATAAGCCAGAAGGAACCTTGTCCTTGTTATTTGTGTTATGCATGGCAAGAGAGAGGATCCTCCTATTCACAAGATGCTTCGTGCCGCAGTTTCGGTCTGTTCAGTTTAGCCCACTCTAAGCGCGGGAAAACGCTCTGAACCTCCTGAGGAGTGTTCCTGCGGAGCTTGCATGTGATCTCCAGCCAGCAGCAAGAGCTTTGTGCCCCTTGGAGTGCTTTGTTGCGGGTTTGGGGCACTCTCTTGGCATGTCGGCGTAGTTTTAAGCGAGATTGCTTAGGTCTACTACTTCTGGCTGAAGCGCCGAGTCATGGGTCGGTCTGACTAAGGCGAGGTGTTTGGAGTTCTCGCTAGGTGCACTCTTGAGCTCGTGTCTGTCGCTGACCTGAAACCCCAAGTAATCCACCCTAGACTCCAGAATTCTCCTGCTAGACTCGGAACTGCATTCTAGAATCCCAAACCCCGAACCCCGTAAACTTGAATCCTCAAGCCTAAATCCGACACCCCACCCTCAAGGATCCGGGAAAATAGAAGGCCCAGAAGGGTATCCTACCAGTTCCAAACGTATTGAGAGATGCTGAAGTACAAGGCATCCATCTTGCGGATCTTAAGTAGGGTTGAGTGTTCAGGGCTCAGGGTTAAGGTTTAGGGTTGAAGGTTTAGGGTTTAGGATAACCCGAGACTCGAAAATCGTAAAAGTCTTAACTCCAAGGTGTTCTCGTAGCCTCGCGAGTAGTAGACGCAGACTTGGTGAGAGCTGGCAGTTGAGGGTTTGGGGTTTAGAGGCCCAGGGCTGCAAAACCCTCAATAAACCCTACAGACCCTGAACCCTCCTAAACCCTAAAAGCCCGAAAACCTAAACCCTGATCCTTCAAACCCCAAACCCTGAACCTTGTAAGCCCTAAAGCCGAAAGTCTGAACCGCAAGCCCTAAACCGCTGAACCCTAAACCCTAAGCCCTCCTAAAACCCTCATCCTGAAAACCCTGATCCCTCCTAAGCCCTTTGGGATTTCCTGCCTCCTTGAACTCCGTTTTGTTTATTTCTGCTTTTGTTTGTGGCCTGACCTGAATTCAGCAATTTCTGAGCGGACGCTACGACCCTCGTGAGGCTGGCAAGCGAACTACTGTAAAACTGAACCCCCTTAAACCCTAAATCCCTAAAGCCCTAAACCCTAAACCCTAAGCAAAGCCCCAGGAGCGGCTGCAGCAATCGTTCACATCCTTCGACGAGGTGCTTTTGATCTTAGTGCCGTCCTCAGAACTCTGGGTTCAGGCTTTAGGGTTCAGGGGTTTAGGGTTTAGGCTTTAGGGTGCAGTGTTTAGGGTTCAGGGGCTATGGTTGCTCGGTTTGGTCGGTTTAGAGCTTAACGGGCATCACCCTACCCTTAAACCTTAAACCCTGAGTCCTTAACCCTGAACAACCCTAACCCTAAACCGTTGAGGGTTCGCCGTGTCGCTGCAGGCTTTGCATAGCTCTGGCTTGAACGATTGGTCATGCGATCACCTAAGGTTCTTGTGCGCTTAATCATGTGTGATATAAGTGTGTGTGTATATATAAATATGTACATATCAATATGTGTATATGTTAAATTATATATGTCGTTTCCCCCCCCCCCAAAGCCCTTTTTTTTTCTTTTACGGCGCCCCTCTAACCCTAAACACTAGGGCCGAAGCCTCAATCGCGGAACTCGTAGAGGCCTTCAGAGAGCCCTGGTTAGGGGGGTCTGGGGCTTTCGGGGTTTAGGGTTTTAGGGTTTAGGGTTTTAGGGTTTTAGGGTTTAGGGCTTTAGGGTTTTAAGGTTTAGGGTTTAGGGTTTACGGTTTCGGATTTGGGCTTTAAGGTTTAGCCTAAGCCCTAAACCCATAACCCCTTAAGCCCTAAACAGCGACCAGCGCTAGCCCTGCACCCTGTACCCTAGAGTGAGGGTTCATGGTGTTTCTTTTGGAGAGCACCGTGGATATGTTGAAGAGTGGAAACATATGGATTGCTTGCTTTACATGTCAACAAAGGGTCGGTTTGGGATCTAGTATTTGGGGATTTTCGGGGAGTGTATCGATTATGTTGCGGTGTACTGGGGGACAGCAAAGCGCTACTACTTCATGTGAAGTTTACTGGCGAAAGTTGATGATGTGAGCTTCAGGGTCCGAGCCAATGTAGCAGTCAGGGGTTTAGGCTGCATGGGCTGCGAGTCTTCTCTGACTACATCCCGAACGCTTTGCTCCAATTCTGCTTCGGGCTGTGTGATCACAGCAGCCTCATGTTTGGAGCCTACAAACCTCATATGAGCACTTAGAGGCCACGGACCATCCTAAAAAACCGAAAACCCTACCCAAAGTTTACAAACTCCGAGAGCAAAGAAGCCAGAAATCCTCAACTCGACTTCCGATCCTCGAGGTTTCCGAGCTTGATGCCCCGCAGGACACCTAAGACTTCCGGAGTGAGGTCTTGCTCGTGCTCTTTTTTGCGTTGTTTTTTTGTGTTTCCTGCTGGTGGTTTGCCTGGTTTGAGGGTTTAGGGTTGTTGTTGGGTTTCGGCTTTGAGGATTTGCCGTTTCACGGCGCAGTGTTCAGCTTCAACATGGGCTTTGCTGTTGGTTCTTGACACGACAATGCTGGCATACCATGGGGCTGGTGTACTTGGTTTTCTGGACAGCAAAGCTCGCGCCGATGTTTTTGGTTTTAGAGGGGTTGGGTGTATCATGCTATGTTTTATTTGGTACCTTATTTCGGAAAGTGGGGGGGGGGGGGGGGGGGCAGTTGGGGGTTCAGGGCTGGGTGTCACGGATTCGGAGTTGAGGGTTAGAATTTGAGAGGATGGCGCTGCGGTTCAGGGTACCTTTCGGCTTTTTTTACAGACACGACCGCATGTAGTATGTATATGTCTGTCAGTATACGGTATACGTATATATATATATATATATATATATATATATATGGTCACCCCCCCCCCAAGATCCATATATATATATATATATAGAGAGAGATATACATATGCATATATATATATATATACAGGCAGATACCAGCATTGATATCAGAGATATCTTCAGATCTGTTCACACATATGCATGCACACATGCATGTGGGCATACGCAAATCAGGCCGAAACCCTCAGCACGCGGGGGGTTCACTCCTCAAGGGCGGCTTGAACAAGCAAAGAGCCTCATGTGCCACTCTTGCGTGCTTACCGTGCTTCTAAGGCTTCCAAGAACTGCATGAAATTGAAATTGTGTAAGGGTTTGGAGGTCAGGTTGGTTTGGCCTCAACATCACAGCAAGTCCTGAACCCTAAGACGCCCTAACCCTAACCTTTAAAAATATGAACCTCAGCCTCAACTTTCGTTTTTGCGCCAGATTTCAGGACTCTGCCTGGAAGGAGTTCGCCGCATCGGTACAAAAGGCCGGCCGCGGAAGGGCCCTGCGAACGAGCCCCCTGACTGAATTGGGTAGGGTTTAGGGTTTAGAGTTCAGGGTTTAGGGCCCAGGGTTTAAAATTATGATTTAGGGTTTAGGGTTTAGGAATCAGCTCTTGCCCATTGACCCCTAAATTTAAAGGTGCGAGTGCCAAGAACTGAGGTACTTGGGCAGGAAAGTATTAAGTCTAGGTTGGTAGATGTCAGTATGATAGTGCATATGTTTTTTCTTCTTGGGAGTGGCAGTAGGCGTTGGGGCCCGTAGCTGGTTTTGCTTCGTTTCAGGATGCAGGGCTTCAGGCATTTGCTGGCGGTTCAGCCAGAAATCGGCTTACCGAGCCTCGACGGAGTTTAGATTATGTATGGGTGCCCTTTGCAAACTCTGATTTTCAATTTTTGGCACCCTGAACCCTAAAAGCCCTCAAGCCCGACCCCCTAAAAAAAACCAAGGTCTAAACCGCTGAACTTCGTATTTGTTTAAAGAAATCCCGCAAACACTGAATCGCGAAACCCCATCGCCTTCCGCTGCCTGCGAGTTCCCGAACGGTGGATCTAGCCTTAAGCTCAGCCCGGTCTGGGTTTTGGTAACAATAACCCTAATCGCCCCATCGTTACGATGATCATTATTTGTACTAGTGGTTATGAGCATCGATTGGCTTCTTCTGTAGCAGTAATATGACATACCCCCGCCAGCCCCTCAACCCTTGCAAGATCCAGGCCTCGTTCACCCGGAGGGCCTTGTCAATCTCATTGTACAGGCAGGGATGCACCGAAGAAGGATTTTGCACCTTAAGCCTCTGGGATTTATTTTGGGGGGTTGGGGGCCTGGTTGCCTGCGGATCTTTCGGTATACAAATATCTATGTATATATATATATATATATATAATATGCATTTATATATATATATATATATATATATATTTATACATTTATGGTCTCGTGGGTTGAAGTTTCAGGTTTCTGGGTTTGGCGTTTTAGGTGTAGTGTGGAGCTTGTACCCAGAGGCCCCATCGTAGTTCCTTTTGGGATCACCTTATACCAAAAAGGAACTACTATGGGGCCTTAGGGTAGAGCTTGTAACAGTAACGCTTTAGGAGAAGAAAGACGCAGAACTGAACTCCGAAATGGGATGTCGTAGGGTTTGGGATAATTTGACGGACTCTCCGGAAGCAACGGCCCAAAGGGTCCAAGCAATCGTATATTATATACTTTAGGGTACTAAGTACCTACTTTAAGTACCATTTCTTTACGATATGCCCCCTTTGGGGGTATATCGGGTGTGTTTGCTCAATCGTACGCGAGCCCTGCCGATCTTCATCTTCCATGATCTAGGGGACTAAATAATTGCTTGTTCCACTTTGACGGCTCCTTATCATAGTTATAGTAGAAAACACCCCAAAACCCTAGTCTTATTATTAAGGCCCGTTCATTAGTCTCTCGACTTCTATGATGGTTGCAGGACTGGGCAGACTTCTTCCTTGAGCCCTCATACTCTGAGCCCTGACCCAAAGGATGGGGGCTCCTCTCAGCTTTATGGGCCCTCTTGGGGTCTTTGCTTTCGTCTGCCGTTACGGTTGATGATATAAATCCTGCATTACCTTAAGGACCCTATACTATGGGAATTATGGTATTTTCCTTATTATGGGTAATGCAGGATTTCTATCATAAACCGTTATCACTCTTTTGTGCATCGCAGAAAAGATGCCGGTTTGAAGCCCTCGAGGACAAACCTTGGATCAATCATCGCCCTGTCTCAAAGACCCAAGGCCCCTTCGTACGTGCATTCAGCGGGTACCTTTGGCAGTCAAAGGCCACATCCTCAACCCTCCGCCCTGAACCCTAAACGCGAATCCAAAACTCAGGCCCCCAAACAAAAATCCTTGGCCAGGAGGCAGTCAGGGCCATGCATTCAGGGCGAGCTCTGGCCGCCTCGCTCAAGGCGCGGGGGGAGTGGGGAGGGGGGCGGGTGTTGCAGGACAGGAGGTCCCCGAAACCTTACATGTACCCTGAGGCTCCATAATAGTTCCTTTTGGCGGTTCATATTTTCAGAATCCTATAAGGTAATCCTAAAAAGGAACTACTACGGAGCCCTAGGGTAATCCCTGAAACACCGAAACTGAAAAGCTGCCTCTAACAAACACCTTAAAGCCAAACCCTCTCAAGAGGTACGGTTGATGATATAAATCCTGCATTACCCATAATAAGGAATATACCATAATTCCCATAGTTTAGGGTCCTTAAGGTAATGCAGGATTTGTATCATCAACCGTAGGAGTGCTGGCAACAAGAGGCTTGAACCACAGGACCTTGGACCTTGAAATCCTACATCCCCAGTATGCCCTACCTTGACCCTATACATCCTTCCTTTTTAGGGCTCCTTCCTATGATTCCTTACATAGGCCGTTCAAAACGGTAGGTTCTTTGGGCCCTCGAGCCTTCGAAAGCCCCCAACCTCCCAAAAGCCCTGAAGCGCTGACATCCCCGAAGACAGAAGTCCGACACCTCTGAACCCGATACTTAGCCCAAAAGCCTTCAAGGGATCTTTAAGGGCTCCTTTAAGGGATCTATACGGGTTCCTTTCAGGGGTCTTCAAGGCCTGAATGAACCCATGAAGGACCTCATAGAAGCCTCTTCGATCCTTCGAGTGCAAGAAACCCTTCTGGAACCCTTTGCATAAGCCTGCACTCGGCCGTGTGCAGACTTACGAGAACCTCCTTGATCCCCTCAAAGAAGTTTGAAGGCTCTAAGGCTTTTCCGTGTAACCCGTGAGGAATTTTTTTGGGCTCCCATGAAAAATCAACAAACCTCTGAAGATCCCTGTAAAGAACCCTGATAGAAGCCTGGCGGATCTTTTGAGTCTCTTACGCACCCGTGCAGATCGCTTCAAACCTCTTTAAAGAGCTCTTGCTCAGTAATTTAAAATAGAGAGCCATAGCCCTAAAACCCGAACCCTGAACCCCTGAACATGAAACGCTACACCCCCAGACCCGAAACACAAACCTCTATAGACCCGAAGCCCTAATATAGGGGCCTACTTAATTCCCAATACTATCTTGAGGGTTCCTTACTATAAATATACTGTACTGGGCCTCAAAACCCTATTCTACTTATGAAGGCCCCGATATTACCTACAGTCTCCATTGTAGTTCCTTTGTTTGGTTGCCCAAAATCTCTATTATAGGATCCTAGCCATAAAACTGCTTAACCCAAAAATGGAACTACACTGGAGACTGTAGGCAAACCTCTAAGCCCGAGGAGAGCGAAGATGACGAGCTGAGCTTCGTAGCGTCCTTGCCCGGTCTCAACGTGGCGCTTGCTGAGGCAGCAAGAGACCTCTGTGGGTTTGTGGCGCTTCGACGGTTTGCTTTAAGGGTGCCGTAAGAGTTCTTTAGGCATCTAGGCTTTTTGAGTATACCCAGAGGCTACATAGTAGTTCCTTTTTGGGAGTACCCTATAGGATTCTAAATATGAATCCCCACAAGGAAATACAATGGAGCCTCAAGGTAATGTTTTGGTTCTGGGCTTTAATGGCTTCGGATGTATAGAGCTTACGCTTTGGGGTTTGAGGCTTTGGTTTGAGGCTCAGGGGGTTCAGGTTTTGTAGCTTTTCGAGAGGGTTCATATATAGTGGGAGGATGCTCTAAATGAAGGCCTTTAGGGCTCATGGGTTTAGGGTTAAAGGTTGAGGGTTTAGTGCTGAGGGGTGCGGCGGTGAGCTTTGGGGTCCAGGTGAGAGGCTCGAAGGGCATTTATTTCCGAGTTTAGGGGTTCATTCGGAGCTAGGGTTTACCCAGAGGCCCCCATAGTAGTTCCTTTTCGGTATTACCTTATAGGATTCTAAATAGGAACCCCAAAAATTAAAAAGGAACTACTATGGAGCCTTAGGGTAGGAATTCAAGATCAGGGACTTGGCTTTAAGACTTTATGACGAGGGTGTTTCAGGGTTTGTTTCGCAGATACGAGAGTGGCAAAGGTTTGTCTCAAAGGAAGCACGTCAAGGGCCAATGAGAGGCAGAGCTCCTGTGAACCGACTATAACGGTTACTGAGTACAGATGTACGCGTTTAGTACATACGGCTTATCTGCTCATTTTCGACGGTAGTTGCAACGCAAAGATATGCCTAGCATAGGCTTGAATTCATCGTTGTCCTCACCGAAAATGTCAGCCTGAACACTCATCCAGTGCACAAATCCAGAAAACCACATCGAAGCCTTTATAGATTGGATTCTGCCCCCCACTCAGTGATTAACAGTTGCATTCGACTAATAAGGCATGTATACAAGGCCATTAAGTAGTAGTCTTCTTGTAGGCTTCCTGTATGGGGGCAGTGCCCAGTTGATATACCCTAAACCCTAAGCCCCTAAACCCTAAACCCTAAGCCCCCAAACCCTAAACCCCTAAACCCTAAACCCTAAGCCCCCAAACCCTAAACCCCTAAACCCTAAACCTAAACCCCTAAACCCTAAACCCTAAGCCCCTAAACCCTAAACCCCTAAACCCTAAACCCAAAGCCCGCAAACCCTAAACCCCTAAACCCTAAACCCAACGCCCCCAAACCCTAACCCCTAAAACCCTAAACCCTAAGCCCCCAAACCCTAAACCCCTAAACCCCTAAACCCTAAACCCTAAGCCCCCAAACCCTAAACCCCTAAACCCTAAACCCCCAAACCCTAAACCCCTAAACCCTAAACCCAAAGCCCCCAAACCCTAAACCCCTAAACCCCTAAACCCCAAACCCCTAAACCCCTAAACCCTAAACCCTAAGCCCCTAAACCCTAAACCCCTATACCCTAAAGACCCCGGGCCAGGCTGCAGGGGCAGTCTGGAAGCGTGGCGCCCGGGCGCTTGCTGAAGCGGCTGGTGCGGCGCCGAGTCGTTCTTTCCTGTGGCACAAGTTGTGTCGTTGTTGCCGTCTGCTTTCTTTTTTTACTGTTGGTCAAAGCCTAAAACTTTGAAATGTGTCAATGAGTTTAGGGCCTTAGCACTAACCCTCCACTCCAGATCTTGGTGTGGAGCGGTCAGGGCTTCGTTGAACGCACAGTTCGTGTCTTTCATTGGTCTTAAGATACTTTAGGGATGAGGTCACACTTACTATAGAGGCCTTGATAATTGCTTATGCTATTGTGGGGGTTCCTTGTTAAATTTATAGCATAGTATATACCAAAACCCTCTTCTAATTATTAAGGCCCTTACATTGCACTGTCAATGGCGCTGTGATCTAACAACACCCTCGAATGGAGGACCCCTGAAGTCCGGATTGCTGCATACATTATTATTCATTGCTCTTCTTATGGCATTCCCCCTGTGTACCATACACCCTGATCCCCGCCCAAGCCGCGAAAGCAGGCACCCAACACCGAACAGAATCTTCAACTCTGTGCGCAATGTAAGGGTAATGCGCAGATCAGGGTTTCAGGGCATGGCTTTTATACTATTACTATTGGCACGTACCGAGTCTTCTATATGGTCAACCAACTTCATGATTTGGATCCTGTACTACCGAAAGCAAGGCAAGCCAAGCGATTACTCAAGCTGACGTTCTGAACCCTTGACCCTCAACCCGTTAAACACAGATCCGAAACGATACTGAACCTTCACCGCCGAAGACCTACCTATAGTCTCCATTGTAGGTCCTTTTTTGGGGTTACCTTGTAGGATCCTAATTATATATATATATATATATATATATTTGGTTAAACCCCAAACAAAAGGAACTACAATCAAGACTATAGGTAGAGACTCTAGCCGACTCTAGCCTTTTCTACTCAAGAGCCCTCGACAGGTCTTCAACTGCCGGCGGCTGTGATGGAGGAGTTGCAGGCCTTGAGATGAGGGTCTAGGGTTTAGGATTTAGGGATTTCGGTTTCGGATTTAGGGGTTTAGGGTTTAGGATTTAGGGATCAGGGTTTCGGATTTAGGGGTTTAGGGTTGCAGCAGGCCAACTCATTGCACAAAGCTGGTCCCTCATTGCTGAATATAACTATGGGGACTGCTGAAATCGAGACTTCGTAATTGTGCCCTAAACCCTCGGCCGGTTGGGTCGGTGTTTCCCCAAAGCTAGCAATCAACATCGGGATGCCTAGAACCGTAGAACCACAGTTCGGGTTTAGGGCTTGCTTGGAGTTTCATGGGTAGCTATAAATGGGGTTATAAGTCCTCTAATAGGGGTTATAGCCATAGTTACCCTAAATATAAGCCCACTTATAACTACCCATGAACCTCCAAGTAGAGCTGGGAACCCTCATGGCCTGAACAGCCAAATCGCTAGACCGCAAGCTCGATCATCACTCATACAGTTGCCTTGAATTGTGTAGGGCTTACCTTAACCTACCAAAACCTACCTTCTTGTAGGGTCCCTATGAAATCCATATCGGGGCTTCTAGAAAGAACACAAAAAGTAATTAGGTTGTGGTTGTTTCAGGTAGGGTTCTGGGCTTGGAAGTACCAAACTTTAATACTTTGTTGGGGGGCCTGTCACTTAAAGGGAACCATTATGAAATAACCGTTTCCACTTTTGTCTCCCTGGTTACTCGTACTTCAAAGCCCAGGGCTTAAGACCCATGAAGCCTTCAAGCTTTCCCGTAAGCCCGCTGCTGACTGTGACCTTCACGCAGGCAGCCATTCAAGCGAAGCTCCAGAAATCCGCAGGCATCTGTTGAAGCTGGCTCCTTCTTGGTATGTACACCATTCTCGGATCTTAGGAAGTATCCCCCATAACAGTACCTGGGGCTCTTTGGGAAAGTGTCACGGATACAGGCTTTGCGTGAGACTTAGAGAGTTTATGGTTTAGGTACACGAAGCCCTCCAAAAAAGGCTGCCTTTTGCGGCTATTAATACAGTAGCATTATGGTATATAAATATATATATATATATATATATATATATATATATAGAGAGTATTTGGCGGGGGGGTCTAAGTATATACCATAATGGTACTTGGACCCTTCGGGATATACAAGGACATCATGAGAGGAAGCCACAGAACATGAAACTATACGATTCCGGGCGCGGCTACACGTAGCTTGGTTGTTTCGTTGTTTTGGGTGTTCCGGGCGCTTTAAAATGTGCTTCCGGGGTCGGCTATTTCGCGGTAGGTTTGAGGTTTTGTGGTAAGTGTTTAGCTTTCTGAAGGTTGAGGGTTAGAGGCTTTAGGATTGCATTTCATCTTGGGTTGCAGGGCTTGGGATTCAGGTTTAAGGCTCTGGGTTTCACGCTTTGTCTGCTGTACCGACACCTTTGCATTGAACTCTTCTTGTTTGGGATTCTGCCCTTTCTCATGAAGCCAGCAGCAATACTACCCCAAACCCTAAACCCCCGACTTTCCCAAAGGGTCCAAGTATCGTTAGGGTTATATACTTAAACCCCCCAAATACCCTGTAAGTACATACCATAGTGATACTTGGAGCCTTTGGGGATTAGGGTTTAGGGAACAGGAAGCCCTAAACCCCTACATTCAAAGCTGTGGAGCCTCTGTTTAAGCCGCACCCTAAACCCTAAACCCCTAAACCCTAAACCCCCTAAACGCTAAACCCCTAAACCCTAAACCCCCTAAACCCTAAACCCCCTAAACCCTAAACACCCTAAACCCCTAAATCCCAAACCCCCTAAACCCTAAATCCTAAACCTCTAAACCTTAAACCCCCTAAACCCTAAATCCTAAACCCCTAAACCTTAAACCCCCTAAACCCCAAACCCCCTAAACCCTAAACCCCTAAACCCGAAACCCCCTAAACCCTAAACCCTAGCTAAACCCCTATAATCCCTAAGCCGCAGGTGTTGATGGTGGCTCCGGCTTCTCGCAGCGGGGCCTCCCGGATTTCATTGCGGCCGCCAGGGACTCCGAGAAATGCCAACAGTGGAGGCCCAAGGAGCACCGGGGTCCAGGGTTTAGGATTTGGGATTTAGGGTTTAGGGTTTAGGATTTAGGGTTTAGGATTTCGGATTTAGGATTTGGGGTTTAGGGTTAGGGTTTAGGGTTTAGGATTTAGGGGGTGCTTAGAAATGATTTTTAAGTTTTGTTTATTATAATCCCTAAGAAACAGCTAAAACTATAATTTTTGCTAGGGTTCTAAGCTCAGTATAGTTTAGGATTTAGGATATAGGGTCGGTTAAGGGTTTAGGATTTAGGGTTTAGGATTCCGGATTTAGGGTTTAGGGTTTAGGATTTAGGGTTTAGGATTTGGGGTTAAGGGTTTAGGATTTAGGATTTACGAGTTAGGGTTGAGGATTTAGGATTGAAAAGGTTTAGGGTTTAGGGTACCTTTCAAGAGCTTCGGAGGAGCCGCAGCATCCCAGAAGAGGCCCAGACACCTGGGAGGAGGAAGAGGAGCTGCTCTAGACCGTACATTTCCTAAGCCCTAAACAGGTGAGCCTAAGCCCTAAAACCCTGCTGAAGCTGAGTGCTCGCAACTGCTTCGAGTGGTGTAGTGCTGCATTTTCCGGAGACCTTGACAGCACGTGTGTTTGCTTGGTGTAGTGTTGTACTGATATCTTCTGTTTTGGGTATACGCATGATTGAGTGTTCGAGTCTGCTGTCCAAGGGATGCTATACACCCCCAGCGGGAATCCGCTTTCGGAATGCTTGCCAGACGGAAAAGGGGCGTCTAAAAAAAAAAAAAAACTAAACCCCTAAAACCTTAAAACCCCTAAACCCAAAGACACCAAAACCCTAAAACCCTAAAAACCTTCAAAAAAGCTTAAAACCGAGGAGCTACGGACTCCCATGCAGCCCCAAACCGCCGCCGCGCGCTCTAGGGAGGCAGAAGAGCCGATGACTCCTCCCGACAGAATCTGGGTTCTTGGTTTAGGGGTTTAGGGGTTTAGCGTTCAGTGTTCAGGGCACTTTACTGCTTTTTGTTTCGGGGACCTGTTCCGTAAACCAAGAAAACCTAAACCCTAAACTGTTTGTGGGTCTGTCAAAGCCCAGGAATCTTGGCACCCGCCAGGGCCAAGCAAAGGTCCGTTCGCCGGAGCCTCGACACGCCCTTCACCGAGGTGAAGGAGTCGAAAGAGTCACTTAGCCGGTGAACTACTAAAGCTTTAAGTCGTTTTTTTGCGTGTGTAACAACAACGTAACATAACCTCTATATATTGAACTGACTACAAAATAAATCTTTAAGTTGTTTTTTGTGTGTCATAACAACAACGTACTATAACCTCTACATATTGAACTGACGTTTTGGTGCTTTCAAAAGCTTGTGTGTGCCGAGAAATCGTCGACTCAGGTTATGGACTCCACAGCAAGCTTCCTACTACAACCCTTCGAAGCATCGGCAAGAACAGGAGTGGCCGCGCAGAGAGCAGGAGCTTAGGTGGCAATCCTAGATCTATATTTTTGCTTTAGGTGGCCGTACAGCGGCATCCATTTTCTTGTGGTTTCGGGAGGGGGAGGAGACGAGGAGGGGGTGTGGCCATGGAGCTACTCTAAACCGTATATTTCCTAAGCCTTAATAAGCCGAGCCTAAGCCCTAAAACCCTAAACCCTAGAACCCCAAAACCCTAAACCAATAAACGCTAGAATCCGCTAGAACCCCTAAAACCCTAAAGCCCCTAAAACTCTAAAACCCGAAAACTCCTTAAACCCAAAAGCCCTAAAACCCTAAAACCCAATACAATGCCGAGGAGACCATCAGAAGTCTCCCGAGCCGTCGAGCCCCGAGTTGGATTGAGCACGAGGATTGGCGCGACTGGGTTCTTGTTATACGGGGTTTAGTTTGGGGTTTCGGGTTTCGGGTTCAGGGTTTAGTTTTTGGTTTCGGGTTTGGGGTTAGTTTGGGGTTTCGGGTTTAGGGTTCAGTTTGGGGTTTCGAGTTTAGGGTTTAGTTTTGGGTTTCGGGTTTAGGGTTTAGTTTTGGGTTTAGGGTTTAGGGTTTAGTTTGGGGTTTAGGAGCTAAGGAGTTTAAGTTACAATGATAAGCAAGCCATACTGTTTACAACTACTGAATTACCATGGAGCACCAATTTTTTCACCGTAGGTCCCTATGAGGCACTGCTACGCACTATAGATCCTGATTATTTACCATGGTTTTTAGTAGATCCCGATGCTGGCATTTCAAGCCCTAGACCCCAAACCCTGCTGTGGTAACTTCAACCGTAAACCGTAACCCTTACCCATAGGCCCCAAAGTAGTTCCTTTTTGTGGTTCATATATAGTATGGGTACTGTGGTAACTTGAAAAATAAAAACCTTAGCGGTAGACCCAGGCGAGGCCTCACAGCGGCCGCGCCACTCAGAAGAAGCTGCTTCTTGGCTTTTGTGCGTCAAAGGACTTGGGTTTAGGGTTTACCTGTAGTCTCGATTGTAGTTCCTTCTTTTGGTTAACAATGTTTTTGGTTAGGATCCTAGAGCATAGTTTATGGTTAGCCAAAAAGAACTACAATGGAGGCTATAGGTGGGAATGGCTTTTTATAACGATAGGGTCATATCAGGGCTGTTCGCACGTTACGGGGTTTCTTTTACTAGAATGCTAGGGGGGAAAGGGGTGCGAATAAACTTCCCTCGTACGGTAGCCTGGTATACACTAGAAGCCAGAAAGTTGGAACATCATTATCCGCATGCACTTAATAAGGTAAAGTATAAGGGGTCCTAGCACGAATCCTCGTAAAGCATGTTCCAACTTTCTGGCTTGTACTGTAATGTTCCAGAGCCTCAGAACTCAGGTGCCAAGGCAGCCGGCCTTCTCATCTTTGCCGCAGATGCTACGACTGCTCTTGAGAAAGCTTTGGGGTGGATCAAAACCATATGCATTCCACTCCAGGGACAGTATGCACTAGCTATGGGGTCATCACCTTTTCCGTGAGGTTAGAGGTTTGCAACCCGGAAACCCAAACTCTGAAATTATGAATCCACTTATAGGACCACTTTTGAAGCTCTTCTAGCAACCTCAAAAGTTTGAAAGGCAACTTGAGATTCCCCTAAACTCCTAAACCCCTAACCCCTGAGCCCCTAACCCCTAAACCCTACCTTAACCTACCAAGCTCGACATTCTGTCGGTTATTAATATAAACCCTAATATGGAATTTATAGGGACCCTACCAAAAAGTGGCTTTTAGTAAGTTAATGGGCAACCTTTTACCCTTTTTTGGGTAGTATAGTCCCTATATAACCCCTATATAGCCAAAAAAAGGTTAACCTTTAGTTCCCCATGATACCCAACAAGTGGCCCTAAACCCTAAACCCTAACCCTAAACCCTAAACCCTAAACCCGGCTCTAAACCGCAAGGAAGAGGCGCTTTCAGGAAGGCGAAGGCCCAGCTCCCGACTTCCGCCCTCGCTTGCAAGAGCGGCTGGGTTGTGCTTTGGGATAATTTTTTATTTCCCTTATTTCCTTATAAAGGGAACCTATTCAGAAATAATTTTCAAAGGGTTTAAGCACAACCTAGGCGGGTGGAGAGACCTTCTGCGCTTCGTGAGCAGGAGGTTCGGCTGGCACGTTTAGGGGTTTTAGGGTTTTAGGGGTTTAGGGTTTAGGGTTTAGGGGTGTTAGGGGTTTAGGGTTTATAGGGTTTAGGGGTGTTGGGGGTTTAGGGTTTAGGCCTTTTCAGAGGTTTTTCGATTTAGGGGGGGGGGTGCTACCAGTTCCTAAACCCCTAACTTACCTCTGGTTAGTAGCGAATGGAGGAATGCGGGTACAATTATAACTAGTATTACTACCATTCTTCCTTTCCCTACTAACCAAAGGTAAGGTAGACCTTTTCAGGGGTTTTGGGGTTTAGGAGTTTAGGGTTGAGGGTTTAGCGTTTTGCGGTTTTAAACTTTAGTGTTTTGGGTACCAGCTTTAGCACTAGTTTTGCTTGTTGCATCTAGAATTCCAAATCCTGGTTCCAACCCCATGAAACCCTACACAGCCCTGCACCGCGCCCTGTAAGCCCTGAGCCGTGATAGCCCCATATCGCCCTCAAGCGCTCATAGAATCCTTCAAACAGCCCTTCTTACAGTATATGCCCCGACAGACTTGCACCTCATGCGCCCAAACTGAAGACCTTCGATGCAAACCGCTGCTATAGAGCTATGAGCCCTGAAGGCACCACCCTAAACCCTAAACTGTCCAAGCATCTCCCTAGACTGCAACCCTAAATCTTAAACCCTGAACCCTAAATCCTATAAGCCCTTTTCCCCTGAGCCCGATGCCCTAAACCCCTAAACCTAAACCCAAACCCCTGAACCCTATAACCCTAAACTTAGGTACGGCCCCCATACAGTAAGAGTCTATAATAGGGCTACTAGTAAGGTCCTACTATATCTATATTATGAATATTACTCAACTATTATTGAGTGGGGGCCGTACCCAACCTAATCCCTTGAAGCGCCTAAAACCCCTAAACCCTTAAACCCACTCCCCTGTAACCCTAAACTCCATAGTAGTTCCTTTGCGGGCTTACCTTCTAGGATTCTAACGATGAACCCCAAAAAGGAACTACTGGAGCCTTAGGGTAACCTCCAAAAGCCCTGAAGCCTGAAACCGAAATCCCCCTAGACTGTAACCCTAAATCTTAAACCCCAAACCCGAAAAGCCCTAAACCTTATGAACCCTAAACCCCTTATAACTCCAAGCCTTAACCCCCCAAAAGCCCTAAAAGGCACCCAGCTCCTGGCAGCGCTCGCGGCCGCTCCGCGGGGCGCAGATGCTCTCGAGCCGCGGCTGGGCCTCCACGAGCTCTCTCTTCAACTCTCTGCACCTTGGGCCGAGAGTTTTGAAGCGTTGAAGGGGCTCTCTCTTCAACTCTCTGCACCCTGGGCTGAGAGTTTGGTTTAGGATTCAGCTCCTTATGGGTTTGGGGTTGAGGGGTTTTAGGGCTTTGGTTTTAGGGTTTAGAGCTCTCTCTTCAACTCTCTGCACCTTGGGCTAAGAATTCTGAGAGGTTTAGGGGTTTTAGGGTTTTGGGGTTTTGGGTTTTAAGTATACTGCTTCTGCACCTTGGGCTGAGAGTTTTCAAGCGTTTAGGGGCCTTAGGAGTTTAGGGGTTTATGTTTTTTTGTGGGTTTTGGGAGTTTTGGGAGTATATTAGAGGGTAATTGGGGTAATTCGGGGGGGGGTCTTCAACTCGCTGCACTCTGGGCTGAGAAGGGCTGAGAAGTTTAGGGTTCTATGTGGCTTAGGGCTTTAGGTGTTTAGGGTTAAGGGTTTACCAGGACCCCCCAAAGGCCCTTCAATAGAGCCCTTAGTGGAGGTTTCCTGGGAGTGTGGGTGGGGGTATTGTTTAGTGTTTGGGGGTCTGGGGATGGGGGTGCAAGGGTTTTGAGGGTGAAACCTTACTGTACGGTATCGTCAAGGTTTGGGGTCTAGAATTCCTCTTGTCAACCCAGAAGACCCCGGATCAGGATAATTACATATGGGAGTTTCCAAAAATAGGGTACCCTAATATAGTACCCTAAATAGTAGGATCCTTATTATAAGGACCCCTAAATAATGTACCCCTAATTTTTGGAAACTCCCATATCAGGCCAAAACCCGTCGAGCCTGTAGAGAAAAGCCTTCAGCAGGTGTCCGGAGTCTACACCCAGCCGATTCACATCGGGCCCTCGATGGATCGGCTGAGGGTCTTCATGGTGCGATGTCCAGTTTGTTTTACAATTCAGATGTCTGGTCCTTTGCCAATGGAGCCCAGGTGAGTGGCACGACCAGCGATTTGAAACGAATTCATATTCCCAGAGACTCCAACGCCCCTTGAGGTCAGGAATATATCCTAAACATCCTTAACCTATATCAGGGTTCCTGTTTTTCCTCTATATAGCCCTTAAACCCCGATCTTACAGCATGTATCTTCACTTCTGTTCTGTTCCTTTAACCCTGAAACCTACATAAGTTATGCCGTTATACCTTAACCCACCAACGCCTACTTTTTCGTAGGGTACCTATAAATCCCGTATTAGGGTTTATAATCAGAACCTACAACAAGTAGCTTATGGTAGTTTAAGGTATTCTTTAATGGGTTGGAGTCTCCGGGCTGGTATATCCATACCAGACGCGCCCAGACACAGCTACGGTGATTCCCACAGCAGCGAAACTTGCGAAGCCACAAGCCTTAAACCGGCAGTCGAGAGGTTTCGATACTCTTTGCAAGAATGCCCCCCCTTATATAGTCCGTGTACACGTGTGTGATAATGCGCGCAAAACTCCCAAACTATATCTACATGATTCGATCGATCTTGATCTCTCTCTCTCTCTCTCTCTCTCTCTCTCTCTCTCTCTCTCTCTCTCTCTCCCTCCCTATGTACATATACATCTACATGTACATATATACATATATATATGTATATATACATATATATATATATATATATATATGTATACATATATATATATATATATATATACATATGTATATATATATATATATATATATCATATATCATACATATGTGTATATATATATGTACTTTTCTCCACATACATATACATATATAGATATACACATAATGTGTGTATATATATATATATATATATGTACATATTTGCATAAACATTATGTACACGTTGCGGCCCCTACATTCGACTGCCAAGTTCGCTGCTGTCATTGCAATGACCGGACCCAAAGGCTCCATGTAGTAGTAGTAGATACTTAAGCCCTAAAGGGGTCCCTATAATGGTACTTTAAGGCCTAAGTATATACTATATGGGTACATGGAGCCCGAGGGGGAGGGAGCCCCAGAGAAGCTGGATCCGGCGCATGCCCAGGGCTTTTACCCAAAGGGCTCCAGGCTTCGCTGTTAGGGTTTTAGGGGTTTAGGGGTTAGGGTTCAGGGTTTAGGGGTTTAGGGTTCAGGGGTTGCAAGTTTAGGTTTTAGGGGTCAAGGGGTTTGGAGTTTAGGGTTGAGGGGTTTAGGAGCTTGGGGGGTGTAGGGTTTAGGGGTTTACGGGTTTAGCGTTTGAGGGTTTGGGGTTATTGGTTTAAAAGGGTTCAGGGTTTATGGGGGCTTCAGTGGTTTGAGATCGTATGGTATAGGTAGGGAGCCACGCCCTAAATCCCAAACATCCAGAAAAGTTTCGTGGCTTAGGGTATAGGGCCCCACCCTGAACCCTCAACAGTCACGGAGCTGCGGGGTCTACCCGGAGCCCTTAATAAACCAGGCTGTTCAGTGGTACACTTGTTTACTTTCAGGTTTCTGGGTTCCTAGCTTAAAATAATAAGCCTAAAAAAGTATATACTTTTTCCCAGTGGGGTACTGAACAGCCTAGTAAAAGCAAGGAGTCCTATGCTGCCTTATACAGTTCTTTTGGTCTGATCCTCAATCAGGGGATCTAGGAAGAAGCCCTGTGTCTTTCTTAGTCACTCTGAACGCTAACTTTTGACCCTAAACCCCTAAACCCTTAAACCCTCCCTTAAGCCGGACTAACCTACCTTTTTAGGGTTCCTCACTATGGTTTCCTTATATAAGTCCTTAAAAAGGTAGGTTATTCCGGCTTAAGGTAGCCCTAAACCCCCAAAGCCCTAAACCCTAAACCCCCTAAACCCTTAACCCCAAAACCCTAAACCCTAAACCCTCTAAGGTATCCTTGATTATCGAAGCCTAGGATCTCTGGGTATGCCATGACATCCGTGAAAGATGATGTCTGTCTGTATCTTTAATATACCCGAAGGCTCCATGTACCTTTATAGGGTTCCTTTAAAGGGTTCCTTTAAGGGGTTCCTTTAAGGGATTCCTTTAGCGGGTTCTCTGGGGGTTTAGGAAATAAGGGTCCATGGTATCTTTGTAGTAGATACTTAAGCCTTAAAGGGGTCCCTATAATGGTACTTTAAGGCCTAAGTATATACTATATGATGGAGCCTGAGGGATAGGGGTGATGGCGTCCCAGGGGAAAAAGGTGTTCGTGCTTGCTCTACCGCCGGCTTTGTGAGAAGCTAAGCCCCTAAACCCAAAACCCCTAAACCCTAAACCCCAAACCCAAGACCCCTAAAAACCAAACCCTGAATCTTCGATATTCTCGCATTAAAGCCCCGCTTCGTCGTCTGTTTCGGTTACCAGGGTCCCGGGATTGCAGTGTTTTTCCATGTGCGCGGAGAGGCGGAGGACTGAGATGTAGAACGCCTGGGTGGCGTCTGTGGCTCTGCTTAGCTGATCGATGAAATCCTCCAAGACTTTCCCTAAACTGCAAGTCCCGACAGCGGCTTACAGGGGTGGTTGAGGTTGAAGGGCTGCCCAAAACCCTGAACCTGCAAGTGGCATTTTTAGAGAGGGCGGGAATTAGGGGCTCAGGATTAGAGGTTCAGGCTTTGGGGGCTGAGGGGTTGATTTCTCTAGCGACTTATCGCACGAGGCTCTTGGGCCCGCCAAGGCCAAGCCGAGGTTTCCAACACGTGGGGTTGCAAAACTGTTTTCTAGGGGTTCTTGCAGTAGTAGGGATCCCACTATCTATGGTCTATACTAGGGATCTGTGATTTTTAAACTCGCATGCGACTGTCTCTGCTCGCTCTCCTGCTGATTGAGCAGAGTCCACGAAGCAAAACCCTAAACCCAATAAGTACAGCTCCCTAATAAAAACTATACCGTTCTATACCATTCGATACCATACTGTACTATACTACGATTGATCATATGAATCCTGCATTACCCATAATAAGGAATATACCATAATTCCCGTAGTTTAGGGCCTTTAAGGTAATGCAGGATTTATATCATCAGCACCCTACTTTAAACCCTAAACCCTATGTACAATATACTGAATACCATCTTCTCTAGGCTCCTCTCTTTTTTCGCCTCTCTAGGGCTTCAGGGTTTTAGGGTTTTTAGGGTGTTTAGAGTTTCAGGGTTTGGGGTTTAGGGTCTAAAGTTTAGGGTGTTTAGGGTTTTAGGGTTTGGGGTGGGGTGTTTCCGTAGTGATCTAAGGACTCATATATTAAGGCTTTTGGGCCCAAAGACGATACTATATAAGGCTTGTGGGCTATTTGGATCCCTAGGGTTTAGAGTTCTTGGGTTTTTACAAAATAGGGGACCCTAATATAGTACCCTAAATAGTAGGACCCTTATTATAGAAGGACACCTAAAATAAGGTACCCCTGATTTTCGGGCGTCGGGCTCAGGGGCTTAAGGTTCCTTCGGCTGCAGGTCCTTCAGCAACGCGTTGTTCGTGTGAGAGGGCAGCTTCACGCCGCGCCAGCGTCGTGGCGGATACACCGCTATGGCTATACCATAACCCTAAGACTCCGAGTATACAAATAGTACCTACTTTGGGGTCTAAAGTCTACAAATAGTACCTACTTAGGGCTATTTGGAGTTAGGGTAAGACAGCCTAATAGGCCCTATAGAGGACCTCATAGAATCGTTACAACTTTTGGCTGAAACCCTTATCATATAGCCCTATAGGGAAGCCTGGTTAACATGCTTTCGGACCCTCCCAGAACACGAAGCGCTTGCTGCTTGAAAACCCGAAAGAACACTAACTACCATAATGTTGTTGAAGGGGTTGTGTAGGGGGACTGAGGTTGTTTAGGGTGTAGGGTCGAGGGTCTCGTCTTGGATCTACAGTAAGCCCCATAAAGTTGGAAACCGGATTAAGGCCAAATAGAGCTGGGATTGCCTAATACTTTACTCTTAAGGATTGAGGCGATGGGGTTTCCAACTTTTGGGCTTCTACCAAAGTCTAGGGTCCAGGGAACCTATGGACCAGTCAGCTCCACAAAACCCGCCTGCAGCCCGACCCAGGCATGCAGAAAACGGGGGTCTGGATGTGCAAGAGTTCCTGGGTGTTTGTGTTATCCTTAAGGTTGCCTGTGGGGTTTCTTATGTGTCTTTACGGTTGAAGTTTGAGAGTTGGCTGTCCTTCGTTTGCATGGTCACTCCTAAACCCTAAATTAAACACTAAACCCTACACCCTAAACTAAACACTAAACACTAAGCCCTAAACCCATAAGACGCCGAACATCAGAAAGCCTAAAGAGCACTGTAAGCTCCACACACCCCAACTATAAACAGTATGGGCTCCTAGCTTATGACTGCTGGGAAGGGAGTACCTTCAAACTTTCGTCAGTTGGGGGTCCAAGGGGTTTGCAGATTTATGGATTTTGGGGGATTCAGTTCCAAGCTCAGGAGTAT
Source organism: Symbiodinium sp. CCMP2592 (assembly GCA_905221615.1). Lineage (NCBI taxonomy): Eukaryota > Dinophyceae > Suessiales > Symbiodiniaceae > Symbiodinium > Symbiodinium sp. CCMP2592. Next base: position 453,902 of record CAJNDT010004112.1, read on the forward strand.
CAGGGCTCGCCTTTCAGTATAAACTGTTCGCGAATGCATCCGAAAAGACTGCAGATCCTAGATCAAACCGTAAACCCACATGTTCATCCCTGTAGCCTGTAGACTCTACATTCAGAAGCATTTCCTGTGTTGCGCAGGCGTGGAGTGACACCGCGCATATACACACTCACCATCATCTCCAAGGAACGCTCTGCACACGCCCCAGAATCCCTCATGTCACGCCTACTTAGAGGCTCAGGGCGGGGACTTAGCAAGTAGGGTTCTAAGCACCGAAACTGGGAATAGAAGAAATGGCATACCCAGAGAGCCCAACACCCCTTAATTAAGGAATATGGCTTAAATTATATAGGGCTTCATATTATGATTTAAGCTATATTCCTTAATTAAGGGGTATTGGGCTCTCTGGGTACGTAGTGGTAGCTACGTTTGTACATCTATTTGTAACCCTGCTTGCAAAACCCCTCTATAGACTCTAGACTGTAGGCCCCAAGCACAGACCCTGAACCGGCCCCTACCCCCAAACCCTAGACCCGAAGAATCTAATCCTGAAGTGCAAACATCCTAAACCACAAGCCATGATAAGGGTTCAGTGTTCTCCCTGAGCCACGTTTCGGGTAGACCCAATACCCAGAGCCGTAGCACAAAACAAAACGCATGCGAGGAGCCAGCACCCAAGCCGCATCGGCTCAAGCGAACAGGATCGATCAAAGAGCGGCAGACATGACTATTGGGTTTAGGAGCCTGAGTCATGTTTCCAGCTTAAAAGCCATTTGATGATGAACACTGGCAGATGTGAAACGCTAGACCCTAGACTCTGACACTTTAACCCTAACCCTAAACCCTGTCTAAAGATGCTTCCTGATTGAAGGAGGAGCCCTGAAAGCACAATTCCTCTAACTTCTTTTGCCCTAAACCCTAAACCCTTTTTTTTATCAAAGGAGCGTAAAACAACTTTTGCCGCCCCTTATCGGCCCCTTCTTCAGCTCAGACACCTCCGAAGTTGCATGGGAGTTTCCGTGTCCTTATAACAAGCATCCTACTAGTTTGGGTACTATATGAGGCAGTCCCCTATTTTAGGAAACTCCCATATCCTATGTCTTTTAGCACGAAGGAAAGGCTTAGACCTCAACCCTAATCCAGAAAAGCCTGCGTTTCGAGCGTTTGGGCCAAATCCAGGATCGGAGGCGTGCTAAATGTTGGACCCCGTTTCGGGTTTGTAAAGCACAGGAAATGCAAGTTTTAGTAGCATCCCCCTAACAAGTATTGCTTCTACATGATTGCCCGAGTTTACCCCAAAGCCCTAGTCCAATTATCAAGGCCCCTACATTACCTCCCCACCCTTGCAGGGCTGTAGTGTAAGACTTCCTGCTGCCGGGCAACCCCCTCGCCCCAGCAAATGCGGAAACGTGAGGGAGCGCACACACCTCAACCAGGCCTGACACCATGCAGGGCATGAGTTTGCAGGTGTATCCCAAAGGCTCCATGCACCTTTATAGTAGACTCTTAAGCCTTAGAGGGGCCCCCATGTGGGTACTTTAAGTCCTAAGTATATACTCTATGGGCACATGGAGCCGTAGGGTATGGCTTTAGGCTTAAAGCTTGGAGGCTCCAAGTTGCAATGTGGTTTTGTAGTTATTCCCCAAAGGGTCCTAGATACTGTTATGGGTGATACTTCCTCAAATCATAATAGTAATTCCACATATGGGAGTTTCCGAAAATAGGGGACCCTAATATAGTACCCTAAATAGTAGGATCCTCAATATAAGGACCCCCCAAAAAAGGTACCCCTGTTTTCGGAAACCCCCATATCGAAACCCTACCTTCTACTATGTAGGTACTTTGGACCCTATGGGTTGTAGCTCTCGAGTCAATGAATGGCAGGTGTCTGTGGGGATTCCCTGGCTGCTTTTGTATCTGAGATCGTGTTTGATTTGCGGTTTCATGGCCGGCTTCTGGTTATATAAAACAAAGTCAGCTTAGTACCTGAGTGGATACACTTTACACTTTTTGCGATAATAGTATCCACTATAAAACTGAAAGTGTACATTTTTGGGGCTTATGAACTCAGCAACTAAGTCAAGCTTCCCTATTGGGCTTTGTCACTCTTTGTTGAACAATGAAGCCCTCACATCCAATCATACTAGACCTCTAGACCCTTAAACCGTCAACCCTATAGACCCCAACCTGAAGCATTCTACGCCATGGTCACACAAAGAGGATTCAATTCCAAGACCCCGGGCCACCGAGATGACCCCGGTTTAGGGCGTGCTACTACAATACGGACCTATTAACATACATGGGAGTTTCCGAAAATAGGGGACCCCAATATAGTACCCTAAATAGTAGGATCCTTATTATAAGGACCCCAACATAAGGAACCCCTAATATAGTACCCTAAAGAGTAGGATCCTTATTAGAAGGACCCCAAAATAAGGAACCCCTCATTTTCGGAAACTCCCACATCGAACGCGGAACAACCCATCCGTGGGAGCCCGACATCGCCAACCCCGCAGCCGAAGCTTGGGGTTTAGGGTTTAGGGTTTAGGGTGTAGGGTTTAGGGTTTAGGGTTTAGGGTTTAGGGTGTAGGGTTTAGGGTTTAGGGTGTAGGGTTTAGGGTGAAATCCGAAACTTAAATAAAAAGACTCTTTTAGTTTAAACTGTTTAAACTTAAAGACTCTATGGACCTTGTTTTAATTTTTCAACTGATTAAGGTCCCGATGTTATGCAACAAACCAAACCCGATGTGGGGAATCTCGCTCTCTAGGTAGACACTGCACCAACCCACCACGTCACCAAGGCCAGAATCGTACAAGGCATCTTTGTCAGCTCAGCATATGTTCGAATTAATTAGCAAGCTTGCAGCCATAGGCGACGAAATACAAAAGCATCCCCTAAAACAAGACAGCTTTAGCTTCTTGTGTTGGTGATCTTGGCAATTAGGTGTAAGTTCTGCCAATAGACGTCCACAACTCTCTCAAGCTCCGAAGCTTTTTGACTGCCTTCCGGGCCAATCCTTTTATCGTCTTGTGGTTGGCGGCCCGAAGATTTAGACTTGAAGCTGAGCTGTTGTTCCCGACAACTTCCTCTAAATCTAACTTTCCTAGGTTGAGGAATTATTGGCTTCTTGACTGCCCGTGTTGAGTTAGGATACACTCCCTAGAAGAGGTTTGTCTGGGCTGATTGGTATTCCAAAGCCGACGCACGAAGACATCATTACTCGCACAGGCGGAGACATTGAAAATCGTAAACCCCGAACCCCACAACGGCAGTTAATGAATCCTGAACTCTGTTATAGCGGCCTTGTGGTGAACCCTTATGCAGCCTCTTAAATCTAAACCGTGAGCCCTTGTGGAGGCCATGAAGGAGCCCCTATACTTTAAACGATATTATATAGTAGAAACCCGAATATCGAGTCTGTAGGGACCCTACAAAAAAGTAGATAAGAACCCTTGCAGGACCCCCTAAAACCTAAACCCTAAACGCAGGTAGGAGCCCTAAATATTAACCTTGGCGTTCTTCTGGTTGGCTCTTTAGACTTTAACTTTTTGTGCTTCTATATGAACTATAAGGAGGCTAAAAGTTTAACTTTTAGGGGGGGGTCGGAAGTCAGCCAAGTAACTTACAGTAGAAGCCAGAAAGTTGGAATATCATTATCGTAATCCCTTTAAGGTAGATTATAGGGGGTCCTACCATTAATCCATATTCCAACTTTCTGGAGTTCCCTTTAAGGACCAGCTGACTTCCCAGGATGGGTTTCCTTTGGGACCGGCGGCCAAGCTCTCAGCTGATGGTTTTACGAGGACCCTAAAAAGAAAACTTCCTTTCGAGGGGTCACTATAAGGTTTCGGGTTTTAAGGGTTTAGGGTAAATTACTATGATTTCCTGATACTCTAAGTCCTTAACAAGGTAGGCTTATTGGGGTTAAGGTCGGGTTTAGGATATAAGGGAGCCATAAGTGGTTGCATCAGGGTTGCTAGAATGATGACGACAAGGATTCCTTAGGGGTTTAGGGTTTGGGGACAGGTCTCTGGGAGTCTGCTTAAAGGCTTTCAACAACTCTGAACATGTAGGTAGGCTTCAGGGTTTAGAAGTTTGGGGTTCAGGTAGGGGAATCAAAGCCTGAAGACTGATAACTGGTGAAGATCGCCGCGAGCATATGCCTTTTTTCATAAACTTGTTGTTGAAAGTACTGGTCCTTGCTATTTTGTTGCCTGCGATCATCATGACTGTCACCGGTAGCTGCGATCTTTCGTTCGGAGGCAATGTCAGGGTTTCGGTTTTCGGTAAGAGGCTGCATCTGCAGGATTCGATGTTGTTGGAAGAGGCCGCGGCTAGTATTCCTCCCTGAGCTACTTGCACTGCCTGCAGGGTTTCAGGGTTTAGGCTGTAGGGGTGTAGGTTGTTGCTCTAAACCCTCAACCGTCTCTAGGACCCAGAGTAGGCCCTTATTCCCTTTTTTAAGGTTTCGGTTCTCTTATAACACCCTTTAGCTCAAAAAGGGCACCCTTTTTATTCCTAGGTTACTCTTGGGTCTAGGTCTAGGGTTGAAGTTTAGCCCTAAACCCTAAACCCTAAACCCTAAACCCTAAACAAGTTTAGGGATTGGGGTGGCGGAGTTGAGGAAGGGTTATTTGTGGTCGCAGCATGGTGCTTCTCAGGCGGGCTCTTGTTTTCGCCTGGAAGGTTGTAAGGTTGTAGTATGGGGGCCCAAATAAATACCTATACTACTTTGGGGGGGGGTTCCTTATTCAACTCTAATATAATTGCCCCAAAACCTTATTCTAATTACTAAGGCCTCTACAGTAATCGGTTCTACAATCAGCAGTACTTTGCCCCTGTACTCCCTGCGGATCCTTTCGGTACTTAGGATCTTTGGTAGGCTTCCCCGAGCCTAGCCCAAGGCCTGCCCCTAGGCTTAGCCCAAGGCCTGCCCCTAGGCTTAACTTAACCCTAGGCCTGCCCCTAGCCTAATCCTAGGCCTATACACCCCTAGACCTACCCCCTAGATGTGCTAGGGGTTCGTGAGGCTCGTCGGCGTCCCATGCGTTCTGGCCGCTTCGGTGTTGCAGCATCGACCTCAGATTGCTGTACGTGGGTCGTGCAGGGATGAGGGTTTATGGCGTACCTATGGTCTCCATTGTAGTTTTTTTGCTAACCAATTTCATATGGTTAGGATTCTATACTATAGTTTATGGTTAACCAAAAAAAAGCTACAATGGAGACTATAGTACTATAGGAGTAGGGTCCGGGACTTGGGCTTTGACGTCCAAGTTTTGTTTTTCTGTGAGTCAGGACTGAATGACGGCTTGTTATATTGCATGTTTCTTCATGGTTGTGTGAGGGTATATTGGAGTGTCAGCGAACGGGAACCCCGACACAAAGCACCCTAAGTAGCAGGACTCATGTTACTGATGCCTATAATTACTGGGCACCCTGTACTTCCCATAGACCACCGAACTTGGAGCGTAGGTTTTGGAATTGAGGGTTATAGGGTTCAGGGTTTAGGGGGCTTCGGTTCTGGGATGCTGTTCTTCCCAGATCCTTGAACCCTACATCTCCAAGCCCAAACCTGGCTCTCCTCCGTCGCATGCAGGCTGCGATAGTGGGGCAACCTCAACACCCGAAGTCCTATAGACCCTTAAAGCCCTAAACCGCCGAAACCCCAAAACCCTAACGTCCTAACTCCTAATCGTCTAAACTCCAAACCCTGCTAGAACCCCGAGCTGCTTGTTCTACAGTAGTGCTTTAAACGGGTGGTGCAAGGTTTTGCGACTACTCAGAGTATGAGGGCAGCAGTGGAAGCCGACATTCAACTGTTTCATAAGGACCCTTAGGGGGGTAGGAGGACGGGGTTAGGGAGCCTTAATACCCATGATAAGGACTTGACAAGGCCTATTTAAGGAAGTATAGTCCCCTACCCCCTCCCCCTTACCCCTCTAAGGGTCCCTATGACCGGTGGCTGAAACGTCAACCGCCCGTGAGATCTAAAGCAACAGGCCGAAGACGAGACTCACAAACACCCACATTGAGTCCGTGGCAGAGGGTGGAGGTTTAGGGTTTAGGGTGGAGCCTCAGGTCAAAGGTCTACGGCTGAGCTCCAAGTTCCAAACATCCCTGGCCCTGTAGACTCCCCCATCAAGACCCATTGTAGAAGATCCAGATCTTCCCAGGTATGTGCGCTTCGCAAAGAAGCCGATGGCCGCACCGTGCCATAGGCCGGAAGCAGCGTGGGTTGCAGATCTATATATCTGTACTGAAGGCAGGCATTCATGCTGTGCAAGGAATTCACCCCATATTGTACAGCTGAGATTGGCAGCATGAGACGTCGTATCACAACCACCACATCGCAAAACTCCGTAAGAAGAGCCAATCAGTCGTCATCGCGACAGCAATCGTCGGATTAATTTAGATGCCTACCGCCATACTGCGGTTCCTTGTTCCGGGACTTAGCGACCTGCATGTCAGAGCCCGCTTTGGTTGAGGCGAAGGCTAGTTAATTTATATCGATGTTTGAACCATGTGCAACATATCCATGTATTACTACACCCCGCAGTCTAAATATTCGGGGCCCTACAGGTATGTTTTGATTTTAGTCGAACTGTAGGCCTTGACAATACAGCCCAAGAAATGGGTGGACAAGTCCTATACCCTAAACCCAGTTGTTGTTCAAGATTTTAGTTCAAGTTGTGCAGGAATTTAGTTGAAGCTGCGATGACAAGGAGACCGTTTAGCTTCATAACAAGAACCCATAGCAGGTACCATGTCAATTTCCCTCGGACCCTTGAATTCAATCTTGAAGCCCAATCTGCAGACCCGAAACCCCAGACTCCTTCTCCTCCGAACCCTCATACATGCATCCAGTAATTTAGAAGCCTATTATTTGTTACAGCCTCCATGTAGCTGTAGTATAGTTTGCCTTGAAACCTAATTAAGTAGATCGCTAAGGTTCCAACCTTGTCTCCCCATCCTCCAAAATCAGAACGTGTGCGATAAAGCAGCATAAAGCACAACAAACCTGAACAACTAATTTTCGAGCCTCCCACAAATCCAAACCCTAGACCTTGAAATCCTGAATCCGCAAATAAACAAATAGGTAAATAACTATATATATATATATATGTATATATATCCTCTATGTATGTATATATATATAAGCCAAAACGAATGTATGTTTTTTGTATATATATATATACACACATAAATATATATGCCATACATACAAACACACATACCCTTAGCCGCAAGCCTGGCAGGGTCACCGAGAGAGGCGCTCGACGCCTCCTCGTCATTGGCCTGGCGATGGCCTTAACGCCAACATGAGAAGATGTAATGTAGGGGCCTTAATAGTACTTAGAATAGGGATCCTTCAAAGGGGTCTATAAGGGCTTACAAGGATGTAGTATGGGAGTTTCCAGAAAATTCGGGTTCCTTATTTTGGGGTGCTGATGGTAAGGATCCTACCAACTAGGGTACTCGATTAGGCTAAGGGTCCCCTAGTTTCGGAAACTCTCTGGCACGGCGCAACGGTGCCCAAACCCTTACGCAAGCAATTCCGATGCCGAAACAAACCACAGGCCAAACTTCCAGTAATTACCACGACAAGTCCCAGACGGAATATACATTCATTCGCAGCATTTCGCAGCAGTGATCTCTCGATGCTTGTAGACTCTGGAAGATGTGTTCCTGGATTACGGGGTTGAGCTTTGTGGGATCTGGCCGAGCCCTAAATCCTTAGGGGTACTCAGAAATAATTTCAATTCTTTGGTTATTATAATCCCTAAGAAACAGCTAAAACTTTAATTTTTGCTAGGGTTCTAAGTTCAGTATAGAATCAACACCTCCGACCAGCGAGGTTGCGGAGTTCGTGTCCCTGGCTTTCCTGCCCTTATCTCAGGCTCGTGGGGCATAAGGAAGTTTCGGAGAGCGGGAACCCGGTCCTGGGTTTAGGCTTTCGGGACCTGTGCCAGACGCCACCCGGAGCACCCCAAAACGTCGGAAAAGGTACTGCAAAAGCGCAACCCGAAACCTTCGGCACTTTGGAGGGCATTGCAGGGGAAGGTTTGTGGGTTTCTAGATTCTTTTGAAGCTTTTGCACAAGACGGATCACGTGCGTGTGTCTGTGTGTGTCTGTGTGTGTCTGTGTGTGTGTGTGCGTGTGTGTGTGTGTGTGTGCGTGTGGGTGTGTATGTGTGTGTGTGTGGGTGTGTATTGTGTGTGTGTGTGTGTGCGTGTGTGTGGGTGTGCATGTGTCTGTGTGTGTGTGTGTTTGTGTTTGTTTGTGTGTGTGTGTGTGTGTGTGCGCGTGCGCGTGCGCGTGTGCGTGCGCGCGTGTGTGTGTGTGTGTGTAAGAAACGATTTCTATCCGAAAGATGTCATCCTCCCAGCGTTCACACACCTATTAACAGCGGGTGTTTTCTCTGAGTATTCGGTCACCCTACACAGGAGCATGCGAGAATTTTGGCTGCTTTTTGCACCCTGAGCCGTAAAACGTAAAGTCCCCAGACTGAAAGAGAGAGGCGTGCCCCATGAACGCGTCGTGCCTCGTCTTCCTGTACTTCTGGAAGGCTGGGGGTAGGGTTCAGAGTTTAGGGTCGAGCGTTTAGCGCTTTAAGGGTTTGGATTTAGGGCTTTAGGGTTTGGGGTAGCTTCATGACGTCCGAAGTGTTATACTATACCACCAAACCCTGTTCAAATCATTAAGGCCCCTACATTATCGAGCCCCGAAAGAAACACAGATCCCTGAACACAATGCGACCCCAAGCACGACACCGACCCACACCGCAATTCCTTACATCGAACTCCTGATGCTAGACACTTCTTCGGACAACCCTGAAGCCAAAATCCCCAAAGCCCCTTTAACGAATATCGAACCAAACAAATCCTCAGGCCCTTGAAGAAAGAACCTTAAATGCCTGAATGGTTTGCCCTAAACCTTATGCACATCCTTAAGCCCTAAACCGCTATTGATCTGCAGGAGTCGAAAAGAGCTCAAGTGCTGCAGCTTAGGGAAGCCCTTGGCGAGGCCATAGAGTTTGGGCTTGGGGCTTCGGGTTTGGATTTTGGGCTTAGGGTTGACGGTTTAGGGCTTGGGGTTTGGGGCTTAGGGTTCAAGATGAAAACTGTTCGTTTCAGTTTTCAGGGCTACAATACAACTGAGGTCACTTGTAGGGTGCCTTGAGTGTTGCAACATCTACAATATTCATGTTTTGAATAGAAATAGTTCCTTGTTTAATAGCATGTTTTAAAATAGTTTTAATATCTTCTGATGCATGTTGTGTAAATGATTGTAATGCAATGCTATTAGATACCGGCTTCCTTAGGGTTATTTGGGGTTTGGGACTTGGGTAATACAAATCTTTGCAGTGCAAAAGAGTGCTTTACGAGCCCTGACAGAGTCTTACAGGGCTTTGTAGGGCTTCCGGCTTTAAGAACACCCTGTATGACGCAGACGTAGCCACCTGAACTTCTCTTCATTTGCCTTTATATGCCTATACAAGCTAAATCCCAAGGATGTGAGTGTGCAAAGGACTCTGACGTTTGGGCTTAGGGTTAAGAAGCTGGGCTTTGGAGTGCCATATTTGAATACTTTTTTGGGACCTGTAATTCAAAGGGAACCAATTATGAATTAAACGTCTATACCTTTTTCCATGGTGGTTGACCACATCGTGCAGCGGGACTGCGGCTGGTCGCTAGTGATGTTAGCCGAACCCGTGACATGTTTCTGCCTTTGCGGACCCTAAGCCCTAAACCCTGAACCCTGAACCCTAAACCCTAAAACCCTAAACCCTAAACCCTGAACCCTGATTTATAGGGGGGGTTTATATGGGATATCCCTATCCTAATTTTTGCTTATGTGCCTGTTGGGGGCCCTAAATTCTGGTTCCTGGGCTGACTTTCGAGGTTGTTGGGGTCTGGAGCTGAAAGCTGAAGCCCCAGGCCGTCAGAAGAAACGGCGGTTTTGGATTCCGGCTGCTGCATTCTGTGCGTTACAGACTTATAATTACCATAACCCCAATTAGGGTCCCTTTTAGGGTACTTATAAGTCTACTTACTACCTACTTACTAAGTCCCCCGACCCTCCAAGTAAGGTTTCCGAGCTATAGGAAGGATGGGTGTTATACTGCTTAAGCTTCTGGGTCCTCCTTCGCCCTCCAAAAACCTACAGTTGTTATGACACACAAGGAAGAACCCGGAACCCTAATCAAAAAAGTGTCCAAGTATCATTATGGTATATACTTAGACCCCCAAAATAATTCCTATAAGTATATACCATAATGATACTTGGACCCTTTGGGAATGTGATTGGCAACAGAGGTTTCTAAAGGTTTAGGTAGGGTTTCATTTTGGGGCTGGGGTGGAGGACTCGGGTTCACTTCTCTGGACTCTTGGCGAAAAGTAACTTTTTTAAGAGCGTGTAATCTTATAGTAATAGGGCTTGGGGTAGAGGGCTTCTGGTTTGGGGTCTTGGGTGTAGGGCCTTTACGGTTTGGGGTTTAGGGCTTAGGGTGTCGGGCTTGTGGCTTAGTGTTCCTAGGGCTTAGGTCCAAGGGTAAAAGGAGGGACCCTTAATAAGGACCCCTAGGTATGTACCCTTAATATAGCTAGTATATACCCATTACATGCCCATTACTCGGTAGGGGTCGCCAGTAAGGGTCCCTCCTTTTCCCCTAAACCCCCTAAACCCCCAAACCCCTAAACCCTAAACCCTACATACCCTTATAGAATCCCTATAGATCCCTTTAAAGGGTCCCTGCTTTTGCCCTTTGATTAGGGTTTGGGGCCGATTTGGGCTAGGAGTCGGGTACTCGAGAATTGCTACCCCAACTGGACGCTTAAGGTCCAGCTGAACCCCAACTAACCTACCTTTTTAAATTTCCCCATATATGATTTCTTTATATAAGCCTTTAAAAGGGTAGGTTTCTTCCGGGTTAAGGTAGGTTTAGGGTTTAAGGGTTGTTCAGCAGTTATGGGAGTTACTGACGAAGCCGACGATTCTAGTACCTTGCGAGCTTCATGTTGGGACATCATGCTGTTTTGGTTTTCACGCCCCGGTTGTTGCCCCAAAGGTCCAAAGGACCCAATAATTAGGTACTCGGTTTTAGAGTAGTAGTTATGTAGGTTAGGATTTTTGTGAGTATATGATTATTAGGTACTTGGACCCTTGGGGTTGTTGACCAAGCCCTCAAATCCGAAAGCTCCGGTGAAGGTCTTTGTGTGCTTCCTGGCGCTTAGCGCATGGGCCCTGCCGTGACTTCGACAAAAAATTGAGCCATTGAGTGGTTCCCTTCGGGGACCAGGGACAGCACACCAAGGATTAGTTAGCCCTGGTTGGTCCAGGGGCCTGAACAGCTACGAATACTATTACCCCACCACGGGATCCTGATTATGATGCAAGCAGCTCATGTCCTTGAGGTTCTTGGATCAAACTGTAGCTAATAATATAGCCCAGACCATATGCCCGAAGTCTTTCGCCTTAACACCCGAAGCCCCGAAACGCGTTAACTCCAAACTGCTATGCGGCTTCGGCACACAACATGATTATCATAGGACAGGGTGTAGAGTAGAATCTACGAGCGATTTTCTGGTGGCTTATAACCGTACAGGGGGGCTAGCGGATTCAGAGTCATCTACTGGAGTTTATTTTTGCCAATTACGGATATTATACCGCAGGGTTCCTTCTTTCATTCCAATTGTTGACGCCCACGACACCCCAAAACACCCAAACCCACCTGAACTCGTCCAGACACCGTCAAGGAAACATGCTGATGTAGGCCTCTATCTTTGGGTACCTAATTACTAATTCTCAAAGGGGAAAAGGAGGGACCATTAATTAGTAAGGACCCCTAGGTATAGACCCTTAATGTAGCTAGTATCTACCATTATAGAGCCCATTATAGGGATCCAGGGGTCCCCATTAAGGGTCCCTCTTCTTCCCCTTTGAAATTCTGTTGAGGCCAGTTTTCAACTCTAAGCTGCTACCCAGAGGCCCCATGGTAGTTCCATTTCGTGATTACCTTATAGGATTCTACAAGATGAACCCCAAAAAGGACTTACCTCAGGGGCCTTAGGGTATAAAAATGAACCCCAAAAAGGAACTACCTTAGGGGCCTTAGGGTATACATCTATTTGATGTCGGGGTTTAGGCACCGGTTCCTCGACATCGGCGTGGATGCAACTGAGATCCACTGGACCCGAGTCTGGTCCGCAGTCTGGTACGAAATCCAGGAGCAGTGGTTCGCAGAGCTACAGGTCGAGGCGAGGGCACTGGTGAGGCCAGACCCCCTGCTGCGCGGCCGAAAACCCGCAATGCAGAAATGCCTGGAGGCTCTTGCCTCTGATGGCAACAGAGGTCCCTCACCAACTTTTCCAATCTGCACCATGTCAGGAAAGCGCGCTCCAAGAAAGCATTGAGGGCCCAAGGGGCAGTTTTCAGTCTTGGCGCTTGGGCCTTAGAGGCAGCGCGCGTGGCTGCCACCCTCGGGGGGCTGTAATACAGCCTGGCTCACCGCGACGTTCTCTTCAGAATGAGGTTGGAAGAAGAAGAAGAAGTCGGGGTTTAGGCTTATAGTAGCTGAGTGGATACACTTCTCACTTTTTGGGATAATATTCACCACTCTAAATCTGAAAGTGTTTACTTTTTAGGGGGGCTTATGAACTACCCTAAACCCTAAACCCACCCTAAACCCTAAACCCTCCTAAAGAGGGTTTGTAATGCCCTGAGCTCTGATGACAAATCTTTCTGGCGTTTGGTCTTTCAGGCTCGAAGCCCTCACCTACAGTCTCCATTGTAGTTCCTTTTTTCGGTTAACCAGTTTATGGTTAGGATCCTTTAACCAAAAGCGGAACTACAATGCAAACTAATTATAGGTCAGGACAAAAGATTAAAGTCTGGGGGTGCTCAGGCTCGAAAGCCTCAACAATTTAGGGCTCATAGGGTTTCGGGCTTACATTTTGGTATAAGGCGAAGGGGTTTAGGACTTATGGTTTCGTGGATTCAGGCATTCGGTTTTAGGTTAGCATCTGAAGATTATCCACCTTCCCAAATTCTTCGTCCAGTTCGCAATCATCTCCCTGGTGTCGCAACAACCTGAGCATGGAGCGGGCATGGAACGGGTGTACCCAGGGGCCCCAAAGTAGTTCCTTTTTGGGTGTGTCCTCTTTTTTGGTTAGGGACTCGAATATACTACCCAAAAAGGAACTACTTTGGGGCCCCTGGGTATCCTCAAGCAATCCACTATCTGTACATGAGGTGGGTTTAGCATACACTAGCAACCACTGGTCTTATATCCTTCTCGATAATGTCCCCTTAAGACCTTTTTCTACCGAATACGGCCTCTGCATAAGGGTTTAGGCTTGTGGGTATACATACGTAGATCGTTAGTTAGTATGGATTGCAAAGCTGAACAGCGCCGTGGAAGACATGGTCTCTGCGGGTTCTTCCTTGGGGGCCCTGTAGCCGAACGAATGAGCCCGGAGTGCTTGAAGTGGAAGCCTAGCAGTTGGTTTAGGGGTTTTGGAGATCCCGGGTTCAGGGTGTTTTGGGGCTTGGGGTTCAAAGATGTCTTCAAGGTAGTAAAGGGAACTCCAGAAAGTTGGAATATGGATTAATGGTAGGATTCCCTATAATTTACCTTAGAGGGGTTACGATAATGATATTCCAACTTTCTGGCTTCTACTGTAAGGGCATAGGTGATCTTAGCACCCGGCATCCTTAATCCACGTTCCAACCTCCTCTTTTCAGACCAGGAGCCTCCTAATTCAGGAAGCCTATGCGGCGTGGCAGGGTACCCTAGCCCAAAGAAGTACCTAAACCCTACACCCTAGACCCAAACCCACTTATAGCCCAAATACCTCAGGACCTCAACCCTAAACCCCTCAACCCAACAGATCCCTTATAGAGCCCTTATGGATCCCTTTAAAGGAACCCCTATAGATCCCTTTAAGGAGACCCCTCAACCCAATAGCGGTTTAGCGGATTTGTGGCCAAGGTTCCTGGACCCAGGAGGACATGACTGGCCGGAAGCGGTTCAGGTGCTTGCGCAGCACAGTCTCAGGGTTTGGGGTTCCCAGAGACTCCAATACCCCTTAATTAGGGAGGATTCCTTAAATCATATTAGGGATCCTACTATAATTTAAGGTATATATTCCTTAATTAAGGGATATTGGAGTCTTGGGGGTCAGGGTTAGGGCTGAAACTCTAGAGGGCACATGAGGTTTGTGATAGGATGCTGTGATCCTTAGAGACGTTGATGAGTCACAAACCCTAAACCCCTAAACCCTAAACCCTACAAGCCCTAACCCCTAAACCCCTAAACCCTAAAACACCCTAAACCCTAAACTTCAATAATTCCGACGCAGTGAGAGGCGGCGATGCTGCTGGAAACCCTCCTGGGCCCAAGGACCGACCGAGCTGCGGCTTCGGCGTTTACCAGCTCCTTTGAGTAAAGCGGTCTAGGGTTTAGGGTCATAGGAGTACGCATTCTCCAAATTCCCAAAGCTCCATCTAATTATTCGGGCCACCTACATGAGGCCTTAGGGGTTCTTCAAACGGAGCTCAACGACTACTACAAAGAAGGCTACAAGGACCCCTGAAGTGGGCTGTGAAGCAAAGGCGTCGAAGGCAAACTGAAGGTTCAGAGGACTTGGGTGAGTTTGTGTTAAGTTGATGTGTATGTACCTCTACTGGGATCATCTTACATAGAAATCTACATAACTATAACCATAAGCCCGTTTAAAAGTCTACGCTGAAGTCATGACGCCGTGAAGACTTCAGCCCTTGGACATTATAAGACCCAAAACCGATCGCCCGTGCAAACCAGGATTGATAAAAGGAAATCATAGTAAGGAGTCCTGCAATGGTAGGTTTTATAGACCTAGTAGTCGAGTAGGTACCCTTTCACCTTTTTTGGGGTAGTACAGTCCCATATAATCCCTGTATAACCAAAAATGGTTAACCTTTAGTTCCCCATGATACCCTAAACCCTAACCCGACAAGTAGGTCCCTGACAAACTCTAAGACCCACACCCCCGACGGTAGGTAGAAGATACGCTCAAAGCTACGACCGATCGTGGAGGACCTGCGGATACGTGGTTTTCCTGCTTCTCAGCGGGGCAGTGCTGTACATGCTTTGCAGCTGCAAAGGCCCTTCCGGGTAGGGAATTCGGGTGTAATATAGGGGCCTGAGTAATTACCAATACTCTCTCTCTCTATATATATATATATATATACATATATATATATATATATATATATATATATACATATTATTATTGTTATGTTTTCTTTTTTTTTGGGGGGGCCCGTATTATAATTGTAGCAGGGCCCCAAAACCCTATTCTGACTACTAAGGCGCCTATATTAGGGTCGTTTGCCCAAGAGGCCCTCAACCTTCCCAGCCGTCCAGAGTCCTAGTTCCAAACTCTAACCCAAAGGGTCCAAGTATCATTATGGTATATACTTAGACCCCCAAAATACCCTATTAAGTATATACCATAATGATACTTAGCCTCTTTGGGTAAGGCAAGAAGCCCATCGGAGTCAGGTTCCATGCAGAAGAGCACCCCAAACCCTACCGGCAGAAGGAGCTCCCCCAGCGGGGCTTTCGTCGTCGTCTCCCAAAAGACCGAATCACTGTGAACATGAAGGGTTTAGGGTTTAGGGTTTAGTGTTTAGGGTTTAGGGTTTAGGGTTTAGGGTTTAGGGTAGTCTGCAGTCTGAGGTTTGGTTGCATTGCTCAGAGCTCTGGAAGTTGACATGGTGCGTGGCTGCCCTCCCACAGATCATCCTTGCACCAAGCAGAGCGCAGAAAGCCTTGAAGTATAGAAGCTTGGACTTTAACTTTCGTTTTCGGATTGAACCCTAATCCCTAAACCTCTAAACCCTAAACCACTAAACCCCCAAACCCATAAACCCTCAAACCTTAAACCCTGAGAGCAGATTGAGCGCAGGAGAGATCCAAAAGGCAGCGCGGTAAAAGTCCTAAACCTGGAGTCTGAAGCCCAAATCCCCAAACCCCGAGGTTTTGGAGTTTCGTGCTTGCGGGGGCAAAGCCCATACTTATTGAGGGTTTAGGGTTTTAGGGTTTAGGGTTTAGGGTTTAGGACTTGACACTGTCCTTTAGGCCTCATAGGGGTATCAACTTGTTGGCCAATCGTTGGGCGACCCTAAACCTTACAGCCCTATATGTAAACCTTATCCCGAAACCCGAAAGGCCCGTCAAAGCGTGGAAACCCGTCATGTTGATGTAGCGCAGCTCAGCGCTGTTGCCACGTTGACAGGTGTCCAAGGCAATGTCTTTGTGAGCTGCTTGCCTCCTGCACCTTGTCGGCCAAGACCAAAGCCTTCTTTACTTCTCCGGAGGATAGCAACCCCTTTTAAAACCGCAGCAAGCAGCCCAGCACCACAAGAGTTATTGGGCAGTACCTGGGTGAAGACAACATTCCAGTTTTTGAATCCTGTGCGGGGTCGCTTCTTCAGAAGGTGGTGTCTCAACGGGCGCAGCAGGCTCTGTGTAGACCCCTGTGGCCCTGGGTTGCGCTTCTTTGTTCTTCTAAACCTGAAACACAGTCAGACTTTCGCAAAACCCCAACCCTGGCCCCTGTATTCGAGCATGCCCTCCGGATCGGCCGGCGGTTTAGGGTTTAGAGTTTAGGGTTTAGGGTTTAGGATTAGGGTTTAGGGTTTAGGGTCTGTCTCCTGAAATTCTACAGTAAAAGCTCAAAAGTTGGAAACCCCATAGCCTCAATCCTTAAGAGTAATGTATATAGGATAGGGAATCCCGGCACTATTTGGCCTTAATCCGGTCTCCAACTTTAAGGGGTTTACTGTAAATCCTTTGCCTTCCCTTTGCTTTCAAAGACTCTGAATCCAAGTAAGTCAGGCAGCTGCCCCTCTCCAAATCAAACGCTTGCAGGTGACATCGGTAAGAGACCACCAGAGACAAATAAAGTGTGTGTGTGTGTGTATGTATTGCGCGTAATGTATTGTATTGTATTGTATTGTCAGTGTTTTGACCTGAGTAGTGTTGTACATCGAGGTTCGATTCTTCTGCATGGAAAGCGAGGTATGAAGACTCGGTCTGCTTCGACTCTACATTACCCAGAGGCTCCATAGTAGTTCCTTTTTGGGATTACTTATAGGGTTCTAAGTTTGAACCACAAAAAGGAACTACTATGGGGCCTGAGGGTAAATGCCTTGGCACACTGTCAGCAGAGGCTTTGAACTTCGGCGTGTCGGCGCTACTGTTGAAGGCAGAGCGAAGTTCTGAGGTTCAGGGCCTTATTGGGTTTGAGGGTTGAGGTGTACCTAAAACTGCCAAACCCTACTTTTTTGTAGGTTCTTATTATAAACCCTATGGAAATATAGGGACCCTACATAAAAAAGTAGGTTTGGGGAGGTTAAGGTGTAGAGGTTTGGGTTTCGGTTGCAGGTTGTGCAGTTGAATGCTGGGTTGTAGGATTCAACGTGTCGGGCTTGGGATGTGTACTTGGAGGTTCATGGGTAGTTACAAGTGGGGTTGTATTTAGGGTAACTATGGTTATAACCCCTATTAGGGCACTTGTAATTATATTTATAACTACCCATGAACCCCCAGGTAGGGTTTGGAGCTGTGGGCTTGGGGATTGTGGCAGAGAGTTGCAGGTGATGGGGCTCAGATCGGTCGAAAGGCTGAGGCCTAGGCGGCCGTGGAGCTCTTATTCACAAAGGGTCCAAGTATCATTATGGTTACTTATCGGGTATTTTGGGGGTCTGGGTGTATGCCAAAACGATACTTGGACCCTTTGGGTTAGGCGGCTGTGGAGCTCTTATTGTCATACTACCTATAGTCTCCAACGTCGTTCCTATAAGTCAGCTTGTGGAGTGTGGACTCGTCATTTTGCCGTCGTTCACGACCTCCCAGACGGGGTCACTTGCAAGCATAAGGCGTGTAAAGGAGGACTTGCACATGCAGTGTGATTCTGCTTTCGCGGAGTGCTGCGAAATTGCTTGCTGCAATCTGACCCCGACTTTTCACCACGATGCGTCGTGTGGGGTCTCATTCAATCTATGCTTGGCTGTCGTGAGAGCGATGAAGTGCATGGCGTGCAGGTGTTGAACAGCCTACTTCTGCGAATACGAAGTTGTTGATCACATCTCTTACCTGAGTACCTCCATCATCACTACGGTCACGCTATTGAACCGGAAGGTGACTGGATAGGCCTAAGGGATGTGTCATTATTATGGGAGCTATCCCGCAAAACCCGAAACATCCCTAAATCCCAGAATCCCTAATTAAACCCTCTCAGCCCTAGACACTACCCCCATGCTGGCCCAAACTCACCAAACTTTAAACTTCTAGGATCTGAACCTTAATAAACTTAACCTGTGAAACAAAAAAACCTCAAACTTCCAGTGCAGCGGCCAGAATAATTAGCAATACGACTCCTATCCTTACAGTGTGGCTTGTAATATATATATATATATATATACATATACACACATATATATATATATATAGATAACAATATTATCTCCCGATGGCGTATTCCAACTATTCCGGTCGTACAGATTATGGTAGCACCGTCTGCAAACTCTTGTAAGCCTGTACACGCCCTTCTGGCAGCAAAACCTATAAAGCACATTGCAAGCATATAATGCTTCTGTGAGAGCCTACAAAAAACTCAACCGCAATCCCTATAGACAAACAATGCCTAACCCCGTAATCCTAGCCCTAAGTCCTATGAGCCCTTCGAAAAATGTCCTATGGCACGCTCAATCCCTGCAAAAAATATCCTTAACACGCTTAAGCAATATCTTAAGCAGACGGCTTGACACAGGCGGCTGCGCAGGTCGCCTATGGAATCGTCCAGGCCCCACAGAGGCCGGCCCATACGGGTAGTTCTTAAAGTTTAGGGGGTACCTTTAAAGAGATCCTTAAAGGATTCCCATAATAAGGGATCTATATAGGGTTTAGGGTTTAACGAAGGGGCTCCGCTCAATTTGTAGGGTTAAGGGCTCAGGAGTTTCTTTTGGGGTTTAGGGTTTAGCGGTCAGGAGTTTTAATAGGTTTTATCATAAATTGAGGGTTTATGGTTTAGGTCTATCTGTTGCCAATGACATGTGCGACCATAACCTACTGAGACTGTCAAGGGCTTAGTTTGGAAATGGTTCCGAGGAGGTTCAGGGCTCGAAAACTGTAGGGAAATATTTCAGGGTTTTCAGTTCTTCCTTATGTACTTCAATCAAAAGGGCCCTAGGGCTTTACAGGGGTTTTGGAGGTTGTGATAAAGGCTCACAGGGCTTCCGCTACTTGCCCAAAGGCTCCATGTACCCATATAGTAGGTACTTAGGCCTTAAGTACCTATACAGGGACCCCCTTAAGGCCTAAGTACCTACTATATGGGCACATGGAGCCTTAGGGTTGAGGACTTGCCCAGAGACTGCGGCCTGAGTGTTCATCGCGTCAAGCATGCAGCTTGAGAATTGACTGACAACCGACTTTTGGGGTGTAGGTTTGGGCTTTAGGGTTCTAGGTCTTATGGGTTTATCATCTAAATTTAGGGTACGTATACATTGTTCTAGGTCTTGGGGATAGGTGTCGAGGGGTTCTGAGTTTCTGGCGTTCACAGCCCTAGAGTTGTTCGAAGCTCAATTAGGTCTCTTCGGTTCGAGACTCATGGGAATTGCGCAGGCTCAGTCAAGCCTGTCGCAGCAGAGTCTGTTGGATGATGTTGTAGGATGGTGCATGTCAGGAAGACAAAGTCAGGTCGGTCCACAAATCACAACAGCTTAGGGTGTAAGGTGCCCAGACGCTGAACCTCAAATCAATGAACACGCAAACGAAACTCTGCTATACTCCAGGAGTGAGCTGTGGGCGGCTTTGCCCGTCCTCTTGCTCCTGCTCTTCGCCGTGAGGACACCAAGAGGGCTTGGGTTTTGGGGTTTCTTGCAGCAGTCAGAATGGCAGGCAGCAGATTCATGTTCAGGTTATCAACTTGACCGTGCGCTGACGTACTTCCTAGTAATGAGCCCCCTCCGTAGACCTGCCCTGAGAGATCGGTTGTTCGTTATAGTGGTGCTGATGGAGAAGAACTGTAGCAAGGTGTGGTGGTAGATAGTTGCTGCATGCTGCAAAAGCCTGACAGCTGCTGCGCTCAAGACCACACCATAATGTGCTAGAGTATTGTGCCTTCCCCTAAACGACAAGAGCTGGTTTTGACAGCGGAAGGATGTTGCAGCTACATTCAGTGCTATGTGGCAAGCATTGGAGCAGCTTCATCCTACATTGCATTCGTCGGATGCCTCGTTGAGCGACTGGCCCCAATGGCCTGCTGCACGAGAGTTGCACCAGATGTCTCCATGTTCTTTTGCATCACAAGCCTGTGGGCGACAGTCTGTGCTTTACAGTTCCAAGACGATAACCCTAAACCCTAACCCGATAGAGCAGATGGAGAGGATGTGTCAGGGCACTTCTCTACAGGCACAGGTCAATGCGATCCCGTAGCCCAAATCCCAACTTACTCAACCCTACTACAGGGGCCTTAATAGTTGCCAATACTATTTTGGGGGTTCCTTATTACAATTGTAGTATGTAGTATAGTGGGCCCCAAAACCCTGTTCTAATTATTAAGGCCCCTATATTACACCACGAAGTGCCTTGAGTCTGGCCCATTCAGGAGACCGAACGCAAGGGATCATGTACAACGGGTGACATGAGATTTGGGGTTCGGGGTTTGGGCAGTCTGGGTTTAGGGTTTAGCTGGTGTTTGCAGATTGCGGGCTTCAGGGATTTGGGGTTCAGGGCTTAGTGAAGTTTCAGGACAACTGGGTCTGTGGGCAGGGGGTGCAAATGACGGATACCGTATTCCCAGCGATCTGCAACCACTGAAGCTCTAAATCCCAAAACCTAAACCCACTTAAAGGTCCGAAGCGCTGCAGCATCACCGCTGCGCCGGGCACTGGAGGCCGTCTTTGTGGGATTTATTACGGACCCAAAAAGCGCATAAGCATTTTATAGGGATATCCCTACCTTATTGGGGTTCTTTATAAGGGGGTTTGTATGGGATATCCCTATCTTACTTGTTGCTTGTGCTTTTTCGGGGCCCTATTTGTGGGATTCAGGGTTTAGGGCTTTAGGGGTTATAGGGTTTAGTGGTTTAGGAATTCGGGTTTAGGGTACTTCCGGGCTTGGCTTGAGGCTTCACGCTTAGATGATCCAGGGGTTAAGATTTATGGTGTGGTTCAGGTTTTCGAGATCATACTACATAAGGGCTTTGCCTATTCTGAACCCTGGCGTTACCCATAGGCCCCATAGTAGTTCCTTTTTGGGATAACCCCATAAGGTCCTCAATATGAACCCCCAAAAAGGAACTACTATGGGGCCTTCGGGTAAGCCCTAAACCCTAAAAGCCCTAAATCCTCAACCCCTAAATCCCTCAACCCCTCAACCCTAAACCCTCTAAGCCCTAAACCCCTAAGAACTACTACGGGGCTTTGGGGTAAGGATATGCAGGAATTGAGCAGTGTTAGCGACTGTGTAGAGGCCCAGCAGCGGCAATCAATGGGCTAGGATCGAAGTTTCTTGGTTTAGTTATCAGGGTTCCTTCCTTTAAAAGGATCTATAGGGATTCTATAAGGGTATAGGGTTTTGGGGCTACTTGGAGGTTCATGGGTTGTTATAGGTGGGGTTATAATTACTAATAGTTACAACCCATATTAGGTGGACTTATAACCCCACTTTTCACTACCCATGACACTCCAAGTAGGAATTTAGGGCTGAGCTTCTGGGTGCCCAGACTCCCGGGAGGATCTAGAAAGTAAATCCCCTAATTTGGGGCCCTATCAACTAAGGGTACTTTATAGGAACCCCCATTAAGGGACCTACTTTTCCCGGGGGGTCTGGGTGTTTGATCTCGTGGACTGCGACTCGACAGAAGCAGCAGACTCTAGAGCCGGCTGGCAAGTGCCAGCGCAAAGCAACGGTGAGAAGGTGTGCGGGTTTGGGTTTAGGGTTTAAGGTTTAGGGTTTACATCCCAGGTTTCGGGTTTTCCGCATCATCAGAATTAGCGGAGGCTCTCTCAAGTGCTTGGGATTTCGATGGTTTTCATCCGAACATAACCTGAGCCCATTGTTTTGCGTGGTCAGAAATTCTTGAACCCTCTAAACTCCAACACTTCACTGTTTCCAAACCCCAAACCTTATAAGCCCTAAACCCTTAACCCTATAAGCTCAAAAACCCTGAAGCCCTATAAGCCCTAAGCCCTAAACCCCAAGCCCTCCCTCACGGCGCTAAGGAAGCAATACGTCTATGAGAAGACTTTCTCTAAAGTCTCCTAGGAACTATTTTTGTTTTTGTTCATATAAATCCCCAGAGAATATTAAACAAAATTGTTTTATAAAACCCAAGAGAATGTTAAACAACACTATTTTTATTATGGTTGGAGGGCTGTATAGTATTAAAAGCCTCCTTAGGGGATTTTTTTTGATTTTTCAGAATATTAAACACATAATACTTTTATTATGGTTGAAAGGGCTGTATAGTTCTGGTCATTAGCCCAGGAAGCTCCTCACTAAGCCTGCGAACCCCTATGGAAACCTTACAAAAACCGTAGAGAATCGAACATGACTTCCTCTAACACCCCAGTGCAGCCCTTATGGAAAGCCTACAGCAACCCATCTGGCAGCTCCGCTGTAGCCCTTGAGCCCGAAACCTTGTAGAAATCTGAGCTGGGGGCTTCAAAACCTCGAGACCAAACCACAAGCACTTCAAGATAAGCACCTAGACTAGGAACCCTGACGGGAACCCTTGCAGGAGCCATCAAATTAATTGAACCCTTAAATAGTTCCTTTAATTCCCTAAACCCTAAACCCTAAAATCTGCAGTTCGAAAAGGGCCCATAAAAGGATAATAGAAACAACAAAAAGTTAAAAATGTTGAAGACTCATTCCTTCATCGGTGTACGAGGCCCATGACACCCTGCGAGTCCTGGCAGCCTATGGAGCAGCTAGGATGCAAGCGCTTCTTTTGTTTAGGGTGTAGGCAGGGTGTTTTGAGAGTTTAGAATTCTAGTAGGGTTTAGGGTATGGGGTGTCTGAGTGTGTGTTTCCTTTGTCTGTGGTTTTTGTTGGTTTCGTCGTTTGGGGTGCAGGGTTTGGGCTTTAGGGGTTTTGGGATTTGTTTTGAGGGGGGTCAGCAGTGCCTTGTAGGGTTTTAATCTGGTTTTACAGCGTTTTAGCTGGATGTCGTTACTTCTTCAGTGCCCAACCCTTTTGGAGGATCGTGTTGTTCGGAGTATTCTAGATGTGTGGCCTGTGTAGCTATTAATTTCCTCTGCTTGCTGCGGTCGCTCTCGTACTTACAGCTCCTTTGAGTATCTGATTGCTGCCATATCAACAGCAGCGCTGAGAACCGACTCAGTGCCCATACTGTAGGCTGCACCAATGCGGGTTTTTCATTCAGTATTGTCCGAGAATATGCGGGACTCCAACGTGTATTAGTGTAGTGCGAACCTTATAATTACTAGACATGCACCCAAATCCAAAACACGCAACAACGTTATCGACCTGGCTATGCGAGAACAGGCATCTTAAGCATCTTCCCAGGATGCGTCAGAAGCCTGCTGAAGCATGTCAACGTAGTCTGGCATATAGTTAAACTGATTATCCAATTCATCTTGCTTTCCAATGGTAGTTCCTTGCTTGGCTACATGGTTTTGTCGGGTCTTTGCCACAGAACTGATGCTAAGCCTTTTGCTTTGCCACGCTTTCGAGGTGCTGTCGGGCATCGCGGCGGCCGTCACCGGCGCATTGATCTACGGCTCGGTTCTCATCGGCCTTGCTGATTGCTGTGCCCTCCAGACCAGGGAAACCCCGAATGAGGGCGTTCTTCAGACTCTCGAGTTTCGAAGGGTTGCCTGAGTTGATGTTCCAGGTTGAGCATTAGTACAAGCGCACACAGGATCAAACAAAACGACAAGAGTTGTTTCAAACGACAACAATGATACCACCACCAGCAGCAGTACCACCACCAGCAGCAGCAGCACCACCACCACCACCACCACGGGCGTCACCAGCATCAGCGCCAGCGCCAGCGCCAGCACCAGCACCAGCACCACCACCACCAGCAACACCATCACCACCAGCACCACCACTACCACCACCACCACCATCCCACCAGTAGAAGCAGCAGCACAGCAACAACACCAGCAGCAGCTGCAAAGCAATTCAACAGCAACAGCAACAGCAACAACAAACCACGACAAATCACGACAGCCGGCAACAACAGCAACAACAACAACACCACAGCAACAGCAGCAACACCAACGAAGGCAACATTTAACAACATCTAGCAACTCTGACAACTCGCCCAGGCTGTTGTCGCCCATGACAACATGACAGAATCGATACAGCCGTACAGCAGCCCTTCAAGACCCTATAAGCCTAGACCCTGACCCCCAAGCCCCAAAGATGATCCCTACTAGGATCTCCAGTAGTACCCTTATTCCCTTTTTGTAGTCCTAGGCTCCTTATAAAGTTACCCAATACCAAAAAGAGAGGCCTTTTTGTTCTTAGGTTACTGGGTATCCTTAATAAGGACCCCTAGGTATATACCCTTAATATAGCTATTATATACCCATTATATAGCCCATTATAGGGTAGGGGTCCCCATTAAGGGTATCCTTACTGGGTATCCTAGCCTAGAACCTTAAGCTCCGAGCCCGAGATCCCACCCTGTACGACTACTCGGGTTTAAGCTGAGTTAGTTTAGGGTTTAGGGTTTAGGGTTTAAGGTTTAGAGTTATCCATAGGAGAACTACTCGGGTTTAAGCTGAGTTATCCATAGGAAAACTTCTCGGGTTTAAGCTGAGTTATCCATAGGAGAGCTTGCCGGCTGGACTGTGGAGAAGCAGGCCAGTCATTGGCGGTGTTGAGAGTTTAGGTTGGGTTTAGTGGTGGAGGGTTGCAGATTGTTCAGGTTTACGATTTTGGACAATTATCAACCGATCAGCTATGCAGATAGCATTCATGTGAAATTCATCGGTGTTGTTTCAGATGTGGCTTAGGCAGGTATTTCTTGAGTTCGGCAGCGCCGAACCCTAACCTTTATGCTCTCTTCACAAGAAAGGCATGACTTTGTCAGAGCAGTTTTTGCGCATATGGCCGGCAATTTACCTGTGTTGCTGCCTGTGTCCTAGCTCAGGTTTTGTAAAAGGTCTGTGTTGATGTAGGCCACTGGTTCATGAACCGTATATCACCTCCTGCTTTCAGAGACATCATGCGGTGAGGAAGGCACTGATTTCCGGTAGCTGTCATGCGCTGGAGCGCACTCCATACCATGTTAAAAACGGTATAAGGTCCTGGTTTCAGGTTTTATGGCTTATGTTAGTAGAGTAATATCCAAGCCTGAGCGGCAAATAACGAAACTTATTATTTCCTTTTTGATATAGATGTAGTGCAACATCCAAACCCTACTGGATGCCCGTCTGTTGTACGATTCGGGTTCTCGGTCTGGCTGACTGGAAGCGCTTTGCCTCACATAGACGAGTATGTAGCACTACGCCCTCCTAGTACCGTCAAACAGGTATATTTTCTCTGAAAGTACCCCTTCCAGGTCTAGTATTACCCAACGGGTCCTATGTACTGTTATGGGGGATACTTCCCTAAGTCATATTAGCAATTCCTATTACGGAAACCCTACATTCTACTATATCGGTACATAGGACCCTTTGGGTTACTAGAGGGTAGATGGAGGGTCTAGGTGGGGTCCTCTAGACTGTACTTCCTTCACAGGTGCCGATAGAGTGTGCCGCTCCTTCCGTGCTCAATAAACCAAGTCGCAGACCCTAACTTCAAAATCCTAAACCCTCAGCCCTTAACCCTAAACACTCAGCTCTGTAAATTCCTCAATCTTGCAGGGCACTTCTTGGGCAGGCCCAATTCCAAAGCCCTTACATAAAGCCTAAGCACTCTAAACCTATCGCACAAGCCCCGAGCCACCCAAACACCCCAAACTTAGAAACAAATCCAAACTACCCCCCACCCCTACTCCAAATAGAAATGACAACCTGAATCACAACACCTAACAGGGAATCTTTGCCGCGGTGTTGGCCCTGCACTGCTGGGGAATGCGTGGCCTCGGGGCGACGGCGGAACCCAGAGGCCGTTGTTTTGTTGGTCTCTCTGTTTTGTTGGTTTTGGCGTGTGGGTGGTTGTTAAAATTATGGTACGTTTTTGGGTCCCTATTATAGTGCGGCACCTCATATTTAGAGTACCCAAAAAGGGACCCTAATTTTGGCAACTACCCATGTGTATGTGAGATGATTGGTTTGCGACTTGGTGGGTATGTGGGTATGTGCTGGATCTTGCGCTTTCAGCGCTTTGGGATTTGAGGGTCTTCCTTTGTGGTAATACCCAGCGGCCCCAAAGTAGTTCCATTTGGTGTGTGTCCTCTGTTTTGGTTAGGGACTCGAATATACTACCCAAAAAATAACCATTTTGGGGCCCCTGGGTAAGGGCATTCGGGGGCGTTTGGCTTTGATAGACCGCATGCTGACCACAAGTGTCCGTCTTCCGCGCTTTCGATGTGCTTGGCATTTTTGAAAACATGTAGCGTTCTACTTCACGGGATAGGGGGGGAGGTAATCAAGATTTTAGCGGTGTTTTAGGAAATGGTACGGTATGGCTTGGGATGCTTTGAGTTGCTTTTTGGTGAGAGAGGGGGGGGCGGGGGTGAGTATAGGATACACTGAGCTTGCGGTTTTGAAGTTGTGATTTATCTGGGTTTAGGTAAGTTCAAGCTCTTGGGGTTGTCGTTTGGGGGTTTCACAGTTCGGTGTAACTGTGCCGGTATGAGCGAGTAAAGACTAAGTCTGTAGACAAGTAAGCAAAGAACTACGTATGTAACTACGTAACTAGTGAATAAATCCTTTGTGCGTGTAATGATATAATATAAGTATAATATTATCATAAACTCCATAACCAAGGCTCAGCAAGCCCCAGTTAAGCTGTCTTTAAAGTTACACTCTCGTCTCCTCTTTACTCTTCCCTTTAATGAGGGCTGGTGCGAAGGAACGGTTTATTCTGAGCCCGAGAATCTTAAAGCCCAGGCCCTAGCAGCTTCCTCTTACAGTAAACCCCTACAGGTTGGAAACCGGACTAAGGACAAATAGTGCTCCATGTACCTTTCTAGTAGATACTTAAGCCTTCAAAGGGGTCCCTAAATGGGTACTTTAAGGCCAAAGTATATACCATATGGGCACATGGAGCCTTAGGGTCTTAAGGATAGAGGCTATTGGGTTTCCAACTTTTGGGCGATTCGACTCTAAACCTACCCGAATCTCCGCAAGCCCCTAGGCCATAGTAGGTTCCTAAATCTGAGACCTAAAACCCAAACCCTAAGCCTAAACCCCTAAACCCCTTAATCCCTAAATCCCTAAACTCTGAACCCTAAACCTTGATCGGTTCCTCACCCTGAAACCTGACGACATGGAAGTCATGGGAGGCTCCCCGCCGCAGCAGAAGGCAAAGACGGAGGAAGATGAAGGTAGGGCGTGTTTTGGGACTCAGGTTTGGGGTTTGGACTTCAGATTCTAGGTTTTAACATAGAGGCCTGAATAAGAATTATTTTGGGGGTTCCTCACTACAATTCTAGCATATTGGGCCCCAAAACCCTATTCTAGTTATTAAGGCCCCTGTATTATAGAACCCTTTTTGGATCCCCGTTTCCGGAACCAAATTCCAACTATTTAGGCCCCTACATCAGGCACGTTTGCCAACAGGAGGTGACCTTCCTCACATTCCGGCGACACTCTGCGCAATCACGACGTGTGGGTCAGCGACGGAAAGCTCCACAGCCTAGATGACGATAGACTGACCCGAAACCCCTATTACCTAAACCCTTAACTCTCCGCCCTACCCAAAGGCCCCGAAGTAGTTCCTTTTTGGGGAGGTACTCCCAAAAAGGAACTACTATGGGGCCTATGGGTAAGCCCACACCCCAAAAAAGCTTTTTGAGCCAGGCAGCGGTCGACGGCAAGTGGTCGAATCGGATCGCGCCTCTGAAAAGGCTCTTGGGGGACAGGCTTCCCAGAGACTCCTAGGGTTCCTTTAAAGGGATTTACAAGGGTTCCTTTGAGGGCTCCTAAAAGGGATCTATATAGGGTTTAGGGTTTAGGGGACTCCAATATCCCTGAATTACGGAATATTCCTTAAATTATGGCAGGATGCTCAATATAATCAAGGGGTATTGGAGTCTCTGGGTTCCCTCCTGTGGGTAGTTGTCAAAATTAGGGTCCCTTTTTGGGGTACCCTAAATATTAGGTGCCGTATGATAATAGGGACCCAAAAAGGGACCAACATTTTGACAACCACTCATGTAGTGGCCGGAATAGTAAGTAGTAAAGTATCCCCTCAGGAATTTTTGTTGGCGTCGTTGACGGAACAAAGTAGCCAAACAAGAGAATCACACGCGAGGGTCTAGGTAGGGCCTTCGCCAGCTTCGATCAATGCTGGAATGATCGTAACACCCTGAATCCAAACCCCAAAGCCCTGATCTAAAAGCCCTCAAGCTCTCAAGCATTGAACTTAAAGTAAACCCCAAAAAGTTGGAAACCGGATTAAATACAAATAGTGCTGGGATTCCATATACATGACTCTTGTAAGGATTGAGGCGGCTATTTGGGTTTCCAACTTTTAGGCTTCTACTGTAAGTTGAAGGTCCAAAAGCCCTAAACTTATAGGCCCGAGAAACCTCTAGATCGAGGTTCCCCAGTAGTACCCTCTTGTCCTTTGATTCTGAGGTTCCCTTTTTTAAAGGGTCCTATGTACTGTTATGGGGGATACTTCCCGAAGTCATAATAGTAATTCCTATTAACATTCTACTATATCGGTACATAGGACCCTTTGGGTTTGTAAAGCTGAATACAAAGAACAAGGGTACCCTTCTTACAGAGCGGGCACAAGGGGACCTAGACCTCAACCTCACCCTTAAACCCTTCAACCCCTAAACCCCTGGACCTTTGAACCCTTGAACCCCTAAACCCTCAAACCTTTAGGCCCCTGAGCCCTTAAGCCGTAAACCCCTAAACCTTAAACCCTTAACCTCTAAGCCACCCTAAACCCCAAACCCATAACCCTCAAACCTGAAACCCTTAAGCCCTAAACCCTGACCCTTAACCTGAAGCACCCTCCTGTCTCCGCTCTCACGATGATGCGCGCGCCGCCAGATCCCGACGACATCGAGCTTCTGGAGCGTCGTATTCACCAAACAGAGCCTCATGCGCAAACTCTTCGCATGCTCCTGCGAAAACTCCCGCAACGGCAAAGGCAAAGCCTGCTGCAGCAACCTGCTGCTGCGCCGGTTGCAAAGGCAAAGCCTGCCGCCGAGGGCTTGTCGCCAGCCTCCCGTACACTTACCTTTGGTTAATGGGGAATGGATGAATGGGGTACAGTCAGAACTATTATCATTACTACCATTCTTCCATTCCCTACTAACCAAAGGTAAGTACGCCGCCGGTCAAGCGTGGGCCCGCAGTTTCGCCGCGAACAACCTACCTGCACAGCCCGCCGCGAGGCTCACGTGGACAGTAGCAGGGAGGAGGCGGGGAGCCCGATTGGAAAGGAAGCAAAACAACAATTTCAAAAACAACAAAAGCCCTTAACCTTAAGCAGGCCCGGCAGACCGTCGAGATGGGAGCTCGGAGTGCGGCGGCAGCAGCAGCTCCGGCGCCCGCAGCCGGCGTCGCCCCCGGATTTAGGCTTCCTTGGGCGTTCCTTCGAGCGATGGTATAGTTGAAGAGTTTTAGGTTTTGGGTAGCATGATGAGGGAGACCCCGTAAAGGTACGGCTTCTGAACCCTAGATCTGGCTCTTTTAAAACGGACCTTCTTGAGAGGGTCTATACCCCCGAGGGTCCCCCTAATCCTAACTCTCCCAGGTTTCTGGACCATTCTGCGGGATTGTAGGGTTGAAGGTTAAAAATACAAAGATCGGCATGTGTAGGGTTCTCTCATGTCCTGATGTAAGTCTTCACAAAGGTAGGTTTTTCAGAGGATTCAGGTCAGGATCCTTGAAGGAATCTGCTATGACTTCAGGGATAAAGGTCACTGGAAGAGGGCGTCTAGCTTAAGGCTTACTACGAGGGTTTTGCTTGCATATTGTGAGGGTTCCTTGCAGGGTTGTATGGTATACAAGATCAGTACATTTCTTGCATTGTGCGGGTTTGCAAGGTCTTATTGTGTTGGTGTGTGGTGCCTACGCCATTAGAGGGGCTTTGATGGTTTAGGTATGTTTAGGTCTTAACCCTAAACCGTGAACCCTGAACCCTAAACCCTGAACCCTAAACCCTAAACCCTGAACCCTAGGTTTGGCCCGGAGTTCAGGGTTAAGGGTTGGCAAGTTTCTGGGTTCCTGGTTTAGGGCGGAAGATTGAAGTGTCTCTGTGCTCCCTATGGGGGATGTGGATCAAACTGAAAGCCTGACATCATACAAGGAATCTTGTATATTCAAAGTCGTCGTGCCAGTCTTTGGGCAGAGGGAGAATTCTGTTCGTTGCGAGCTTCTAGCTTGAGCTGGGACACCCGTGCGAAGGAATGAGAGGTGCAAGTTGTACTGGCCGAACCTACCTGTTGCAAGTTCAAGGGGATCTTCCTGGTGGCCCGGCAGTATCAGGTTGGGGACCCTACACCGGACTTCAAACAGCCAGGCAACATCACGGGCCGAGAAAGAGCAGAGGCTTGAAAATCTTCTATGAGGTGGGCTTGTTGACGGAGCCCGAGCTGAAATCAGAAATAGGCAAGGTGAACTTGCCGAGTGCCGAAATGAAGTCCAAAGTCCAGGCGGTGACAGTGCCAATGGAAGACGGCACTATGGCGACAGTCTACAGGGTGTCATTAGAAGGGTTCAGCTGCAGCAGAATACATTCGATGCGCCGGACGGAGGTCTACTGCGATTTATTTCTCGCCAAGGACAAATTGAGCAGATTCGCGCCGAACAGACCGAGCTGATGTTTGAACACTTGCACGGCAAGCGTTCAGCGAAAGATGAGTCCACCGGCGTGACCTCTACACCAACCAGAAGACCTTAGCCAGCACGCAGGCCAACTCACAGCACGTAAACACACGAAGAAGGAGGTAATTTGGGGCACGTAGGTTCTTTGGGTCACTGGTAAGTCTGAAGCCCTAAGCAGTATCATGTTCCGAGTTGTCCCACAGTCTTGCGGTTGATTCAGAAACCATGAGGCGGAGGGCGGTGAGTCTTTAGCTGAGCGTTTCCGGGAGCCGTAAACCATAGCAGTAGCTGTTCAGGAAGGCATGGTGGTGATGGTTTGGTGTGTTCTTCTTGCAATTTCAGCTGTGAGTGACCTTTGACTACAGCAGCCGGCATCAGAACCACACAAGAATATTGAGAATTAGAGGCCCAGACCGAGGGGTCCAAACATTTCAACCCACCCGAAAGGACATCAAGGATCTATATCATCGGGGTTAAGAGAGGTCGTTTCTCAACATTCTCCACTAGAAACTCTAAAGCCGCCAAACCCTTGAACCCCTAGAGCCCTAGAGCCCTCAGCCCTAACCACGGTTTAGGGTTTAGGGTTTAGGGTTTAGGGTTTAGTCTGGAGAATAGTCATGATTAGAATCAGCCTTCCTCCTAGGTAGTGCCAAGAGCTCCTCTTCAGCACCTCCGGCAGAGGGACCGTGGCTTTCCCGCAGTTTACCTACGGTCCCCATTGTAGTTCCTTTTTTGGTGAACCCTAATCTACATTATAGGATCCTAACCATAAACTGGGTGAGATTGTTTGCAAAAAACCGAACCATAAACTACATTACAGGATCCTAACCATAAACTGGGTTAACCAAGACAAGGAACTACAATGGAGACTATCGGTATAAAGGCCCCAGGCCCTAAACCCTATACCCTTATAGAATCCCTATAGATCCTTTTGAAGGGACCCTTAAAGGAACCCTTAAGGGATACAATGGGGACTGTAGCTACACCCGGTAGGGGTTCATCCCGGACTGGGTCTCTGGGCTTTGGGGTTCAGGTTTGTGGTGCCCGGCTTAAGGCTGCACTTCGGGATGCCGCAAGTAACTTCATGGTATACCCGGGCTTTCATAGTAGACTCTAACCCTCAGTGCCTGAGCCAGACTTCATTTTTTAACGGCGGTTTACCTCAAGGGCACGAGGAAAATCATGTTCCAACTTTCTGGCTTCTACTACAGGGTTTCGGGCTCTTGGGGTTGGCGGTTAAGGGGGTCTGAAGGTTGCTGTTGTTGCAGGTTTGGGGGGTCGAAAGTTTCTGGATTAGTCATAAGGCATGTAGATTGTTGTTTGTGTGCGGGGAGGGGGGTATCCGACTTCTGAGTCGCATTGCAACCTTAAACCATGATGCCGAAATCCACAACCCTAACTTCTGAACCCCAATGAACTAAACCGCTCAAACCCCTCGCGCTAAACCCGACACCATTCTACACCCTAAACCCCTCAACCCCCAAACCCCAGTTAAACCCCCAGTCAAGACCGCCTAAACCCGTATGCCCCTATACCCTAACTCCTCTCCGAGGTTGCTCAACTTCGACGAGGCCGCCTGCCAGATCAGATTCGAGACTTACTTACCTTTGGTTAGTAGGGAATGGAGGAATGGGGTACAATTACAACTACTATTACTACCATGCTTCCATTCCCTATTAACCAAAGGTATCCAGGGGCCCCAAAGTAGTTCTTTTTTGGGTAGTATATTCGAGTCCCTGACCAAAGAAGAGGACACAGCCAAAAAGGAACTACTTTGGGGCCCCTAGGTAAGCCTAGGATTTGTCTAGGCCGTAGGTTTGCGGGCTTTGGGACTTAAGGCTTAGGGTCTCTCTCGCTCGCTCCCTCTCGAGAGTCTAGGGCAGATGAAAGGAAATCAGAATCAAGAACCGTAAGAGTATAGGGTGCTTCAGTTCATGTGTATGAGGGATGTAGCGATGTAGCGCTTATGAAGATCCAGGAGTTAGGGGTTCAGCGTTGAGAGTGTGGGTGGAAATTCACTCCGCATCTTTCAAATTTAGTCACCCAGTCGCACCCCACCTGGCCCAGACTAAATCCTTCCCTCAAAGCCGAAAGCCATAAAGCCTTAGTTACGGCCCCTGCAGATCCGATGTCCTAAAACCTAAACATGTACCAAATAGTGTATACTTTGGCCTTAGAGTACTCCATATATAGGTACATTGGGCCCAAATTATGTACTATCATCTCGGTACACGGACCCCTAGGGTGAGGCCATAAAGAGGAGACCCAATGCCTTGAAAGCTCGCGTGGAGCGCAGGCTGCCGCACGTCGGCGAACCGTGGACGACGACGCCATGATGGAGGCTCAGGGTTTGTTCGGGTTTAGGGCTTAGGGTTTAGGGTCTGATTTTTTGGGGTTTGGGTTTAGGGTTTAGCTCAGGGTTTCCTCGGATGTGTGGTTCGGAATTGAATACAGGTTGAAGCAGTCAAGAGTTTAAGGGTGTAGAAGCTCCAAGTATACCCAGAGGCTCCATAGTAGTTCCTTTTGGGGGTTCATATTTAGAATCCTGTTAGGTAATCCCAAAAAAGAACTACTATGAAGCCTCTGGATTCCAGGATGTGTTTAGGGCTTAGAGTTTAGGGACCAAGGGTTGCAATTTTCACAAGCCATCAGGACACTTTGATGCTTACCATACGGGCTCTATTGTACTCAGGGCCGGCACGATGCTTACAGTAGGAGTAGGGTTTTGTTCGACTTTCGCAAGAGGTTTTCTTGGGCATGCATAGGTCCTGGATTAATAGACCCAAGTGTTTGGTGCGTTACCGTGAATAGTTGCATTCATAAATGAATATACATGTATCAAACGTTTCTATCAGTGCATGTGGGCGCAGTTAGGAGTTGATTAGGGTTTCACTATTGGCTGTTCGGGATGGGGCTGTTGGCAATTTTTTGTTGTTCAAGGCTCGGAGATGAAATCAGGGCTTTTAGGCTTTGTGGGGCTACCTGGACCCCAAATAACCTACCTTTTTAGGGCTCCCTAACATGATTTCTTATATAAGTCCATGAAAAGGTAGGCTTTTTTGGGGTGAGGGTATGGCTTGCGGCTTGGTTTCCGGGATTGTTGTAGGATTTCGCCATCGCGGCAGCATTTGCACATGCGTACTGCAAGAACGGTTCGATGTTTTTTGAATCTCTGTTAAGCTGCCGGAAACCCTGAGCTCTTGAATCCAAGAAGCTGCATATTCCCAAAGGGTCCTATGTGCCGATATAGTAGAAGGTAGGGTTTCCGTATTAGGAATTACTATAATGACTTCGGGAAGTATCCCCCATAACAATACATAGCACCCTTTGGGATTTTTTGATTTAGTAGCAAGGTCGTTTTTAGATGAAAGCACCGGGGAATAATGTTGCGGGAGCGCGATGCCCCCGATGACGCCGTGAAAGTTCTGGTTCCGCTGTTACCCAATATGACAAAACCGCGTATCCTAAACACGAAGAGCCATCACAACTTATACAAGCATCCCTAAACGCTAAACTCCAATTGCTGCAACCCTAATTCCTAAACTCTCAGAGCCTACCTAGACCCCCCAAGTAGCCTCGAATTAATATATTACCCCAAATACCCACTATCATTCGGGGCCATAAGGACTCTATTAAAGGGCCCTTGGGGGGGGGGTTCCTGGTAATCCCTAAACCCGCAGAGCCTGAACCCTAAAACTTCCCTATGGTACCATTACAGTATCCCATAAAGTAACCCTAGGACCCAGAGTAGGCCCTTATTCCCTTTTTTAGGGTTCAGGTTCCCTTATAAGCCCCTTTAAACCAAAAAGGGCATCCTTTTTATGCCTGGGTTACTCTTGGGTCTAGAACCCTTTGAAGGACATTTTAAACCCAAAACCCTATAAACTCTAAACCTATAGTTATTAAACCTTAAACCCTCAACCCTAAACCCTAATTCATAATCCTTGGACCTGAAACCCTAAACCCTAAACCCTAAGTTTTAATCCCTAAACCTTAAACCCAAAACCCTAAACCCTAAGTTTTAATCCCCAAACCTTCAGGAGCAGCTTTTTGCTCGGGCTCTGGCCCCCCTCTCCACCGAGGAGGACACGAACGGTGGGGGACCCAAGCTCTGGTTCAGTTAGGGTTTAGGGGGTTTCCTTAAAGGGATCTATACGGAAACCCTAACCCTAAACCCTAAACCCTAAACCCTATAAACCCTAACCCTAAACCCTATAAACCCTAAACCCTAAACCCTATAAACCCTAAACCCTATAAACCCTAAACCCTAAACCCTAAACCCTATAAACCCTAAACCCTAAACCCTAAACCCTATAAACCCTAAACCCTAAACCCTATAAACCCTAAACCCTATAAACCCTAAACCCTATAAACCCTAAACCCTAAACCCTAAACCCTAAACCCTAAACCCTAAACCCTTAAACCCTAAACCCTAAACCCTAAACCCTAAACCCCTAAACCCCTAAACCCTAAACCCCTAAACCCTAAACCCCTAAACCCTAAACCCCTAAACCCTCTCTCTCAAATGAGTATTTAAACCCTGACACACTTTTTCGGCACGGACCCCCCCAATGTTGAGCCAATTTTTCGGCAGGACCCCCCAATGCTGAGCCAATTTTTCGGCAGGACCCCCCCAATGTTGAGCCAGTTTTTCGGCAGGACCCCCCAATGTTGAGCCATTTTTTCGGCAGGACCCCCCAATGTTGAGCCAATTTTTCGGCAGGACCCCCCAATGTTGAGCCAGTTTTTCGGCAGGACCCCCCAATGTTGGGCCAGTTTTTCGGCAGGACCCCCCCAATGTTGAGCCAGTTTTCCGGCAGGACCCCCCAATGTTGAGCCAGTTTTTCGGCAGGACCCCCCAATGTTGAGCCAGTTTTTCGGCAGGACCCCCCAATGTTGAGCCAATTTTTCGGCAGGACCCCCCAATGTTGAGCCAATTTTTCGGCAGGACCCCCCAATGTTGAGCCAATTTTTCGGCAGGACCCCCCAATGTTGAGCCAATTTTTCGGCAGGACCCCCCAATGTTGAGCCAATTTTTCGGCAGGACCCCCCAATGTTGGGCCAGTTTTTCGGCAGGACCCCCCCAATGTTGAGCCAGTTTTTCGGCAGGACCCCCAATGTTGAGCCAGTTTTTCGGCAGGACTCCCAATGTTGAGATCGAGTTGTAGGGTTTGAAGTTTGATGTCGTCTGAGGGTAACGAAAAAAACGTTCTAACTCTTATGTTTTGGGATTCTTTGGGTGGGTGGGTATTCTTCCAAGTTCTTACTAGCGAACTTGACTAGAGATGCTCGACCAGAGCTGCTGAACCCTAAACCCTAAACCCTAAACCCTAAACCCTAAACCCTAAACCCTAAACCCTAAACCCTAAACCCTAAACCCTAAACCCTAAAACCCTAAACCCTAAAAACCCTATAACCTAAACCCTATAAACCCTAAATAAACCCTAAACCCTATAAACCCTAAACCCTATAAAACCCTAAACCCTATAACCCTATAAACCCTAAACCCTATAACCCTAAACCCTATAAACCCCCTAAACCCTATAAACCAAACCCTAAACCCTATAAACCCTAACCCTATAAACCCTAAAAACCCTAAACCCTAAAAAACCCTATAAACCCTAAAAACCCTATAAACCCTATAAACCCTAAACCCTATAAACCCTATAACCCTATATAAACCCTAAACCCTATAAACCCTATAAACCCTAAACCCTATAAACCCTAAACCCTAAACCCTAAACCCTAAACCCTATAAACCCTAAACCCTATAAGCCCTAAACCCTAAACCCTATAAACCCTAAACCCTAAACCCTATAAACCCTAAACCCTATAAACCCTAAACCCTAAACCCTATAAACCCTAAACCCTTCATAACCCAAAGGTTCCTAAGTATCATTATTTTTGGTATATACTTATAGGGTATTTTTGGGGGGTCTAAGTATTTACCATCATGATACTTGGGCCCTTAGTGGATTTAGGGGATTTAGGGGTTCAGTTAGGGGATTTAGCTGATTTAGGGGGTTTAGGGGATTTAGGATTTAGGGTTTAGGGTTTCAGTTAGGGGTTGAGGGGATCAAGGGGTGCGTCCAACAAAAGGGGCTTGGGGTTTAGGGGTTTCCTTAAAGGGATCTATACGGGTTCCTTTAATGGGATCCATAAGGGCTCCATTAGGGGTTTAGGGGATTTAGGGGATTAAGGGGATTAAGGGGTTTAGGGGTTTAGGGGTTTAGGGGAT
The DNA here is from genome assembly GCA_905221615.1 of Symbiodinium sp. CCMP2592. NCBI lineage: Eukaryota > Dinophyceae > Suessiales > Symbiodiniaceae > Symbiodinium > Symbiodinium sp. CCMP2592. Next base: position 491,126 of record CAJNDT010004112.1, read on the forward strand.
ATAGGGGTTCAGGGATTTAGGGGTTTAGGGGGTTTAGGGGATTTAGGGGATTTAGGGGTTTAGGGGTTTAGGGGGTTTAGGGGATTTAGGGGATTTAGGGGTTTAGGGGTTTAGGGGATTTAGGGGATTTAGGGATTTAGGGGTTTAGGAGTTTGGGGTTTAGGGGTTTGTGGGTTTGGGGGTAGGTTTTAGGGGGGTTTTGGTGCAGAAGTTCCGCTACAGTCAAGTCTTGAAATATTGCTGGCATGCCGTTCTGGCTCCCTGTCCCTGCAAGAGATCGTAGTGCTAGTGGTTGGCATGAGCCGGAATGATACATGTCTGGAGCCTTTCGGGAGTATAATTAAGACGGACTGCCCATATGAGTCGGTCCAAGCAGTTTGGAATGGATTACGTTACGGATGTGTATAATTAGCGGTCATGGTTGTATTGTTTGGGAAGGGATCGCGTTGAGCGGTTTGGGTTCGGTAGGGCAGGGTCGGGGATAAGGTTATTGACTGTTTTGGTTGGGGCATGGAGTTGGGTTTGAGTCTTGTGTTGCTATACTGGTTGACAAACGGTGTAAAGAGCTGCCACGATGTAGGATGTCAGCTTTGGGTGCAGTCGGTGCTTCGGATTTTGCTTTGAGTTCTTGGGGGCTTGTTGTTGAGTTGGGATGTCGGTGTTTGATTGTGTGTGGGTTTTCGGTATTGGATTTGTGAAGTGCTTTGTGTTTTGTGGCCTTGGCAGTGGTTTTACTGCCCCGTTGAGAGAAAAAGGTGTAAGAGCCGGGGGGTGTAGAGTTGGAGCATGTGAGGTCTGGGCTGTATGCCATTGCTCGCCTAGTTATCTACCCCCCCTTCAACCCGACTCTATTCCCAAAGGGTCCAATGTACCGATATAGTAGAATGTAGGGTTTCCATAATAGGAATTACTATTATGACTTAGGGAAGTATCGCCCTTAACAGTACATAGGACCCTTTGGGATGCAAATCCCGGAGATAAAGTCCGAGTCCAAGGTACTGGCGAAGCGGTGCCGCAGTTCGATGCTGACTTCGAGGAGGGTTCCGACTTAACGGTGTTGCAAGTTTTTGTTGAGTTTTCAGGTGTTGTATTTACTTGCTCTTGTTTAAGCTTTCTTTACAGTGCAGCGTACTTAGTTTGTCTATGTCCGTGTTTGTCTTCTAGAGTTGTGTATGCTTTATGCATGTTGTTGTGTTTGTCAGTATAGTGTTCTGCTTGTAGTTTAGTTTGCTGATTGTGTTCGGCGGCTGGGGCGCTGTGGCCCTGCAGACGTGGAACCCACACAGGGGAGGGGAGACCGCAGCTGTCGAGAAGGTCGAGCTTCTGCAGACCCTGAGCATCACGCGGCGTGAAAACGCGCATGGATATATATATATATATATATATATATATACATATACTATTTTGGGGGTTCCCTGTTCTAGATATAATATAGTAATTATGTACCCCGAAACCTATTCTAATTATTGAGGCCCCTATATTAGTCTGCAGGGCGGGCTGGGACACTGCTGCCGCGGCCGTCCTGGGCCAGCGTGAGCCGTAGCTGCAGTCCCCCGGCGGCACCTGCCACACTCACCGTCCTGGTGGGACTTCTTCCGTTCTTGCCTTTGTGGAGCCATCCATTCTTCCGCTGCGCATTACAGCTGCTGGCTTGTTACAGTGTACTGCCTACTTCGGATAACCGTCACGGTGGTCATGGCTCTGGTCAGGTCTCTGCAATCGTTCAGACACTGCAGTATTTGTAGAGTTTGAAGAGCTGATACAAAGCCCTTCAGGTGTTCCCATGCATACTGCCGTAAGCCCTCCAGGCGTTCCCATGCATACTGCCGTAAGCAGTAAGTGTGAGGGTATATGTATAGTCCATAACTCCACCTCCTAACATGAACCCCTTGCCATCCTTGTTTAGTTCATGTGTGTTTGAGTCAGGGGGCATTTAGAGGATGTGGATTTGTGTTCATGGTGCTTGTTCACTCAGCTGCTGCGATTCAAAGTTTTCGAGAGCCAAAAGTTGTCCATGTCGTTTTATTTGTAATGAATCGCTCCCGAGCACCCGTAGCACGCAGAATCCTTGGTGCAGGAAATATTGGACGCCAGCGAGAACGATTAGTTATCCACCCCAGCACAGCGGGAGACGCGCGCCGTGAGCATCCTGCTAACGTGCCCTGATCCCCAGTATCGGAGGAGCTCATGCGCCGCTTCGACGAGGATGACCGGGCGACGGCGCAGCCAATTACGGAGCCTGGGCAGGGCTTCTATGAGTTTGGGTCTTGAGGTTTCTGCCATAGGGCTCTTCGTGCTATAGCTGTTAGAGGAGCATTGATAATGAGAAATGGGATTGGAGGGGTATCTATACTGTGAGAATAACTTGGACCCCTTGGACGACCGAAGATCTTTGTTGTTGAGACCCGACGCCGGAGCTCGAACTTGCCGAAGTCCTCACCATGCAAGGGAAACTGCGAAGCCAGAACTAGTAGTACGAACACTTGACAAAAGCAGTATCGATAGTAACGGCCTTTGTAATGCTGATCATCTAGGGATTATGGCTTTGGGTTGGGGGTTTCGGCTTTGGGTTTAGGCTTCACTTGAGGGTTTGGGTTCTAGGGCATGGCTTCACAATTTTGTCGCTTTAGGTTTAGGCTTTAGCTTAGGGCTTGGGTTTTGAGCTTCGGGTGTGGAGTTTGAGGTTTGGAAGCAGCATTTGCATCTGAGGAAGAGCAATATAGGGGCCTTATTAATAAGTACCGATACTAGCTTGGGGGTTCCCTATTATAGTTATAGTACATTATGAACCTGATTCTAATTATTAAGGCCCCTATAAAATTACAGTACCCTTTCAGTGTCCCTTTTAAGGAGCCCGTTTACGAAAATCCCTGTTCTAATTATTAAGGCCCCTACATTACCAACAGTTGCAGCTCGAAAGCTCTTGCAGGAGCTGGCGCTCGAGAGTCCAGAGGACAGGCTGCAACACTATAAAGTCTCAGCTATCGTCTTCATTGTAGGGTTTAGGGGTTTAGGGTGCAGAGTTTAGTTCCTACCTACCCTAAGGCTCCATTGGGGTTCATAGATTGAATCCTATAGGGAGGCCATCGTTTAGGTACTGCCCCCCATACAGTAAAAGTTTATAATAGGGCTACGATTAAGGTTCTAATATATCTATATATTATATGAGTATATCCAGCTATTACTGAGTGGGTGCCGTACCCAAGCCATCGTCTTCATCGTAGTTCATTTTGTTGGTTAACCGCTTAGTAGCTGAGTAATAAGGGAATCTTTAATTTTTTGGGGGTTCATATGATACTACCATAATTGAAACGGTTAACCTTTTTGGAGCTAGGGTGTTCAGCCCCTAAGACCAAATTTATCTAAGGAGTGGAGTCCATGCCGGGGTGCATTACAGCATGTTTACAGCAACCTATGTTGGGGGCAGACTCGCATGACTGAGTCGTCTGCTTAGAAAGCCTTCTTCACCCAGAATGGGCAGGAGCGGTGTGCCCTGAGTTTTCAGTGGGTTGTAGTTTTTACCCTTACAGGTTATGAGATGTGGTTGTTTGTTGTGGCTTTGATAAGGTTTAGGGCTTGGGCCCACAGGGATTGCTTGTGGAGTACCTGCAGAGGGCTTGGCTCGCTTTTCCTGGAAGACTGAAGGGCACAAAGATTTGCACACCGAGATCGGCCGCAGCAGCGGATACCACCTAATGTAATGCCTGAATGATTTGAATAGGTTTTGGGGCATTGTATATCATAGTACGGCCATAGCAAGGAACTGTAAAGCAAAAGTGGGTAAACATTCCGACTCCAATGTTAGATGGAGGACAGCCCGCCTCCTGCTGCGGCCATCCTCCCGGACACCACGCCGGCACGGGGCGGAGAGCTGGGCGGTGTTGAAAGCCTTTGAACCTTAAGCTCTTAACCATCCCCAAAGTTAAACTACTATTTGCTTAAGAACCCCCAAAAAATAAGAAATATATTCCTTATGGGGGTAATATAGGGATTATTATTTTTATTTGTGGGGGTTTCTTAAGCAAATAGTAGTAAACCTTATACGTCGGGGTTTGCGGAGAGTACCACTTAATTAGTCTAAACCTCAGCATCAGCCCTCAACCGTCCTAAACGTGAATCCTTATAGGTCAGAGTTTGCGGGGAGTAGCAAGACTTACTTAGTCAAGCGCTTTCAATTGATGATGACAGTCTAGCCCCTAGGCCCTGTACCCCCCAGGGCCTAACCTTTCGACCCTGCAATACGAAGCGAAGAAGGTCGTGCTGCTTGGGAGTTGGGGATTCAGGACCAACAAGGAAGGCATCTTCTTTCCCATACAGTGCTGCGGCACATTGAGTTCGAGTCCTTAAAGGCAGCATTTACAAACCAGCTTCATGTAGGTTTCAAGGACACAGGAATCTGCCCTGGGTTAGAGTTGCGGTGTTTGTTTTGACCGGTCGGGTAGAGCTCAGCGATCACATTGACTGTAGTGAGTAGGGAACTTCTCAGCTATATATGCCACAAACCCTAAACGCCGGAACCCGTAAACCTTAAACCCTGAGACCCCACCCCACCCCAAACCAAAACCTGAACGATCAGATTGGCTTGCGATCACAGGCGCACCAGCCGGTGCTCACGTTGGATGCCGAAATGCTGTGCCGAAGTCGCATTCATCCCACCCTTAGCACTTCTGGGAGTGTTGGAGGGATTCTGGGAGTTTGGGATTTAGGGTTCCAGAATGCTTGTAGATCTTGTGGGAGTTTAGGATGAAGGGCATTAGGATGTTTCACGGCTTTCGACAGGTCGAGATTCTCGCTGATTGGGGATTCGGAGTTTGGTCTTTTGAGGGCTTCTGGTTTCAGTCCTGGGTTAGTTCGTGCCTCTGCCACTGAGTGGTTTCTAGAACCCAGAAGTGCTTATCACAGAGGCCTGGACAGTAAAAGTCGTTGCTTTGCGTTCCGGGGTGTTCTTGTTTCTGATTATAATCAAATAAATCGTATGCCAACTTTATAAAGAATGTTCAAGTTATTGAAACCTACCTATCGATATCTGTACCCCAGTTTTATGTACGTATGTATATGTGTATATTCAAAATATACATATATTATATGTATATACAACATGTGCTACCACTGCTGAAACGTCAACCCCTTTTCATTGCCTCAAGTTTGAGTTGGGATGTGCCCAGAAGCCCCGACCCCATGCCTTAAGAGCCTGTAGATCAACTGGGCGTTGTAGTTTGGGATTTCGGGCGTAGATATGGGAGTTTCCGAAAACCGGGGACCCTAATATAGCACCCTAAATAGTAGGACCCTTATATTATAAGGACCCAAAATAAGGTGCCCTCCCCCAATTTTTGGGGAAACTCCCATATCAGGTTTAGGCTTCGAGGGGTCCGCCCCTGAAGCCCGAGCCTCCTCTCCCAAGCCCCAGCCCCGCACCATGGCTTCAATTGGAGAACATTGCGGGTCGGTAAGCCCAGTGCCTACAGCAAACCCCATTACAGTAGAAGCCAGAAAGTTGGAACATCATTATCCCCATGCCCTTAAGGTACAGTATAAGGGATCCTAGCACCTATCCTCCTAAATCCATGTTCCAACTTTCTGGCTCCTACTGTAAGTTGGAAACCGGAAAAAGGTCAAATAGTGCTGGGATTCCCTATACATTACTCTGAGGGATTGAGGCTAACTTTTGGGCTTCTACCGTAAACCCTTATAGACCCTACTTAAGCCGTATAGCCTGCAGGTTTGTGTTCGGGGATAGGTTCTCGTTCAGGGTTCAAGGGGTTTTAAGGGGCATTTTTGGATCTCTGGATAGAGGCCTGACGCTCTGAATTGGGGTTTGGGATGCGCCCATAAGCCCAAACTCCATTGCCCAAAATGCGTTGAACCACCCTTGCCCCGGAATTCCCCACCTTTCATTTATTGGTTTTGTAAATTGATGTTGCACCTAGATTCCTAGACCTCCCACTATTGATAATGCTCCAAAAGCTCAAGCCCCTGGGTCAGGAAGTTGGGATCGAATTACCCAGATGCTTTACGTGCGCACATCTGAGAAGCTGCATCCTAACCACGGGACCGTAAACCCTGAGTCCGTGGCAACAAGGCCCTAATCCTTAGACTAAACCTCAACACTCAACCATAACTCCAACACGCTGAAGCCCATATCCAAACCCCCTAAGCACAAACCCCATGCAAACCCTAACCTAAACCCTATAAACCCTAAACCCCTAAACCCTAGCCCTAAACCCCTAAATCCTCCCCCCATAACTCCATAGGCTCGACAGCAATGCAAACGAAGATGAGGCTGGCCCCACATAAAGTCATAGGGACCCTTAGGGGGACAGGGGGAGGTGGGGTAGGCGGCCCAAATGCCCATAGTAGGGATTTAATGCGGCCTATTTGAGGAGTCCCTTACCCGTAATCTGCACAGCTCATTGGGTTTGGGGTTTAGGATGTAGGGTAGTGTAGGGGGTTGAGCAACTGGCAATGCCATTCGTTACTGTTCCTTTCTATGCTGATACCATAGTATACCTGTTCTAAACTGTTGCAGCGAGTTGTGATGTGGGATTTCGGGATAGAATTCAGGGTTTGGCGCACGAGGTTTAAGGGGAGGTTGTCGAAACCCTGGGCCTATAACCCCTAAATAGTAGGGTTCATATTCGGAACCCAAATACAGGCCCAAGGTTTCTTAATCAGGTTCCTACATTAGGGCTTAAGTTTCCCAGGGTTTCGACATGATCCTATTTCGAGCTTCGGATGCAGGTCACAGGGTCTAAAAGGTAGGAGTTTTCCGCTCTAGAAAACCTAGATGATGCGCATCTATACTGTGTGAGCGTTTCGAGTATTTGAATTGTCTCGACATTATTTGTGGGGTTCATAAACTAGATGATGCGCATCTATAGCTACAAGAACTTCTAGTGTCAAGCCCAAATCCAACCACCAATACGACATCTCCATTGCTCATCTGCACGATCAGCCGCTCTGCGCTTAAGCCCGTCCTAGGCACCTGATGGTAGGACGTGATAGCAGGGCTTGGGTATAGTAAACCCCTGAAAGTTGGAACATGGCTTTAGGAGGATTCGTGCTAGGATCCCTTATACTTTACTTCAAGGGCATGAGGCTAATGATGTTCCAACTTTCTGGCTTCTACTATAAATGTATAGGCACTCAGGACTCTTTGGGCACAAGATCCGATCTGAATCCTGAACCCCGACACCTCAAATAGAGCCCCGATGCCTCCTCGGAAGGGCTCTTTTGGGTTCAGGGTTTGTAGGGTCTTAGGGTTCAAGGGTTTTAGGCTTGGGGAGGGATTAAGGGTTTTGTGTTTGGGGTTTTGGGGATTAGGTGTTTCTTAGGGTGTGGGGTTTAAGTCTTTGGAGAGCGCAGTAGCTATCAAGAGAATGCGCGGCCCTTCTTTGGGGAAGGTTCCTGTGACTAGGGGTTATCTTAGAATAGAGTCCTTTAGTTACAGTTAGTTTCGGTTTTTAGGAATCTTCCAAAGCCCCAAACTTGCAACCCCCAAACAAACAGAATCCCGTCGTTTCTGAAAATCCTGTGTTCATCTTTCAGGATGCGAATTCTCTACAGCTGTTGGGCTTGACTTTGTCTCTCGATTTGCGGGGGCTTTGCGTTCGAGAGCTTAGGATTTGGCTTGCCGTGTTCAAGAGTTGCAGGGGTATGAATCATGGATATACGGTGGAAAGTGCCACAAGTTTTCGCGCGATCAACCTCATGAAGATATGGAACAAACCGAAGAAGTGGACTGAGCGGCGATTCAACAGCGCGTTCAAGAAGCTCTTGCGTCCTGTGGACCCCACGATCAAGATGAAAGCGAGAATAAAGCTGGAGCCTATGCGTTTGCGTCCTGACGGAACCCCAAAGCCCTCGAGGCTGCTGATCGCAGACGGCGACCAAGGGCAAACAATGGCATTACTCACGATGGCTTCATTCGAACGGCTGCTTTTGGGCAAGTACCGGTGGGAGACAGGAGAGCGTGGCCAATATTCGAGGAGGAGGCTGCACCCAAAACCCTGAACCCCAAACCCTAAGATTACCCATAGTAGTTCTTTTTTGGGGTTCATATTTAGAAGTCTAAAAGGCAGTCCCAAAAAGGAACTACGGTTGATGATATATATCCTGCATTACCCATAATAAGGAATATATACCATAATTCCCATAGTTTAGGGTCCTTAAGGTAATGCAGGATTTATACCATCAACCGTAAGACCCAGAGTGGGCCCTTATTCCCTTAACACACCTTTTAATTAAAAGAAACGGCACCCTTTTCTATTCCTAAGAACAGGCCAAGCAAGCAGGCCCCAGCGGCTCCATGCCCACAGGGTCCAAGTATCATGTTGGTATGTACGTAGACCCCCAAAATACCCTATAAGTAAATACCATAATGATACTTGGACCCTTTGGGTTAGCCCTTAATTAGGGAACATACCTTAAGTCAACTTAGAGATCCTACTACAATTTAAGGTATATTCCGGTATATTCCTTAATCTTAAGGGATATTGGTATCTTAGGGGCGCTCCAGGCAGTACAACTCCAGTGCGTGGTGACCACAAAAAAGGTCTTCAATAATTATCACAATAATTACCAATACTATTTTTGGGTGGTTCCTTTTTATAACTATAGTATGAGGAGTGCCAAAACCCTATTCCAATTATTAATGCTCTGATATTAATCAGTTTCTAGCCAGTTTCCAGTCATGCTTGTCTTCCTATGTGCTGGGATTTAGGGGTTGCTGTACCCTAACACACAACACGTCCTGGATACTTTCACATCCCGGATACACGAACCTGGACTCTACGAAGGCCCTGCAACCTGAATCTCACTTAACTAACCCGAAACCTCGAACCCCAAGCCCCTAAGCAGCCCTAAACGCTACAACCCTGAAGCCCAAAAAACCCTAAGCCCTAAACCATACAGTAGAAGCCAGAAAGTTGGAATATCATTATCCTAACCCCTTTATGGAAAATTATAGGGTATCCCACCCTGAAACCACATTCCAACTTTCTGGAGTTCCCTTTAGGGTTTAGGGTTTAGGGGCCTGAACGCCCCAACCCTCAATCACGGCTCGGCGCAGGATGAGCTGCTGAAGGGCATCGAAGACCTCCCGTGACCGACCTGAGCTTTAAATAAAGGGGCCTTAATACTTACCTATGCTATCACGGGGGTTCCTTCCTCATTATAATTACCTATACTATTATGGCGGGGGGTCCTTATCATAAGTACGTAAAGTATAATCATATACCCCAAAGCCCTTTTCTAGCAATCAAGGCCCCAATATGATCTCCTCCAGTTATGTAGGGCTCTGAATACACATATAAGCACAAGTGCAGACGAACAACAATAATTAGATAACAAAAAGATACTTAGGAGTAGTGACGAGAAGAAGAACAGTAATATCAATAACAAGCAGAAGATATAGAAAGAAGAATAGTCATAGCTCGTAGCAGTCAGGAAATATTCGTTCACTAATTGGCACGCCGTTGTCCGTCCACGCTTGCAGCATCGTTTCACTTTCGATTTTCGGCGTTGAACACCGAGACCAAAGACTCACTCGCATGAGGCTGGCTTCGATCGCCTAAACCCGACATCCCAAAATCCTAAGGCCGTAAACCTAAGCCGTTAACCCCCAAACCCTGGAGTTATAGAGCCCGACCGCCTAAAACACCCTTAGCCAAGGCCTGAAGCTCTGACTTCAATGTCTTGTTATTCTTTCCTAGCCATACCTATACGGGGTTTAGGGGTTTAGGTTTTAGGATGCAGGCTGTTTCTCTACATACCTCTTGGTAGACTCTGTTTTGGGAGTAATTACCTGTAACGATGGCGTATTTGTTTAAAACAAGGGCAGGGCATGATCCTCAACGACTTGGTTAGCCAAAGCCAGTTCTTGCAGGAAAGGCCCGCTTGAAGCCTAGACGGTAAACCGCAAACTATCGCAAACCTTTGCACCCTTATAACCTTGAGGGTCCAAGTACCCAAATAGTAGGGTTTCACGGTCCAAAGCACATTTAGGGTATGGATTTTGGGATCTAAAACCCTACTATTTGGGTACTTGGACCCTCTGGATAACCCCAAAAGCTCTAGAACACCTCTGAGTATGAATACCCTGCCGAATTTTTCTCATAGCTTGAGGAAGCCCTCAAAGTAGCCCCTGGACCTTCAAACCCTGAGCCCTGATCTATGATGTAAACGAGCCTGAATACAAGAAATCCTGAACTCAGCACCCTTAGCCATTACACGTACCTCCGTCCTACCGTCAAACAGATTACTTGCCAAAGAACAAAAGCTTTACAAGAAACCCGAAGCCCTTAATCTTCAAGTCAAAGGAGAGCGCAAACAGTCAGCGAACCCATAAATCAAGCCTTGTAACAGATGCCCCTAAAGGAGCACTCATACGAGGTACCCTTACAGTAATTACAGAAACCCTCATTTCCCTAAGCCCTAGCATTGTTTTTCGGAGTGGGGAACGCAGCTTCGGTGCCCGATCCGATAGGTTCTTTCAGGGTAGTCGAGTTGCGACGATCGCGCAAGCTTGTCGAAGGCGGGCCAATGCAGTTCCCTTTACGACTGGCGCAGGGCTTAGGGTTATAGGTCTACGAGTCTGTTAAGCTTGTTTTTGGGGTTCTACGCGGGTTCTGGAGGTTTGAGGGTTGTCAATGTCTTGATTTCTCCTTGTAGGCCCAATATCATCACAATGCCAAACCTTGTTTCAGGCCTGCGCCCCGAAGGCAGTCTGAATAGTAGCAAAAGCTGATCACTTATTGTCCGCCCCTCTATCACTATACTATACTGTACTATACTAAACTATACTTCGCTTTACTGTCCTATACCATACTATACTAGGCTTTACGATCCGTCACAATATATACTTTTGTGTCCTGTGCTGTGCTACCGTGAGCTAGTGCCATACCTATACCTATACTGATTAGACCAAACTAGACTAGACGAGACTATAATATGCTATACTATACTGGTTTTCCTTTTCCCAACCCCTTTCCAATCATTACTATAGGGGCCTGAATATTTACCTATACTGTTTTGGTGGTTCCTGATTTTTGCTATA